>JAWLRI010000228.1:152537-183089 GCA_034781795.1 Crypturellus tataupa
TCAGGGAGTATCCACTATCTTCTTTAGCTCAGCTCTTTGTAGTCGCTTCCCATGGGAAGGCCTCCGTCCCTTAGATAGGTCCCCAACAAATATAGTAATAACACAAATAGCTATCTACATTCATTTATGCAAGCCATTATCAGTGCTCTGTCTCCTACTACACTGCAATTTTCTTGTTTATTTGCTATATTAATTATTCATAGTATTTAAATCCATCTGACATATTTGCATTCTATTTTTTTATTTTACATTCTAAATGCCAGGTTTTTAAATAATAAAGAAAAAAGTAGTAAGATGAGATAATACAGGATCTAAGAAGATAACATCAATTTAGAAAATGTTATTCTTAAAAGAACTCACTAATTTGGGATGTAGCACTATGCAGGAGTTAAACTGAAGCCACTCATCCTTCGGTTCTCAGGGAGGAATGAACTTCCAAAGTTACTGGCCCTTTCCTGGTGTCTTGAATGATCAGGACTGGATCCAAAACTGGCATTCAAGTGGTCCAAAAAGGAAGCACCTCCAGTGAAACACCTACATGGTCTTAAATGTCTAATTGATATATATATTACTCTCTGACTCTTAATTGAAGTCCAGTGAAAGGGAGACTTCTCTTTTTGTTTGATCACTATGTAAATGAAACTATGCAATAGTTAAAAAATAATTTGAAAACTGTGTTTTTCAGAGGCAATCAGACATATCCATATGCACCAAAATGTACAGGCATCTGTCTGAAAAGAGAAGGAAGAGGAAATTTGAGCAGACAAACTGTTCAGGAACATATTGCATGAATAAATTTTATTGTCATCTATTCAGAGGAGTTAAATGAGATTTGTACAAATTGTCCCAGAGCATTGTATTTCTAAGACTTAACAGCATCAAAGCAGGTAAGAGTTAAATGGAAAGAGAGAAGTCACTGGTCTTTCTGAACTAACTGTTTTATAATTAAAAGTGCAGCTCACTGGGGAAAAATATATCTCTTAATCATTTCATCTCTTCTGATGACCTTACTTTCTCATCCTGTTAATAATTCAATTTTATTCCAAGCAGAAAACAATAGCGAAGATGCACAAAATGAAACACAAAATTCAGCCCTTAAGCAAGAAGGTCTCAAAGCACCATAGAAATCAAAGTGCCATCTGTGGTAATTCATCTGTTTACAGCCAATATAATCATTCAAAACCTTATCTGTCAACGCTATAATGGCATGGTGATAAAGCAATGGGGATATTAAAGTTCAACAGATTTATTTGAATATGATCTGCATGAAGAGTTTGTACTGCAACTGATTCCTAACAACTGGTTTGTTGGGTTATAAGGTTAATGACAAACCTGTTATACTTTGTCATCACAAAAAAAAAAAAAAAAAAAAAAAAAAAAGTGGATGCCTTTTTTTAATACAGTAGTCTCTTTTTATTCAAAATAATTTAAGTGATATGAGATACGCTCTCTCTGCCTAGCATTTTTCTGAATAGCCATTATTCCACAGCGGAAACTGCAACACTGCAAAAGCACCCACGGTTGGAAGTCAACTATCCTAAATCCAAATTTCACCTGATATTCTAGGGGAGTTTAATGAAGAGACATAATAATTTCTCAGAAAAAAAATATTACATTCTGAAGAAAGAATGGAAAGAAGTGATAGGATAAGAAAAGCCTGGTAAAAGTCTTCCCTGTACCTCTAACTAGGGCAAGTAGTTCTGGAATACTCTCCCAAAATCATCATCAAAAAAATCAATGCTTTAAAAAATCCTTCTAAAATGCACCTGTAGTGTAGATTACAAAGCATTTGGTCATATCTTTTAGTACCTTCACTTCAAGGAAAAGCAAATATTTGAAGCATCTTACAGAGATGGCCTAGAACTTTTTATCCAAGGCATTTTGCGAGAAAGCTTCAATATTTCTCACTTTCATAATAAATAATTTTTGCCTAGCAAATCAGTTTTTCAAACACACAGATCTTTGCTGTGTCTAACAATATCAGCAAAATACAGAAAATTTCCAAGCATATTGCTTTAATAGTTGCTATTTCAATCAAGCATTTTCAATTTTAAATAATGGTCAGTACTGCTTGCAGACCTTTTGGTTGAGTAATTTCTTTGGCATAGCATTTTTTTTTCTTTAATCAGCAAAATGACATGATTTTTAAGCTGTTTGATTTAAATGTAAGTCAGAGCCTCAATTTTTAGCTTACTGTGTTCAAGCCTCTTTACAGACCTCTAAGTTTTACTTCTAAATCCTCAATGCATGCACATACCACTGAATAACTCCTGATAGGAGTACACTCAATATCAAAGTGGAATATATCTAGCAGCAGGCAAATATTGGTAGGGCGAGAAGTGCTGTATGACTTGCCTTGTTCCTCTGTATGAACAAGCCATTTTTTGACTTTCTTGGGTAAGAGACAGAAGTGTTGGTGCCACAAAAAAGCAGTGTTCCCAGAAATGAGAAATACACAGGTCCAGCTCTGCAGCATCTGCAGCTTTATGTGCTGCATGTGGAACTTGTCCCACGTGTGAAAAAAGGACCTCCACTGAGAAAAGGACATATGCGACCATGCTGTGCTTGAAATCAGGCCTCATGGAATGGAAATATACAATTTCTGCATTGTTTACCAAATTCCTGATGGATAGGACTCCTTTTGTATAGCCCGCTAATGCCTCCTTCTTACCAAACCTTTTTTCTATAGAGTTCATATGATTTCACATATTGAAGCTCCACAATTGACTTCCAAATTACCATCATTTGTATTATTTTTTGCTCTTACACAGCCTTACAAGCAGTTTTGTGTTTACTATTTTCTATTTGCTATGTATGCACAGAAAAAGTCCTATCCCTACATTTTATTTGGTTTTATTAGTTCATTGACAAAAAATGTGAAGCTGTAAGTAGCTGCACAATTCAATATTGGGCAGCTAGTTACAGCTGCACAATATTCACATATTCAATGCATCCAGTGTCAGTATGAGCTTACAGACTTCCAAACAGACATAAATTATCAGATCAGAAATGGAAGAGAAAACATTCTTGATATTCAGAGATTTCAAAAATGCTTTAGTGATTTTGATTTGTAATTCAGACAATCGAAGCTGCCTGGATGAACTGAGGAAGTACTACGGTTAAGAGAGGACTTAACTTTTGGCAGGCAATCTGCTGCTATGATTTAACATAGATACTAGAGTCTAGAATTGATCTAAAATCATAAAAATGTTCTTGATGTTTTCTTAAAAATGTCATGTTTTGGAAGTGTCAGTGACCTCATAAATTTGGTTAAAGAAAAGAATAGCATTTATTTTCCTGAAGAGGTGCTATATATTAAAAAAAAAAAAAAAAAAAAAAAAGCGCCAAGCATATGTTTTTCTTTTAGATTTACTGGATGAACAAGCAAAAAGGTAAGACCAGGAAGTGATCTTGCTTTTTAACTCTTGTTTCTTATGCATGCTACAAAAGTTCATGGAATATTTTAAATTATTTGAATATTTTAAATTATATTGAAAAAGATTGTTTTTAATCTTTTATACTACAAAAACGGTTAACCTGAATTATTTTCATGCTGCTTAATAAAAGCTGCTTAATAAAAGAAGCTGCATAATAAAAGTGCACTATAACTTTTGTGTTTTAATTATCTATTTTCATTTAATATAATACTTTGTCATTTAAAGTCCAAAAGGGGCTGGGAGAAGGCCAGAGAGGCAAAGGGGAGGACCAACATAAATTGCATATTTGCTGTTTGTAAGCTCATGTTTTTTAAAAGAGGCTGCACTGTAACCTAGAAATCCTAGCTCATCTCACTGGTAGTGTTATTCACTGACCGGTGCACAATTACTTATGCTGCACAGAAAGGCAGAGAGAAACTCTGACACAAACCGAAGAAGTTATCCATATTATTAATAATTCATTTTCCATCTTTCTTTTGAGGACCAGCACAGCCACAGCTGTCTGCAAACCTGAGAAAGCTGTGTAGGTGCCAAAAACATGGCAAACTCAGGAAATTTGAGAAAGAATATAGTCATATTTAACACTACTTCCTGGCTATATATTTTCTCCTGAAGAGCTTTCAAGCTGTCAATATCCTTCTAAAAATAAACAAGCCTACAAGCAATGTAGCGATATCTTTATAGCTGATGACAAGAATGAGTGCCCAAAGGCAAATGAAACTCATAGGCAATTGACACATTGCACTGTTAACTTGGGGAGAAGGGACCCACCCCACCATTTTGGCCCATGGGAGCCAAATTCTGCCAATTCTGAGCAAGAAAAGACACTTCAAAGAATTATGATTTAAGATCCCAATCCTGAAACTAGTAACTAAAACAATAGCAACAAAAAAGTCACATCATTTAAAACAGTGATGGAAAATGCCCTTTAATTTGGACTGATGTTAATGCTGTCTGCGACAGGTAAATGAGGATGACACGCAGAGTTCTTGTTAGAGAGCATACAATGCCTTTCAGCTTTGAGTTGTGAATCAGGGAAGCTCAGTCTCATTTTAAAAGAGAGTGACTCTTAAAAGGACCAGCTACTGGAGAAATGTATGTATGCTGTACAACTGTTGAAGCAATCCCGCTATCTTTATAATCTCCATACGCCTCAAAAAGCTGTCAAAAACTTCCTCAGAAAGTCACAGTACAATTGGTGTGCTAATGAGGCGGGAGATGTTTGACTTCTTAGGGATCCAGAGAAGAAGGAACTTGGTGTTTCTTCCTATGCTACTCCCAGAGGTCAGACTGCACCCTTTGCTCTTCCAGAATCTTCTTTAAAGTTTCTCTGTTATTGTTTCCATTTCTGAAATAGTTAGATTTTATAAATCTAACCAATATCCTGCTTGGGGTTCCTCTAGCCTATTTTTGTTTATTTATTTATTTGCTATTAAAGTGTAAATGGGGGGACTATATAACTACCCTAGAGAAGAATTTATGCCTCTTGGCATCTCTTTCATGCTTTGGCTTTAGATGAAACTTTACTATTCAGAACAACAACAACGACAACAAAAACAGAAGTAATACTAAACATAGCAAGTTCCCTGGCCTAGGCATTTCAGTATATTTTCTCTGTGTAGGAGGCTAACTGCTTGAATAAACTTGGTAGCATTAACCTCTATCAGCAACTCTGCAGGAGACACTTGTTTCCTCTCCCTGTGCATTCTCTGAAGTTATCTTTAAGTTACAGATTATAGTCCTAATTAGGACTGTACATTTTAGGATAAGCATTCTTGTCACAGCTCCTTCAAAAGCAGTGACCAGAGTGCTTTCAGAAAACAGATCAGCTCTGAAGTCTGTGCCCTCATTCAGTGAAGCCTGGTGAAAACCCAAAAGCATGGCTGAGAGTAAAATTTTTGCTGTAGGTAGGTTTACTGTAGGTTTGAAGAACAAACAAAGTCTTGACTAAAGAATAGAAATGATACAAAATTGCACTTTTAAAAAAAATAAAACTAGAATCCATTTGTGATCTATAGACTTGAGCTTTCTCTTCCTATTAGTATAACTGATTTGACCTCAGTTTAGCCCTACTTACAGGACAGGAAAAGAATAGCAGTCTGGGATTTTTCTTCTCTTTTGTACATGAATGAATCACCCGGGGCAGTGGACCACTTTTAAAACTAGAAGAAAATGAGAGGACAGTTAAACTTAGGATGCTTTCCAACCCACATGTTTTTGACCCCATATTAAACTTCTATATTTGATTTGTATAAGATAAAGATAAATAAAATGTCATGCAAAGTAAAATTGAAAGTAGAGATCCAAGAAAACCATATACTTCTGTAAAAGGTAAAGAATCAACAAAGATAAAATATGTATTGGCACCACATACCAGTTGAAGCAGCTTTTAAAAGCATAATTTTCATGTTAGTGGCAAATTCTAGTTTGTTTATAAGTAACAGATCTGAGGCAAGTTTGGTTGCTAAGATCTAAGCAGAGTGATAAAGCTCTTAAAATCATTTAACAGGAGCAGCAGCATCACTCTAGTTAGTGTTTGAGTGATTTGAGGAAAATTGGAGGAAAACTCTTTTGGGAACCATTCTTTCCTAATTTTTGGAAAAGGATCAGGATACAGTACTCTTCAGACGTTTTAACTTTAAAAATCTAACTATTTTGTAGCTCATGACACTCATTTGTCCTCACTCATTGTCTTCATTATTGATTGTTTGTTTAACATATAAAAGACACCAGGTGCTTTACAAGTTTTTCTGAAGACACATTTTTCCAGTCGCAGGACTAGCTTCAGCCCTCTCTGCTCACCATGCATAGCCAGTCTCTGGCCAAAACTACACTGGGCCCAGCCAGCTTAATTTGCAAGTTCTACTGTGCAAGTACTATACTATTCAGTGGTACCAGTGAGGGGGGAAAACAGCCTCTAGAAACTCTCCCCTGCCTCTGTTATTCCATCATGTTCAAGCTAGTTCTTTATTCCGAAAGGGCTTCTCTGGGTCTGACTCTTGCTTTCGTTGTACTCATTTCATGCAAGGGTAAAATAAGGGACTTGTATAAGCTTATGTCACGATGCCCTGCTTTTCTATGAGTGGGAATGGCAAAGCAGGATTTGTTGCAGTGATTGCAGTGAGACCACTTGAAGAGAAAGATATTACTCAGTGGGGAGAGTACAATACATTCATACTGTCCTGGGATTTTGTGATTGTAGAGTTGTTAACTTGATTTTTCCCAAAATACTTCCAGACCTGCTATGATTTTTGTCCTGACTAGCCCTATTCAAAACATGTTCTTGACTACCTATTTTGTCTAAAATAGTTTTGAAACCTATTGCACTGAAATATACTGACATTATATATTAACAAAAAAATGGCAGTTTTTAACAAAGCCTGTGTTAAATTCCAGCATTCATAGACTGTTGGTTATGTACAAATGCATGGTGTTATCAGCACTGCAGTTATATGGTTGCATTTGTTTGGGTTTTTAAGTAAAATTTGTTTTGCCACTTCAAGCATTGTAAATTTTATCTATTCAGTGCTACCATATTATAGGCTCTCAGAAATTTTAATCATGAAAACAAAATCATTCCTCTTCACTTCTTCCTCCAATATTTGGATGCAAAATGTTGCACAGAATTTCATGTCTATACATAATTGTTGCTTTGTGGCAGCTGGGCTGTTCAGTTATTTAGCAGCATGCTTATAAAACTGTGATTTAATGATAACATATTTTCCTGATTTTTAGGAGGGCAATTGTCTTAGTGATGAGAAATTAAATAACAAGTAGACCGTGCTGTAAATGGACCATCCCCTTTGAATCTTTCAGATCTCTGCTAGAATATACACCACAAAAGAAGACTGAAGGACTGAAAAGATGCAACAAACCAAAGGGTTTAATTATATACTTGGCTATTAAAAATGGTTCCATAATATGTTATAAAGAGTATTTTAGTGAGGAAATCATTTGGCAGTAACCTCAACTGTTTTAGAATTTAGATTATTTGATTTTATCTGTTGGTGACACTGTGGAAGAAAAAAAGCATCTACATTTTTACTCTTTATGTATTTACCACAAGTCTATAGCATAACCTGATTTACTCAGGTATGTTTGTTAGTGTGTATTTACTTTGCTGAGCAATGAAACTGAGAACTCTGCTCCCAGCGTCAGATTTATTTAGCTTCAGTGGTCTGGGCATTTACATTCTTGAGGGCAAGGGTATACTTTTATTAAAAGGATATACATGCTCGAAAAGAAAATTGAAAAATAAGTCCTGACTGGCTGTCATATTCCCTTGGCTATTTTCCTTGAATAAATATGTCTCTTGGCAAGTGCAATGTTGATTTTGCCACATTGATTTTGATTATATATTCTCTCTCTCTCTCTTTTTTTTGCTTTCTTTCTTTGGGCTGCTGGTGTCTATGTTTCCAACAATTATCATTGAATTCTTCCCCTGGTATTTATCAGCTGGGGAAGAACTAAGATATTAGCAAATTAATTTCATTTCCTTCAGCATAAGCTCCATAATTATAGTAAGTGTTGTGTGCAACCTGATCCCTCTAAAGTACCATTTGCTACAGATTTTTTTCTCAAAAAGTGTGGCAGTGCACTATTACACAAAGTGAGCATGGGGCTTCATATCTTAGTTTCACTTTCAGCTCAAAGAAAGCTTGGCATGAAATGCAATAAGCACTTCATATAGGAGATACAGCTGTACCTTATCAGGAAACCAAAATATTTGCTGAAAAAAGAAGGTAATTAAACACACACACACAAAAAGCACTATGGCGTTTTGAAAAAATCTGGACTGACAAGACGTCTACCAGCATGTTTGCTTCTATTTTGGGCTAACCAGAACAACATCTCTATGGGAATGTTTTCACATTGGTCCAGTCTTAGGAAGTCCAGGGAAGAAGAAACATCTTTACCTTTGCCTTTTTTGTTGTTTTGGTTTTGTTTTATTTTCTACGTTGCTAAAGGTCTGCTTGAAAAGGCCCCTACCATGTCTAGCGGCTGTTACTGCATTATGATTAAGTTCTCCATTCTTTCTCTACCAGCTCAACAAATCTCCACAGTGTCACCTACAGCTTTGCTTCAACTTCATTTTACATCCACTCTTTTGCTGACTTCATTTTCTCTTAACTTCCACTTTTCATGTGCCTTCTTTAACTATGCACTCATCTTAACTTAGCCTAATTGTTATGTATTCCTCAGAGGCTGTATTTTTTTGCTAATGGGTGCAATTTTTTGAACTCTACAGTACTGTGAAGTCCTCTGGGCAGGAAATCTCTCTTCCATGTGGATCTAAAGCACAAAGCACCACAGGTAGTAACTACTACTAAAGAAACAAAGTAGGGTAATTTTAAATTAGTGTTGGAACTAAGACTAACATCAGACTTTATAGCTGGTTTAAACAAGCTAATGGGATTCAACAATCAAATACTGTTAGCCCTCCTTCTCTCCTCCATTTTTTGAGACTTTTTTTTACTTTTATCCAAATATTATCTCTTGCAGGCATTTCTGTTTGAGAAGGAACAAGACCATTGTAGAAATTGCTGAAGAAGGCAAATGTATACCTTGGTGATATCAGGTAAGGAGGCAAGTGGGCTTTTGTTTCAAGTGCTGGCTTGTTTCTGTATGGGTAGGCAGAGACTTATTCTCTATTCATTTCTGCTTAAATCTCCTTCAAGGGAGAAGGAAATAAGTGCTGAGCTGGCAGGCATGAAACAGCAAGCACCTGTTGTGAGAAATGAGATTTATGCCATCCGTTTTTGAAAAGCTTTATATTTCAATCTCTGTAGTCAATTACCCTGTCCACTTTTCCTTACTATGAACACTATGACCTTCCCCAGAGCTATTTCATATCTGGAGACCGGTCAAGCCTGGTTACCTTGTCTTTAGAAAGAGAGAGATCAGCACAAAATGTCTAGAACTTTATAGCTATTTATTTATCAAATCTTGAATTCACTGAAAGGGCATAATTCTATCTTTTAGCTGTGCTTAAAAGTAGAACGGAGAGAATATTCATTTCATGAGAAGCAAGCTTTGAGCACATATGTGTAAGTATATTGCTAACTCATTTTCAGCTATAAGACTAATCATCAATTCTGCTAGCTACCTATCTTTCCAACTGGCTGTATAGCTTTTTTTTTTTTTTTTTTTTTTTCCCCAGGTTGTAAAAACAAAATACAGATAAGTATTAGTATTAACTTCCTTATTCATTAGAGTTTAGAATATGCTGAGTGTCAGTTTGCTATCCGACCATGTGTAGATAAGGAGGACTAGCATCCTATTAGCAAATGTGCACAGATAAGAAGTGAGGCTGAATTTATCTTTTGTATACCAGCTAATGGAAAGATACATTTCACTGATCAGAAACTTAGCAAAGTGGTGTGGTCTTGTGAAAATGACTGAAGGGATGGCTAGTTTTATTGCCTTTAACAGATAATTTAGCTGCTTTTAATGACCATATCAGGATTATAATTTTGAAGAGATATTTGGTTTCTTTTTGTTTAGTTAGAGTTATACAATGACATCATACATACCATGTTTGATTGCTGTTTTTTTATTATTATTATTAGAATTTGAAGCTGAGGGAAAAGGCTTTTCTCACTGAAATAGGTGTTGCCACATTCCCTGCTGACATGAAAAAGTGATGTGCCATTGGTTCCTCACTTTCTATCTCCCTTGCTCCTTTTCTTCCTTTCTTCGTTTTTCCAAGCAAGAACTGGATCTAATAAAAATAAATAAATAAATAAAATAGTCACTTATAAGATACAATTCTATATAGAACAGATAGGTGCCACAGCCAGCCCCTGAGCCCAGCAGCATATTTCGCCACTCCAGAATAAAGCCCACTTCCTTGAGGCAGGGCCAGGTTTTGCCCTCCAGGCAAAGTCTGTCCTTGTCCTGGGTACTGACATAGCCAGATAAGATGAAGACCAGCGGCTGTGTGTCACTGCCGATGACCTGTGCCGATGAGTGAACCAGAGGGAGACTCAAGTGGTGATGTTCATAGCTGAACAGTCCCACCACACATTACAAGACTTAGAGACCACTAGCAGAAACTACCAGGGATGAAAAAGTGAACTACCAGACAGGTCTTCCCCAGGCTTCTCGTCCATCAGATCTCCTTTGCTATCCTTCACTACACAACTAAATTTGGCCCTGACAAGGCAAACACATACCCCAAATACTGTTAAAATACTGTACAGTTACCAGCTGGAGGCTTGGATACTGGTGCACTTTGCTTTACTGTGACAAATGCTGAAAATCTTCCAGTCCTTTCAAAGATCCTGACATGGACTCCTGCAGTATCCTGAAAGCTGCAGGATCTGGTGCTTTTTCTACCCATCTGGAGGAGCTGGAGCAGTTCTTTGACAGCTTCCTTGACATTAGCTCCATCTGCGAAGGCTCAGGAACCTCCAGAGAGGCCACGTTCTTATGCAGCATTTCTGCACATTTTGAACATGGTGAAGCTCATCATAGACCAACTGCTCCATCTGATAAGGCACAATGGAGTTGAATAATCTTTTGATTAAGAGTCAGGTGGGCAATGAGGGAGTGTGGCTAGATAAGAATTCCATTCGATAATTTCCTAAGGAAGGTAGCAGTGAAACAGTTCAGTGGAAACCATGCTGTACCAGAGCAACTGTACTGTTCTTTTGCCCCTACACATGTAAATGTGATTTTTTTGGCAAGTTAGTCACCTGGAGATGAAAACTATAAGGTTTCTAAGCCCATCACTCAGACCTGAGGTGAATAATTTTTTTCTCAGTTCCAAATCTTTATTTCAAGTGGCAGGTTTGGTGACTCAATAATGCAGGATTTGGCACTTATTTTCCATGTACTACCAGAGGCAACACTCTAGAAAATTTATTTTTTCTAAAGAAAGTCAATAGGCTTCAGATCTAATAGGCTTCTTGATCTAAGACACCTTTAAAAATGTGATTTTTCTACCTAGATGTCATAAGCACATAAGGAACTTACATATTCTTAGTTTTGTGGATTTCATGTTATTATTATTTTGTATTTTTTTTTAGCTGAAGAGTTGAGCCTGCTGTTAAGAGCCACTCTTTTCAACACCACAGGCTAAATACCTACAGAGCCAACGCAGGACTTCCCAACAAGTCTTCAAGCGTGAGAAGCTGTCTGATGGGATGAAGTCAGATTGTCATAAATGGATGCTGAGTGTTGTAATGTGACAGATCAGGTCAAACATTTTTATACTGTCAGTTTGAATGATATTGCATACCCAAAGGCTTCCGATTCGCTGAGTTTTAATCACTAAGGTAATTTTCCGTGCACATGTTTCCTTGTAAGTTTGCATTGGAAATTCCACAGCACTGAGCACAGAGTGTTTATGAAAAAAAGAAAACCAGAAACTTAAGAGCTTAGCTGTTTACTGGAAACATAAGGTGTTCATGCCATGCACTGAAATCACTGAGTCCTGAGAATGAAACAAATTCAGTGTGATTTAAGGACCAAGATTGTGGCTGGCACCAACATGGAACAGACTGCTTATAGGTGCTTATAGTCATCATTAGGATGACTTTCTGCAGGAAAGGGGGATTGTGAAAGTTTTGTTGCTATGAAGATGTGGGATGGATGGTGACCACACTACTGTACTAACCATCTCATATCAAGGAGTATGAAGGAAGCCTTTCCAGCAAATGGTTAAAATCTATTTCTTTATTGGTCCGAATAGCTGTTTGGAAAACATCTAGTGGATCTATTAACTGAATGTCTCAATATGCTACCTCACACATTGACATGATAGGATGACAGAGTACCTTGACACTTGGTATAGAATTACACTAAGAAGCTCAAGAGATCAATGTGATTAGACAATGTGGGTTTATTTACCTGCTTGAAAAACACAGTTAGATTTGCAGAAGAAAAGTGCTTTGCACTTTTGGTGTTCTTATTGTGAAAAAGAGTTCATGACAACAGATGCCTAAGGCCTGGCAGCTACATTTGTATCCTCTCATTTATTTGCCACAAAAGCTAGGAAATATTGCAGAATGGCTAATGGTCATCAGAGACTGAGGGTCAAAGTTAAATAATCTGTGATTTGCTGAAGCCTCTGTGCTTTTCAGTCAGGACTTTGGGAATCTATACCTTTATCTCAATGCACATATGGAGGTCAAGTGGCCATAGGAACAGAGAATTGTGGAGTACACTTTGATCTCAAGATTTATTACCAAATTCTGTTCATCATCATCCCATAAACTCATATATCCCATAAAGTGCATTAGACAGCTATTGACTTCCTGTTTTATAATTAAAGCTTATATAATTTTGATGCGGAATGCATGGTCCATGAAATGTCAATGCATTACAGGCTATCTTAAACTGCTTTTAAAATTATATTAATTCTAATTTGTATCAATTGCTTTTAAGCAATTTTAAGTGAGTGAGACTGCTATTGACAAAGTAATATAGGACTGGTGTTCCCAAACTTTGACAGCTCAATTTCTACCTTCACAATAAGCTTGCTTTCAGCTTATCCCTCTCTGGGTTTTATTTCCCAGTGGTGCATTAGAATCTCTTTTAGTTCTGTTCATCTAATTTCAATGCAAGAGTAAGCTAAAATAACAGCAAACTTTTAATGTGCACTTGCATATTCCGAAAGTCTCTGTGAGTAGACAGGTAAGATATGATTGCTCACTTTCCTCTCTTTATTAAAGATATATAGATTCATTTAGAGAACTGGGTCATGTTTAGCATCTGGTGAATGCTCTTTCATTTCTAAGAGAAAAGGCACATTAATTATCATTTAAAAATGTCTAAGCAGCTTAAAAGATGGTAACTAGTTCAGCATTTCTAAAGCGCCATTTTCACTTTAAGCAACATGAACTCTACATGCAGGGCTGTCTGCAAGCTGCATGGCAAGAGCACAGAAGGATGCTAAGAAGAGTTCGAGGGAGCTGTGATATGCAGCTGAGGCAAAGCTGTGTCAAAGCAAGAATTAAAAATAAAAGAAAGAAAAGAAAATCAAGAAAATCCATATTCTGGAGCAAGGTTCAGTAATGGAAAGGTGAAAATAAATCAAAGTTGGTAAAAGGCACATTAGTGATGTTGGACATGTGAATTGGACATGTGAAGCAAGGCTATGCAGGAGGAGGGGATTCACTTGGAAATCTTCAGGATGAGCTTTTCAATGGGATATCCAATGGGATAGCCTATCGGTGCCTATCTTGCTACTATCTAGCTAGGATTTGGGCTTCCCAAAGGAAATTATGCACTGGCTAACAGAGTAGAGAATTTTCCCCAAAACGGGAAATACTAGGTGAGATCCCTCAGTGTCCATATGAATTTTTCAGTATCCATTCTGACTTTCAAATCTGTACCTTCAATAGAGAAAATCTTCTGATGAGTCTATCTTTTTTTCCTCTTCTTCTTCATTTTATGGAATGAATGTTAGAGCCATCTGGATGTTCCTAAAGGTAATGCAAAGGCTTTCTTGTTCAAAAGAACTGTCAACAAACTGTAGTCAAAGAAGGAAAACAATGTAATTTTTGTGGTGCTGTCCATAGACTATGCCAGCATTTGATAGTTTTATAGGCGGTCAGATTTCATTTTCATTTTTCCTAAACTGTTGCTTATCCCACTTCAGATCATTCAATCTTTTATCTTTCTTTTAAATCAACATTTTAAATGAAATTCAATTCATTAAAATGAATATAATAGTGTTTGCATATCTCTTATGAATCTGTCGTCTTCTCTGAAAATGCCTTTGGGCTTCAGACAGATCTGTGTAAAAGACACAGATTTTTCACTTATTTTCTTTATGCCTTTACACTCCAGTGAATCATAGAATCATTACAAAATGTTTCTTTAACTTTTCAGCTTCCACAGGTCTCAGATGGAGAAAAAAGAAAAACAAAAGCAAAATCTAAACAAACAAACAAAAAGAACAAGCAGAACCAAGAGTTTGAGGATGTCCCCCAAATCCCTTTTTCTTTCTCTTTTTGTCAGAAATGAGACAAATTACATTCTAGACCAATTTTGAGAAGATGATGCTCTAAAATGCCCACACAGTTCTTTTATGATGTCTTTGCCTCTGTGTTTTTTCAGTCACTTCAGGTATCTGTAAAGCATATTATAAGCCTAGGACCCCTTTCTTGCTTGTCCCAGCATTATCACGTTGTCTCACCAGCATTAATACCAGGAAACTGACAGTGAGCACAGTGATGTATCTGACGCTTTAGAAATAATGAAATGTCACTCCCATTACAGAACAATGTGGCATTTAATGATTTAATGGGACTATGCAAAGTTTATTTGCATTATTATTCCACTGTAATGATTTTACTGGCAGTCAGAGCTGCCAAAAATATCACTGAATGTTAATTTAGATGAACTTTAAAGGCAGTCACATAGGGAGTGATCTGAAATCAAAGCTCTTGGTCTTTGCCTTCAAAGGAGGCTACCCTGGAGGGTGTCATTAGAATCCTCCTTTAACCTCACAGGCTTCAAATGTGAGAAGAGCAAAGGAAAGGGCCCCGTGCGCTAAGCAGGAGCCATGTCACTCACAGAAGCAAAAATTGGAGTGTGGTAATTAGCTGGCGCAAGGAAAAAAAATACTCCTGGATTTAGACATCATTGGCACAGCTAATTAAATATCAGAAAATGTTACATGAAAATATTTTGTCAAGAAATAAAGATTCTGTTTCCCACTGATAGCAATTTTAGTGAATTTTACTCATTTTCTAGATTCAGTTCTACTGAACATTAACGATTCTAACTGTGTTGTTCCTTCAGTTGCTTGAATGACGGTTGTCAGCATGCATTACTGCCGAGCTCTACAGACAGAGTCATTTCTTCTGTAAGAAATAGAAATAGGCTTATTTGTATGTATATGATGGTTATGGTTGAGGGGCTCAACCTGTGACTTCTGAAGGCCTGTTTACCTAGATCTCCAAATACATATCATAAAGGAATCAGGCTATATTGCAGGGGTGTTTAGATCATTTTTTTTTTTTTTTTTTTTTTTCAGTTTGCACAATGCTAGTTCCAGAGTCAAATGAGTTCTTTCAAATAAACAGTTTATTGGATGAAATATTTGCTAACAGTTTCTGTTATTCCTTTAACTTAGAAAACAATTAGTACCATCCTACCTAAACAAAAAATGCAACAAAATAAAACCCACTCAAACAAAACAGCCAAGTAAAACAAGACAGTTTTTTTTTATCTCCCTATGAGATAAAACATGAATCTGGAAATGGCATGCCAGCATTATTATATAAACAGGACCAAAATGAGAAGATCTTATTACTGCAGTGAGGAGAGTGTGCACAAAAGGAAAAGATAAATGTACCAGCTGCAGACAGTTCTCCACTTCTTATTTGCTTACTTCTTTTTTATTTTATTTTTTTAAGAAACTCTGATCCCTTACTATGTCTCTCCTCTTTTGCACCAGGAGCATTGGTTAAGTAAGTTGTCATGATGTCATTAGGGATCAGAGCCAGCCCAAAATATTGATATGTGCATGTTTAGCATGTGTAACATAATGCAGTTGCTACTCAAATAGTGTACCCCTAGATTTAGTGACGTAGCTATACCAAAGATGTATAAATTGTCGAAAAAAATTTTGCTTAGAAGAATGTGATCTTACTATGGAGCCTGAGGCTTGCTTGGTATAGAGCTATCAAGAGACATAGCAAGGGGGCAAATGCATTTCCAGACTTAAGATGGAGGCTGACAATTCCCTGCATCTACCTTAAACCATTGATAAATTACACCTTTGTAGCAGGAACTAAGGCCATAGCAAGAGATCTGTACTTTTCAAGTATTGAGTCATTTCAACTATTCTAGACACTTCTCTTAAGAGGAGATGTATTATGCTCAGTAAATGCACTTCAGGAGCCCTAACTATAGGGGAGCCTGGATGTCTCGATTACATTAATCACATTTTGATAACTGCCTTTAGATGATTTCTAAGTACATATACCCTCAATGTACTATAGTGCTCAGGTACCGAAGAGCCTTTCAGAGAATGTTACCTTCAGAAGAGTAAGACCCACTTATTTTCCAAAACAGTTACAACTTGACTGCCTCAAAAAAAAAAAAAAAATCACAGAGCAAAACCAGCAGGAACCACAGGAAATCCGTAAGTGTTTCTCCATCATGTGCCTTGTAATTATTTTTTCCCACAGGCTGCTTGCAAAGAAATTATAATATTTTTTATAGTTGGAATCATTAGAAATTATATCATTTTGAAAAAAAATCAAAGTCAACAATAAAGGAGAAAAGAAACAGTGAATATATCACATGTCTACTTAAATTTTCATCAGCCATTTTTGCTAAGAGATTTAAGTTGAAAAGGGTGGCATGAATTCAGCAATCATGAATTCAGCATGAATATTTTAAAAAACCAAAATCCCTTCATATGCAAAAATATTTCAATATGCCATATAAAATGCTTCCAGAATCTGTCACACAACAACATAATAATGTATTGAGAACACTTGTCTCTTTCTTAAGTGGTAAGGAACAAACAAAACCAAAAAAGGAAGCTGGCTTACTTGTATTCTGTCACTGCTACTAGGTAGAAAGCCTCCTTATTCACAGAAAAAAATAAAACTGGACCATAAGTTGCAGAAGTGAAAATCTTCAGTGGAAAAGCTTTGTCCCCAGGAAAGAGATTTTAAACTAACAGACAAACAAAGCCTCTAGCTACCCTTTTAATTGTGTCTCAGTTAACAAAATGTGTATCACAGATGTCCTCAGCTGCTTTCAGAACACATTGACAGATAAATGGAAAGGGTGTTTATCAGCAAAAGGGACTTAGTGTATTTATGCTGTGATCAATGTTGTTTCTTAAATTTACCATCAGAAAAACTGATTTGAAGTTAACTAGTCAATTTTAGACCATATGCAAAAGCTTTTATGAAGTAACATGAATCCTTTTAATAACCTGCTGACTTACTTATATATTATTATTCTTGACAGTGGCATTAAGCTCTGAAAAAAATGCTATAATGTAACCTATAATTAGAATTTGACATATAAAATGAACTCCAGTAGGACTACTCAAGTACAGTTCCTTGACATCTAGCTTCTAAGAAATTCGAAGCAAAGATCAAATGCTGAATTTCTTGCCTCTTCTCAGGTAATTGAAACCCACAGAGGGTCATGTTCGGTGAGGGGAAAACCTTTTTTGTGCAGTCAAGCACAAGGCGTACCACAAAAGTCCCATGTTCAGCACATTCTGAATATTGAAGTAGGTTAACGTGACACCTGGGCTTGTGCTGGGCCTTTGCACAGGGGCAGGCTTCCCTGGGTAGGCTCTGACGTATTTTCACATAACTTTTTCTTCACTTTAATTGGCCCTGTGTTTTCGGCAGCCAAAACTGAAATTTATCGAAGAATGGAGATTTTTTTATGTTCTGGCAAAAATTCAGTTGCAATTTTGTACATAACCTGCTAGTGCCCATCTGAATGTACAAAATTGAGTTAAGAAAAAAAAAATAAATAAAAGCAAGAACTTATATTTCAGGCCATTTCATCAACTTAGCAAACCATACACTATCATCTTCTTCATTTGACACGGGGAGCCTGACCTGTGGGGATGAAGGCTTAATTCAGTTGCCAAAATGTACTCATCTATTGCCATTTGAGATGCTGCCTGGCCTCCAGCCACTACTTCAGATGAATGTGGATTCCAGAAAAGCCTATGTCATGTCAGAACAGCCTTCACAAGGATGGTTTTGCACAGCTCAAAAGTCACACCAATATACAAACAACTAGATCAAACTCTAATTAACTTTGCAAGTGATATCTGTGACAGAAGTGGGAAATGAACTGCATTTCATGATGTGTAAGACCAGTTTGTGCAGATTCACATGTTCATTCACCTTGACTCATACTACTTCTCTGTAGGTTCAGACTCCTGCCCTTGGATCACATTGGATCCCAGATGGCTCCCACCCCCATGCTTGTGTTTCCTCTTCTACTGCCAGGACTCACACCAGTCTGTACCTACACATCCAGTGAAAGGCCACAAGCTCCCAGACTTTGCCCTCACAAGACCTGCACGCCGTGCCCCGAGCTCCAGCTGGCACAGAGGGCTCTATCCTGTCGTGTGTCTCCCTTGTGATTCTGAGTCTTATGGTCTCATGCAGTTCCATACAGTGACCCGGGGCAGCGGGCCAAGTCTACCTCAGTCCAGACCCCTCCAGCCCACTGCAAAACTGCCTGCCTAGCAAACAAACAAATAACTTATTGGGCTTTTCTTTGGTTCTCAGCCATGTCACGTTCACCGCCTGTGCATCTAGTCTGCCTCACTTTGCTTCCCCTTGCGCAGTGCTCCAAACACAAGTAAGTGGTGTTCACATGTGAGTAGGCAAAAGAGACGCTCATCTGAACTCAGCTCATGGCATAATAAAGAATAAGGATGTGTATTGTGGTCAGGGAAAATGAATAATGAGGCCACGCTTCATTATTTTCTTGTCTTTGGAACAGCAAGAAATAACCAGCAATTTAGTTTTCATGTGCAGTAATATTTCCACTTGGTAGCCATGGCACCTGGAGACTTGGTTAAGTGCTTCTTCTGTGTATTGTGCAGAGAAACAAATAAATTAATATTGCTGAAGTCTCTTGCTGAATACTTCAGAGGACCAACAGAGACATGGATACATTTGCCGACATGGAAACTTCCTGCTCTGTTTGGTCTGGTTGTTTTGTTGTTGTTTCTCTGTTCCTTTAATAGTAACCAGTGAACCTCAGAAGTGAAAGGTGGGCATATTTGTGCCATTCCTGTTACTGCAAATAAGTAACTAGTTGTGACTCCTGCCTGCTTGTGCCACATTAACATGTAAATCATCCTACGTCTGTGCATCAGTTGTGAGGCCCTGGGGCCCTCAGTCAGGAAGTGGAAAGAGCTAAAAAGAACATTCATTAAAAAAGAAAAAGAAAAGTCACCCTGTCATGATGCATCACTCTTTCTTATGCAGCTCAGTGCTGTACCGTTTTAGCTTACCTGCCTCCAAAAGCGACAGGCAACCTCTGGGAAATGTGGCACAATGACGACTTTTTATTTTTCGTACTTCTGGGTAAGGCTGTAGAAAATGACAGAGACCTTGTGTCTGTCTCTTCTCCAGGCTGTACTGGGACTTTCCACTCCATTTCTTGTGCATAGCACTCAAAGTAAATGAGTGTGAATGCAGTAATCAAGACATAAATAGGATGTGAGTGAGGCAAAGTTTGTAGGAAAAGGAAATGTCCACTCGCTGGGAGGTTTGGCCTCCCTAAATCTAAAAGAACCAAAACAGACAGTTTTGCTACTTTTTGTTCCTCTCTGTAAATCATCCCTAAATGGACTGAAAATTAGTTAAATAAGAGTACTAATCTTAGCATTGTAGCTTTATAATTTCTTATTTATACCTGATTCACCATCAGTTGATTATGACTATCTATTAAGCCGCTCAGGGCATTTAAATTGCTTGGGGCATTTTGCTTTTCTAAAATATTGATTACCTATTGATGCTCATTACAATTTTAATCTTTAATTTTTGACAGCATTCTCCAGTGCTTGCATAAAACGTACTGAATTATTGAATATTTATGCCAGGAAATAAGCCTAGTAGAATATTAATGCAAAAAAAAAAACAGAAGACACATGTTCACTAAAACTTCCGAGCACTGTATTGCATAGCTGTTGCCAGCTGCATGCACAACAGTGTTTTGAAGGAAGAGTTAAGGTATAAGGCTTTAAAAGTTATAGAATAATAGTGGCTACCTGAGAAATATCACTCTAATCTTCTACTGTGTCTTTTCTGTTGACTTCTTTTTTTGCTTTGAGGTGATTTGGTATAGCCTTTTTAAATTGTCTTCCTGTTTCTTCTGATTTTTGTAATTAGACAATGAGCCAGGTCACACTCTTAATTTGATCCCTTTTGAATTATATCTGTGAAAAACTATGCAGACATCAGAATGAAAAATACTCAGAAATAATTAATTGTAGAACTATTGTGGTACATACACAATTAAGAAAAGAAGCTTTAAGATTACATATTTATGTAAACAATGAAAGAAAAATGTGACAGTGAAGAAAATAGAACACAATTATTTTTAGACTCAGAGAATTATGAAATTTTGTTCTCTAGAAATATTAATAAAACATGAATATCAAAGAGGATGAAGAATAAAGGACCATTTAGAAAAAGAAAAATCGAAACTTTAAAAAGACTGGAAATTTCAGCCATTGAGCTGCAAGCTAGTCTTATACAGAAAGTTTCCAAAAATATGATGTACAGAATATTTCTTAGCAAACTGTCCAATATGAATTTTCATGTGTAAACTATTTTTATGGAACAAGTGTTTATTCATTGCAAAATATATATCTACTGGTGAATTGAATACTGTAAATTTTCATTTTCTACGTGGAATTGTCTCTGAAATATGCTCAGTTTAGATATCTGTAGGAAACTTCTCCTTGGATAAGTTTCAAAAGGGATTAAATTGTAGCTTAGTTAACCAATTACCTTCTAAAACCATCCATATGCAAAAACAAACCAACAAACAAAAAGCCTCAAAACACTTTTATGTTCTACTGCTTCTAAAAAAGGCTGTCAGCTGCTGCCATCGGAAAGGAAAAAAATCCCAGCATTTCAGGAGCGTTATGTTGTCATGACAACTGCCATTCCTAGTCTGGTGAACTGCCTGAGAAAACATGCATGCACAGAGGAAGCAGAGAGAACTCTGCATGCATAGATGTCTGGGCCAGAACTGGAACTGAACCAAACTGTCTCAAGTACTTCCAGGCAAAGCGAGAAGGCATTTGTTCAATTTATATATTGATATTAAAAATTGATAAGAAATATTTAAGTACAAAGGAAAAAACACGGTCTTGAAACATGGAGTAATTGAGGAGTATTTGAATGAAAAGACAACAGTGTTGCTAGAAGAAAGAGCATCTGAGTGTAAGTTCCTACCCTTCTAGGTTCCTTGTAAGCATAATCATTTCCATGAAGCTCCAGTCATGGATGACATACTGCCATTTTTATCTATCCTGTTTGTTAGGATAAATCCTTCTCGAATTTTTGTGAACTTGACTTTAAGCATAGATTGTGGCATAAACTGTGATTGATCCAGTCTCTAGTAAGGAAGACAGCTGCCATCCCTGCAATTTATCCTTTGATATGTTTCACTTAGATGCATGAATGAGGGGTTAAAACTTTCAGCAGTGCAGTTATTAGAATCACTTAAATTCAGAAATATTTCTGCCAGAAGGCCTGCCAGGGAAGTTTGTGCAAAATTGTAACACTGAATCAGTTGAGGTAATATTCTATTGACCACATCTGATGGCATGAAAGAAACTTGAAAAGCAAAATCGATTAAAGAATCCTCACCTTTATGGCATTTACCACACTAAAACTATTTGATAAACTTAGATGGTAAAGCTCAGGCAAAAGAAGTGGAGACAGGGCTCCAAACGGGATATACGTGAGACATAAGTCACATGGGGATAATAAATATCACAGACAATATTGCAGCTGTATAGTTTGGCAATATTTATTCTGTTAAACATAGAAAAATAATTTAAAAAACACAAATCAAAATTATCCATAGTATGACAACAGGCTTTCATATATTCTAAAAGTGACCTGTGTGTTGATTCACTGCTGAGCCAGATTAGCCTGCTCACAGAAATCATACTTGTAGGATATTTATTTTGCTTCTGGAGTTCATAGATCTGCCTGAAATTCTACATGCTACTTCAAATCCAGCCTCAAATGAAACATTTTCCTCTGCTGAAAATAGCTTTACCAATGAAGCAGGGAGAAAGCTAGAGGCATTATTACCTCTAAGTAGAGGACTTCTGGGAATATTTTTAGGATTCAGAAGGCTGAGATTTTATAGTGATAAAAGATTCACAGGTAGAAAGGTATAAAAGGTTTTGCAGATACTTTCAAAGTGAAAGGAACAACAAAAACAAAGAAAAACAGATTGAGTACTTAATAGGACGGGATGCTAAGTAATGAGTGATGCAAGCTTATGTTCTCAGTGAACTCCCTGATTCAATTTTTACACAAGGAGATCCAGTTGCAACCAGATGCTTAATGCAATTATATGGACAGTGCACAGGTGTACAGATCAGAGTAGGAGAAAAGAATAAATCATTTCAGTTTATTTCAGAAACTAGGCGAGGGGGTATTTTAGTTTGCAGGGTCTGATGAAATTCACAGAGAAGGCTACTTAAAGCCAACTTTTAACTTACCCCTTTAATATTAAAGAAAGAGAAGAACGGCTCAGAAAACCAGAAAAGGTAAAACACCTATCTGTCTTTATAGAGTGGGATAAAGTCTGAGAGTTAAAATAATCCAATTATCTTCATTAACATGAAGCAGTCTTTCTACCTATATAAACATGTAGGAGAGAGTAAGTAGTAATTAAAAGAACAAACATGTTTGTCAAGAACCAGCTTCTCCAAGCTAATTAATTTTTCATTTCTAGTGTGGTAACTAGTATGAACATAAGGGTAGATGCAGTATTATCTTAACTTTATTAAGGTGATGGATATCAATTCACAGCCTCCAGAGAAAGGGAGAGAGATTTTTATGTGTAACCCATTTCCCACTATGACTGCTGAGCAAAAGGAAGAATAGACTTAGTAAAGCCTTAGAGACATTGTAAATCAGAGATTAGAAAAAACATCTGTCTGTGAGTACAGATTAGTACTATGAAGACTACAAATATCTTTTTCTTTTTGAAAAACAAAGCCAAGCCACAACCTTCACTACCAACAGAACAGTCAAGAACATGTTGCAGAACATGTTGCAGTGAACCCCACATCCACTCCAGAGTGGAAGACGTCTTGGATGGTTTTCTCCAGGCAGGAAATCTGTGATCTTGGTTAGGCAAATCCCTGCTCTGTTTCACAGCAGTAGAAAAGAACAATCTCATTTTTGGTTACATGATTAGCAGCCTCCCATCAAAGGGCAGAGGGTAATACTTTGCCATGTCCCTGTGGTGGCAACAGGAACAAAATATCACATTCCTATTTGCATAGCTCTTTCAAACAGATGCTGCTAAAGAAAAAAAAAAGAAAGGAACAGTAAAAATTAGGTCATCTAGATTTATTGATTTATTGAAATATTAAAGATCTGATTCAAGAAGATACTTAGGCAGTATGTGAATTTTACTTGAGTCATGTCTTTTACTTTCAGTATGTGAAATAAGTCCATCTGCAAATACAATGAATCCCATTAATCTCTGAAACATCCCAAAATATGTAGCAGAATTCTCCTGCCTTTATGTGCAAAATACAAAGAGGCAGAACTTTAGAAAACATATTTCCAGGAATGATCATTAGCAGGGAGCTAGGTTAGGCTGTCGAATGTTCTCAGACATTCTCTATGCCTTTGTGTTATGTTTACTTAGATCCTATAGCCCATGTCAATCTGTAATAAGACCATTATCATACTGTATCATTACCTATTTCAATCTCTATTTATCTGTATCTGCTTCCCTTCTCCTTGCACCTCTCATCTCCCTTCAGTTCTGCATATATATGTTTTCCTACCCACAAAAATTCATAAGGACTTGTGGTTCTGCAATAACAAAGAGCCAATGATTTCTTCATACAACATAATGACAAATAATGTAAACCTTCTGGGAAAGAACAGTATCATTTTTTACGCTGTTTCAACTTTAACAAACACTTTAACTTCTCCAGGCTACAGAGTTTGATTCTCAACATACTTTCCCTTTCATCTTTACTACTTGGATTAGATTGAGTATCCCTATAAAATGCTGCTGAAAGTACCTGTTAGCAAAGAGAAGAGACAAAGTAAAAACGCATTCAGGAATATTCTGTAACACATAAGGCTTGATGTTGATTATATGTCATAGAATTCAACCCACTTCCTAACTGCATACAATTCACTGAGTTTTTAAATAAATAATAATCCCAAATATATATATATAAAAAGATTTATCAGTCATAAGAAGGAAAAGCAGGTAAAGAATAGCAGTTCTATATTCACTATGAACATATATACTTGTTAAATAATCCTGATGACTGAAAAGGAGCCAAATAATCTTCACTCTCAGTTACAAAAATAGAATGAATGTAAGACCTGTGAAGGATGGAATGAAAGAATAAAGTATTCAAACCTTCAGTCTCATATGGGACACTAACACAATCCTTCAAACAGTTCTTCTAGCAGGACATTAATAATTCCCCTTAATACAAATGCATCAGCATTTAAAAATAAATAGCTTACACCAAGACACCAAGGAATGCATGCACAAAGGGGAGGACTGTACTTTGCCCTGGTCTGATGAATTTTTGATTATTTGAAAGATCAGAATTAATGGCATGACAGCTCTCATTAGGTTTTAGGAGATAAATAATGTGTTATGTGTATCTATCATCTGAGTTGTGTAACCACGGAAGTATGGATAGCTGTGAGCAGAAGTAATACAGAGAAGTTTGCTAGCACGCCATGCAGTGTGTGCAGGGATCAGGAGTTCTTGCTTATGGAGACTCTTTCTGAACCAGCCGAGCTTCAGCCCAGGTACAAAACCTGGATGAGTTCTGCCATGCTGCTTGGGGAACCGAGCGTGTGCTCATTTCTCTATGCAGTTGCACTGCGAAGTGTGGGTGAGTTTATCTCAAAGCAGTCAGGAAAGAGATTGTACTTTCTGAGGATGACTCCTGAATATAACAGTAGCTCCTGCCCTCCCTAGTGATGGTACTGTTGAATTTATCAAAAAAAATGCTGGTATAAGGGTCATGAGATTAACTTTTAGAGGTTGTAGAAATGTAAAGAGTCACAGACTTCATGTATGCCTCAACAATTCTGAAAAACAATTTTCTGTCTTAGCTTTGGGAAATACCAATTTCTTCCATATAAAGGGGCAAAAAAATGTATATTCACATATATGGTAATAATGCCTGCAGAATTATAGATAAAAATCTTTATATGCAAAGCCAATATGAGAAATCTTTTACTTTATTCAAGCCAAAATCCGAAAGCCTGGAAATTTTAAAATTGACAACTGTCTTTAGAAATGTTAATTTTCACAATTAATTGATATAAATTATCAGTTCCCATTGATTTATTGGGTTAAGTAACTGAAAACAGCTTTTAACAACTTCTTTTTGCCTTAAGATACCAATTAGATATGTGGAGGAGACCTAGAAAAAAAGAACAGTCCCAGAATACAAGCAATTACCTCAGAGTTCTATAAACTCCCAGTGTATATCTCCCGTAGGCAGAAAGAACATCTATGACTATGAGAAGAATGGCATCTGTTTGGTGCTGTGAAATGTGTTTTTGTTTTATCTTGTAGTCTTGTGTGGAAAGTAGATACATAATAAACTCATGTTCCTAACTATATTTTGAGGTTAATGCATGTATGTTGTGTATTTTGTTTATTTGTTTGTCAGGTTATTTTTGATGACAAATAATTGCATAGCATGTTCTGATGAAATCATGTAATAAAAGAAAATTGCTTGTTTTCAAGTCAAAAAATCGCTCTATTGACCGCTTAAATACTTAATTTTCCCCCAAACCGGTACAAGTTAATATCTGGTTGATGCTAGTATAACAAAAGTGTGAAGAACTATGTGCCCAAACAGGGATATGTCTTGTTCAGTGCAAATGAGGACAATTTCACATTCAGGGGTTTAGTAAATAAAACGTGGCACTGGGTGTACATATCAGATCATTCTGCAGAGAAAAATATGTAGCTGTTCTAGTTTTTTTCTAATTATTTTAACAGCTTCATATTATTTTTAAAGCTCAGTCTAAAAAATCCATTCACTTTATGAGTTTTGGATCAATATTTATCAACACCATCATAGCTGATGATCTAAGGAAGGGATAACTGAAAATGGGCTTTAATGAGTGACAGTCAACCACAAGACAAGTTAAAACAGTCCCTATCTCAATTCTGCAATAGACTTTAAAAACATCTCTGAACTACTTTCTATGATTTTTCAGAATTTGATGTACATTCGAATATCAGAACTTTTTATTCTCTAGCCTAACACACATACACAAGTAGCATTAAAAGAGGAGATTTTGAATGGGATCCTGAGCTGAATGAGTACGATGAGAAGAGTTCTGCCAGTACATATTGAATGATATTGAATGAATGATTGCTCTATCCTCCCCAGAGCCACAGATCCATTAAGTCTTTGAGGTTACTTTAGTTTATATTGGTTGTGATTCAGTACTTGAACAAAAACTCTTCCGATCATAAAAAATGCATAGTGATCCTGAACAGGTTCACTGTTAGATGTGTCACATGCTTTTATTATGCCTTTATAATATATCTGGGGTAACATCCAGAAACTGAAAAACAAAAAAGACAGCTTAATCGTGTACTGTAATTTAGTCCAAACAGTGGAAGTTTTGGCTAGGAGTCATTTTACTTAGTTCCTGAAAAACGGAGCAGGGGTAAGAAAAGGAGTTTAATGGGATTTAAATATACTGTAGTCTGTTAAGTATGCCGGTGCTGGCTTGTGTTCTGAATAGATCAGTATGAAATGGAAAGCTATGATTTTTCATGTAAGGAAGTGGTTTCCTTGCACTGCTTTAATCCAGCCAGTCCTTATTACAGAATGACTCCACTGACATTTGAAGGAAATTATATGGTATTTCCTGTGTACACCTTTTCTTAAATATTAGAAGTCATTATCCTGACACTTCACAAACTATTTTACCATTACTCAGGAGGATTCTCAAGAAGCAAGGATCTTATCCTAGAATGCAGTTTTATGATTAGGATTCCTAATACCTATGAGAAAATGTTGTAACTTGGAGTTTGGTTTATGAATGTGGTATGGCTTTGGCATACTGAAAAGCAAAAATACTGAGGTAATATCTTTATTTTAACCCCCCAATTCACCCCCTTCACCCTCCCAAAAAAAAAGCATGAGAAAAAGAGACAGAATAAGTACAAACTACATATAAACTTACAGTTCTCTTTTGCTCAGGTGTGGACTTGGTTAAAACAATATCTAAACATAAAAACAACATCTTCATTCAAGACACAAGGATTTTAAATTCCCTTTATTTATATTCTGCTGCAATACAATATTCCCTGCCTCATCTAAAGTATTTTTTTCTTTTTATTAAATAACTTTTTTTGGTGATTCTGAAGCTTACATTTCAATAAAAAATCTCAGTTTACAGGATGAAAGAGAAGTCAATTGAGATTGGTAGTCTTGGGAGCTATCTCCAGACAGACTCTCAGGAAGATTTTGCTCTCAAGGGGCAATGAGCAATATGAACACTGGGAACTCTCAATATCAAAAAGTCATTGATGCGAGCAATTTCAATAGCTATTGGAAGTGATGAATTTTGATATAAATAGGTACCAATAAACACTGATACTAATCCTTACAAATAGTTACTGGTAAGTCTTGATCTACGCAGCAAAACTTACCTTTCACTACCGGACTGATTATGCTTTTGGTGGGCATTGAAACATATTGACATTGATATATCTGTAGAAAAAGAGACATCAAAGCCAATTCATTAAAAAATTAGAGGCTTCGAGGAGCATGGTCTTTCATAACTATCGATAGCAATGGACACCAATCTCCATCAACAGGTCTCAAATACTCTCAAACTCCTGAAGTATCTATCTATGTCTCTTACTCCCCTGCCTGTGAGACAATGAAGCTGTTGCATCACCATACCTCTTAAGAGCCATTGATAAGGATTGAGAATTAGCTATCCCTGTTCATCTTGACACTGATAGACAGTCATGGAGACCTCTTGGTCTAGAGAAGCATTTCTCCCTCCCACAAACAGACTGATATGTCTGGGCCTTGACTTCCAGCAACATTCATCCCCTTCTAGATCAAGAGGCATTGAAGACTCTTTACTGCCACTCTGGCTGATAGGTTCGATACAGATCTATATAAATCCCTGATCTATATCAAGGCCTTATTGACGGGCCTTGATCACTCTCAAATTCCAGAGGCACCTATCCATGGCTCTTGCACTTGAACCACTGCGGCTCTTGAAATGCACCAACAATCTCTTAGTCTCTGCTGGCCTCTCCCACTGCCATTCTTGGACAACCTGGTACCCTCAGGAGGCACAGACACACTTCTTTCTCTTTCCAAAAGGTGAAACGTCCTTCTCTAGATAAAAGTTCAAGGTAGAACTGTACCTTCCTTACTTTAATTTTGAGATCAATGTTGCATCAGTTTTCATCTGGCAGAGACAAGCAACAGAAATCAGTTGTAAAAGACATAAAAATGCATCCAGTGGTTAACTTCCAGCCTGGACTCTAGCAGTGTCTCAATTTACAGAGACTGAAAGACAATTTAAATTATTTCATAAACAAAACTACTTTAAGAAAGATTTTTTAAAAAATGAGCCTTTATATTCTGATTCTTCCAAAATAAGAAAAAAAAAAAAACATATGTGAATGGGTTTAGGCAACAGGAAAACATTATCAGAAAGAAAAGAAAGGGATGTACTGGAATAGACTACCCAGAAAGGTTTCGGGGTCTCCATCACTGGAGGATTCTCAGATTAGATAAACATATGACAGCATAGAAAAAAATCGGTTCTGTTCATGGCAGAAGCACAGATTACATCTTCTTTTTCTGTTTTATTCTGTGGTATGATTTTAACCCATGTATTGCCTGCATTTTATATACAGCTACTCAAAAAAGTGATCTGGAAATGATTCAGCATTCCCAAAGGACTATGCTTCAAACAGTGTCACAGCAAGCACTTTCAATGATTTTACTTTAACTATCATTTTCCCAAAAGAAACGATTCCTAAGAGGTGTTTCTTTTGAAGAGTCTGTCAAGCAATAGGTATATTTAATAAAAAGCCTACTATTGCTGTTTCTCCAAAGAGCCCACAGAGCTTATGCATAGTATCTTTTAAAATCACTAGTGAAATGTTTTGCTGTTAAAGAAAAAGAGAATAATCATGTGCCAAACAAAGCTTATACATGTCAAATTTCTCTCAGGGAAGCCTAAAATTCAAAGGTTTTGCTTTCTAATCAATATAAGAAGACACATGGGCTAGGAATCTGCTCTTGCTACCCCTCATTTTACTTTCACTCTATAGGCAATAGATAAAGAAGACAAACTCTGGTTGACAGGATCTCCTTAAAAAGAGGTATGAAAAGATCATAGGTCATTTTTATACCACGCGAGAAAGCAGATGTGAACTTTCGCAATCAAGAAATCACATTCGGGTTTTGAGATTGTCTTACAAAAACACAAGAGTGTATAATTTTTATGAAGTGGTTCTCTAAACGCTTTGCTGAAATTTTTAGGCCGTACTCAAAGATATTTCTAGGGCAGGACTCCTCAACAGTGAGCTAAGAGGAGGAACAATCTGGGAATTACAGCATATCATGACTTTTATTAGATACATCACAGTCCAAGAATAGAGACACAAACTTCTCCTATTCTCATTCTATTACAGTCTACTAAAATCTGGAAGGCACTTTTCCTGGCTGTGGGGAATAGAGGTTAGCGTTATTCATGGAACCATTGCCACAATTTTCTGTTCAGTCTAATAGTCATCTATAATTAAAGTCAACTTTTTTTTTCATCTCATTCATCCAGCTTATGCTTTTTTGTACCACTTTTTTTTTTCTTTTTTGGGGTGACAAGTCTTCTCCAACACAGTTGACTTCAGATCTAAAGTTTATCTATCGATTGTTTCTATCTGTTACTTTATTCTTCCTTTTCTTCAGTGAGTTGGATATACATTATTTCCAGCATAATTAGACCACCAAAGGTCAGTTTCAACTATTTTTTTCCAGGTACAAGCCTCTCTCTTCCATATGTCAACAGAAATCGAACATTTTTAAGGCTAGAGTTCAGTCAGTCATTATATTTCTTAAATTGATCATCATGAAAGCGATTATCAAATGTCATTTCACTTTTCTAGGAGTCTAGCAGAAGGTATTTGGACAATGTTACCATACCTCCTCAGTAGTGCTTTTGCTCTCTTTGTCTCCTCACCTGAGGTATTTGCTTTTATAAAGGTCTCAGTGCCTGGCACATATTCACAAACTTTTTGAGCCAGTTTGATGAGTGATGCTCTGTTGGAAACTTCTTGCTGGCCCAAGGAATCGGGAGGGAATCAAAGACGCAGACTCCATGTGGATTAGGCCTTGATC
>JAWLRI010000228.1:197835-225237 GCA_034781795.1 Crypturellus tataupa
GCCCAGAGAGGCTGTGGAGTCTCCTTCTCTGGAGATCTTCCAAACCTGCCTGGATGCCACCCTGTGCCATGTGCTCTAGATGTCCCTGCTGGAGCAGAGGGGTTGGACCAAATGATCTCTAGAGATCCCTTCAACTATTCCATGATTCTATATCCAAACAGGTAGGAACCATTACTGTCTAACATTAATCTATCAATCACAATTAATAAGGTCCAGTGAGGCTTTATATTGGTGTAATGGCAGCTTGTTTGTAACTGACCTCTGTTAAATCAGGGAGAAAAAGTGAATGAAAGTATTTTTTGTTAAAGTCAAAATCCAGGAGTCTTGCCTTATTACTGTCATGCTATGTGGCTATTCCACATTAAGCCATACTGTTGTTTATTGTGGTTTTGTGAAAGTCACTTTCTCTTCTAAGTCTCTCTCATTTAAAGGAGGGAGGAAAGGGTTCACAACAATTTAGATGCAATAACCTTTTGAGTAGCAACTAATTTCAACTTTCTGCTAGTATATCATTTTATTCTGCTGTTGAAGAATTAAGGAATGCAATGATAGGAACAGAGGTGTCCTGAAAGAGCAGGAGAGGTCTTTGAAGGAATGGTAGTTTTCAGAAGAGTAACTTGTGAGTGTCCTTGCAGCAACACACATAAACTGTGCATTTTCCCCATCTTTATTTGTCAAGATTACCTCTAGAAAAAATTAATTTAGTGGTTGGAATATTTACAAGTAAGTTACATTATAAACTCAGATTCTTCCCTCTCTCTGCCCACTCACAAAGGTGTTCTGCCAAAAATACTGTCAGACTTACCTTTTTCTAAAATTGAGAAACTCTACCAATTCCGTAAGGGAACAGGTCCATTTTCTTCAGTGCATATGTGACTTGCCCCTTTAGAGCAGATACTGAAAGTATTGAGATTAAGTCTTAGTTTCAGTGAGCAAGCCTGCCTTTTGCCCAAGAATCCTAGAAGACCTCAGTAGCATAAATCACAGACTCACAGACTGGCTGAGGTTGGAAGGGCCTCTAGAGATCATCTAGTCCAACCCCCTGTTCTATCATTCCTTACTGTTAAAAATGGAACTAAGGGAAAATGAATGCCCTGACAGGAAATGATGAGATTTTATTCTCCATTCCCGGTGACTAGTTCAGATCTTACACAGGTCAGCCTGGTAAAATTAAAGCATTTTCTTGCTCATGTGTCTGACAAATACATCAGCACCCACAGCTAGACCTGGGATCTTTGATTGCCTGAGTGGATAAGCTAGGAACTGTGACTGAACTATTTCATCCCTAGCAATAGCCCCTTAGGTCAGAAAAGGGGCACATTAGCAAGGCAGTGTTTAGATGGCATCTTACACATTTGTATTTGTTCAGGAGATCAACAGAGGACCACTCTTCACAGGAGAGTTAATGTTACCTTTTATAAGTGCTAAATTCACTTAAAAAATGAAGGGGAGGAATACAGTAGAAATTAATTTACTTTGATAACCACCAGATCTCGACATCTATTTTCTGCTCTAAGGCCAGTAATTCTGAAGGGTTTGATGTTTTTCACCTCTTTTGTTACACTAAAAAGCAAGTGCTAGTGTACATGATTTCCTGAGAGCTATGAAAGTCTAGGAAAGTTTTCGGACTTCTTAAGCCATACTTACCGCAGCCTTACTCTTGTTCAGTTATTTGAACCATCTCCTTAAAGTGCTATCTTCTGCTAGCAGTGCAGTTACATAAATAAACATTATCATTACCTGTAGCTTCTTATTAAATTTTCATGAAGTCGTGATACTGTTTCAGTCAGAAAACAGTTTGAATCAAGACTGTTGCAGCTGGGAGACAGCAGATCCTTTCTTCACAATGGCAATGCAATAAGGAACTTATATGGTAATGCCAAAAAAACGAACAAAAGTTCTCTATTCTTCTCTTTGCATCCTCCTCTTGAAACACTTTCACATCATTTAAACATTTCTCCACTAATTTCTGAGATAACATTATCATTTAACTCTGACATGTCTGAGAAAAAACAGCTGTTAAGTACCTGTCATGTTTTGCAGAGCTCTTCCTCTTACTAAGCAGATAATTCAAGGTTAGGATCAGCATATATTTTTGGTGTGATAAGTAAAAGAATTTTTAATTTATTTTCTTGAACACTTTCTGGTGCCTTTAATATATGAGAAATTATTCTCTACGGTAATTTCTTTCCATATGGTTTATTTTGTAATAAGGAATACCCTTTCAGAACATGATGCAAAAGTTTCCTCATGCTCTGGGGATTTTTTTTGTACATATAAGCAGGATTCTGTGAAAAAATAGCAATGTTAGTCAGAGTAGTATAAATATAAACTTAATAAGTGAGCATCATTCTGAAACCTTATGTTTGTATTCTATATCTGAGCTTGTTCTCAATTGTTAATTAGTATGCTCTCATGATAAAGAGATACTTTATATTTCCCTTGTAATAAAAACTGTTTCAGTTTACAGTAGGTCAGAACATTTCTTCTGCCTCAATTTACTGCATTTTATTCACAATCTTTTTAAATTCTTCTATCAAGATCATCAGGCTCCCTCTCATGTTTTCATTACAGTTCCTCCACAAAAAGAGCCTTTTTTTCCACCTTTCTTCCATGTTCCTGGATCCCCACTTCTCTCCTTTACTCTTCAGGGTAAACCCTGGGAACAGGATGCACACATTTCATTTTCCCTTCCCACCACAATTCCCAGTTCTAGCTCTTACCAGGTTAATTAGCAAGAGCTCCTCCATTTGTCAAAATAGGCCAGTAGGACTGGTCAGCCCTGTTTACACTGAAGCCTTTAGCTCAGCTGTAGCTGGTTGGTCATGTGTCTTGCAGCCAAAAACAGAGAGAGTTTGCGTACTAACCTCCTTGTGGCTGACAAATAGTAATGAATGTCACTGATCCAAAGAGAATTGTAGCGGACTCAAAAGCAGTTCCCAGGTCTACAGGTTAAATGGTTGCATGTTTTCCATTTCTCCCTATTATTTTTTTTCTGATTTCTCTTCCCTGGATTAAAAGCTTATGGCTTATTAGTGTTCTAAAAACCCTTGAGACTTAGAAATAGATGGCTGGAACAGAATTTAAAACATGCCATGTTCAAACTGTCTGGTGGATTGATGAAGTGGCAAATGCCTGGGAATGGTACCCACTTTGCTCAGGGATGGGAATCTGGCCTTGGAAGTTTAGTAGCGCCATGGGAATCTCATATAGCACCAACTGGAATAGTAAAGCTCACAATAACTTGCAGCAGTTGGATTTAAAACACATACTGGTGATGTCAAGTTTCAAAATTATGAAGGACATACATACTTTGTATTTCATATATTGTATAGTTGCTTAACCCATCATATTTTCCACCATGATTGCATATCACACTTTGCTTTTGAGGAAAACTAAATAATAAATCCCAAACCATGTTTACCCAACCTTTCAGCTGTAGTTGCAGGTCATGTTTCCTCTTCAGCTCCAGGTACCTCTATCAGAAAGTGATTGCCAGCATCCTGGGAAGTAGATAACAATAAAACAGGTAAAAAAACAATTTCAGCAAAGTTCACCTGATAGCAGAAGTATATGTAAGGCAGCACTGTTAACAGAGAAGCCTTTGAAGAGGTTTAAGAAAACCAGTGTAAGAAAAACAGTGAATCCTGTTCCTTTGTAAGAAGCAACTACATTGAGTTATGGACAAGAATAGGAGACAAATTTTACTGTGCTCATCATTCATTTGCATCTAAGCATTTAACCTTATAGAAGAGATAAGAAAAGTATTGGTGAAGGGCAGTGCAACTTTTGTCTCAAACTTAACTCTATAAGATTGGCTTATTAAGATTTGGCAAATTTCCCTTTTAAGTTTGTATAGAGTAGCATTATGCATGTATCTGAGTCAGAATTGAAATTATCAAGTTATATGAATCATGTCTTTCAAAGATAATTTTCTAAGGTTCTCACAGTGTGGTAAATGGAGTTGCTTATTAAAGTTTAAATCTGTGAGTGGTCTGAGTCTAATAGCTTGCTTCCAAGTTTAAACTTTCTTTCAAGCTAAAACTTCTCCACTGTCTGTGTAGGCCCAGACTTAGTCTTTAGTCCAGAGCAAGACAAGGGCTGCCTTGACAAAAATATTTGAGTTTGGGGAGGGGCTGGTTTCAGAAGTATTCAGAAACTTCGCCTTTCAGAAGCAATATTGAAGGGATGTCATGAAAAAAAAAAAGGTCTCCTGAGCTAGAACTCAAATTTGAGTACAAATGCTAAGGATGCACTGAAGTGATCAATGTATAGGATGTCAAAAAACTTTTTTTGGGGGGAGTTTGGGCTTAATGAAGATAGATGTTTCTGACAGAATGTAAACAATAGGCATTAATTCTTAAGAGGCTAAAGGATGTCCAGATTTTTTATGATAAGATTTTCTGAATGTTCATCATGATGGCACATTTAAGTAAGAGAATGATTGAAATCTAGAATAACCTATTGCAATAAGTTGCTTAGGAGGGGGAAAAAAGTGACCAACAGATATAGAAGCACACCTTAAATATTTTCTTTTACTGGACCAAGTGACTAGATGTTAGTCCAATCCCTTGTTTGCTTGAGGAAGTTAACAGGAGGGATTGGAAAGTTATTTGTCAATTCTTGAAAGATTTTCTCAACAGCAGGACAACTTTTGGGGCTAGTACTTGTGCATAGTGTCTCAAGTTGTTTTGGAAGAAGACTGCTTTTTGGTCTCCTGCCACCAACCTACCAGTAGAAAAACTGAAGTCATGATGTTCTGCCAGGATTGTTGTGGAAAAGGGTGTCCCTCAGACTGTGGAAATATAGAGAATTTGGATTCTGACAGGAGATTGTGGGATATAATCCCCTCTACCCTTAATACCAGCCTTGCACTCTTTGCTCTTCTCTTAGGAATTTTCAAAACTTTTAAAGCATATTTGTGGATGCTGGGGGTCAAGATATGTAAATAAACCTCACATCCAGATCCTGGCTGGATATACAGGTGTTTCCCTTAAAGAACAAGGAGAATCTGTGAAAATCTGAGTTAGGAGCTACACCACAGCTGCATGGGGAATATATATGAAATATCAGAATTTTGGAGTCTTGTTTGTAATACTTGCCTTTCTCCAGGGAAAAGAGGAAATGACTAACTGGCAAATATTGTAAGAGCGTAAGGTGTTTAATTAAATCATGATTGTTGGACATGTTTCCTTTGTTACTCAATGACTTTTTCCCCTGTGTGATTTTAGTTATTTCTGCTTATTTTACAGACTAAAATAAGCTTTCAGCATTATTTACTTCTGCACGGTCCTGCTGAGCCAGCATGCCCCCAGGGAGCGAGCTGCACTCTGTTAGGGCTCCCACGTCAGCAGCAGGATGAATAAGTGAATTTGAATCACATCGTCTTCTCTATTGAGGGTGGCCCTGCCTAACCTGGTAAGAACCCGCTTGCTTTTCCGATCCCTGATCAGTCTTGCAGGAATGGCAGATAGAAACAATAGTCTTTAAGCAATGATCAGCTTATCACAATCTTCTTTTGGAAATGTGTGAAAAAAAAAATGAAATGGTTAAATTTGTATAAACTGCCTACAAATGCAATCAGCATTGTCTCCTGGGGGCTGATCTGGTACAGTTTTGTTTACATGCTGTTTGAGAATTTCGTATGGTGATTAGACTGGAAATAAGACTAGAATAATTCACAGACTATCAACATTTTTTATGCTTGTGAGATACTCCCATGCCCCTCTTTTCTCTAGTATCTTTGCTCAAAGTTCCAGTGGAGATTCATTGTTTCATGGCAGAAAAAAAATTAGATGGAAATGTCTGATTGGGTAACTACGATAAAAGAAGAGGGAAAACAGACCAAGAGCTTTAAAAGGGCAAAAACAAATGAGAGGTTTGCAGGAGGAGTAAGAGGCACTGACAGTTTCCTTCCCATCTCTGCGTACTGTGCTGCTACACTGGAGATAGTAGATTTTTAAATGACACAATTTCCAGATGTGCTGAGTTACCTCATTTCTGGATCAAATCCTGAAGACAGAACGAAGTGAGACTAAGTAAAACTACAGATGCGGATACAAAATAATTTGACTTATCTCCTGTAGTTTCCAGTTAGACATACATAGAACTATACCCCAGTACTATTTCAGGTCCTTTTCCTGGTAAATCTTATTGCTTTATTTAACTGGAAGAAAGGAAGACTAAGTGAAATGTGAAGAATAAACAAATAATTGAGAAAAAAAAAAGCAGGGATAAGAAAGTATAAAATAGACTAGAAGAGAGAGGTAAGGGGAATAGAATAAATTAAAATAATCTTTTATAAACATGGAATGGAAATAAAAGTGTTTTATTTTTATTTCTTTTTGTTTTTTTGTTTGTTTGTTTTTGTCTTGTGAAAAACATGTATGTGACATTGCATATAATCTGTTCCAAGAAGGGTGCAAAACACTTCAGAAATGGTGAGGACTAATTTTTTTAGAAACTCCCTTGTTTCTGAAGCATTCTAAAACAAGCTCCCTTTTTTTTTTTTATTTTATTTTATTTTTACATTTTTGTATTTATTGTTAAAGCAGACATTCTGTTGATTAATTGACATTATACCCAAACTGTGTTGTTGCTATGAGAAAGGATTTCACTTCTTTTTGAATGCCTTCTATTCTTCTCTTATGAAAATGAACTTGTCTCCACCTCATATTTTCCAGTTTCATTACGGCACTGCTAAAATACCATTCCTGGCTTGGTTGATTCTTCCCAGGCTTCACCACATACCTCACACATTTCGTGTTTTTTTCCCCATAAAAAAGGTCAAATCCTATAACTCCCATTATTGAGACTTCTAATTCCTTTTTTTTTTTTTTTTTTAATATCATTTTTATCGTACAAATGCTTGGTATTGCTAAATGTAAACAAAAAACATCTTTATCAGACAGACTGGAGTGGTAATTAGCAAAAATAGTATTTAGCGATCTTATGGGTTATTCCCAAAAGATTTTGGGCTACAATAGTGCTGTGTTGTGCTGTTGCACCAGGCACTGCTCCTGGTACTGCCAAGCCCCTGGCAAGTGTGTCTGAGCTTTGTCTTCCCTGCTAAACTTGTCTAGACACTGGGGAGACAAATCTCTGTCGAATTGCATGGGGGAAACAACAGCTAACAGCTAATGTTTGTGCCCTGGTAAGCAATCTTTGTCATGCTTTAAAATGTCCAGAGAGGGAACCTGCTGGATTGAGAGGAAAAATTGTGTTCGTGAGAGAAACTGCCTTTCTTTCCTACCATTGAAATATTTCTTGCATACAGCAAGCAAATGCAATAGGAGGCTCCCATTGCATTTGGAAGTCCCCAAAAATGCAGACCATCCGTTCCCTGTAAATTGTATTGTTGATGGTTTATTTCTTCTTATTTATAAAAAGCAGGGCTTAAAAAAAATGAGGAAAGTGCAAGAAAGGGCTTAAATTTTACTTGATCTCCTCAACAGTTAAAGGAAGATTCCATGATATGTATTTCCCTTTTCTCCCTGCTCCCAGATTATTGCTATGGGCAGTGGATATAGTTGTGAACTCTACATCACAGCTCCCACCATTAATTGCCTCCAAGTTTCAAGACATTATTTCATCTGGTTAGTATACTTTACTAAGGTGTATTTGCCCGCTTTTACCAAAACCAGTTAAATTTTGGAGAAGGCATTAAGCCGTTGGAGTTGAATTTGAAATTCTAATGCAGTAAAACCTTGACAAGGAAACATGATATTAAAGGGGCATATATATATATACATATAAATAGGTCAGACAGAATTTCTGATGTGAATTCTAACATAATTCTCAGGCAAGAACAAAGCACAGGTTGTAAAATCAGGAAAAAAACACACACACACAAAAATCATACCAAATCCCATCCTACTAAATGAATATAGAAAATGAAGTTCTGATATTACAATGCTGTTTTGTAGTGTAATAACAATATCTGTTCTAAGGTCAGCTTCAGTAATTACTGAACACTGTAATTACTTGAGATACAGATCTCTTTGATTGCAGTATATACTTAACATTGTAGCCTTGGTAAAATCAATGCTTTTAAAGCCTGTGGACCAGGCACTATCCATTGGATTGATTTTCACCTGATGGAGCAAAGCAGTCTGGGAACCACTCAAACAGTACTTGAAAAATGTATTCTCCTGGTTCAGCTCTGTCCTTTTCCACAGCATGCATGAAAAAATAAAAGCATGCATATTTGGAGAGAATAACTTTCCCAATATGAATGCAATATTTTTGTATTGTTGCAATATCTGTTGTCCTTCACAAAAGCCTCTGAAAAACTCCAGGTTATTGGGTATTTCCCAATATCAGATGCAATTGTATTACACTGTGCCAGTAGTTCCCGTTGTTAAGATCCTAAGGACGAAAAATACCCAGAGTTCAATGGCAACTGGAATCTTCTTTCTCCCCTTTCTGCTTCATCTTCTGTTATTTCTAAATGGCTCCTGTGAAAAGGTAGGTCTTTATCTAAACTCTGAGTGTAGCTGGGGTTTCAATTCTTCCTGACCCCTTAGGTAAAGAAGCCCCACAGGCAGGAACATTCAGACCATTTCAGAAGGAATAAAACATATCTTGCTGTTGTAATGTCTCAGGGAACAAAGAGGAGCAATTACTCTTCTGGTGATCTGGTGATAAACATTGGTCGGCACTGGTGGAAGATGAGTTCAGCATATCTCTTAACTCAGAATCTCTGTTCAACCTAGTTCAGGCTTAGCTTCCTCTGACTGCTTATCTCACGTATGAAAAGAAAAAAAAATTGCAGTATCACATGGAAAGCACTGAAAACACACTGGCAGAAGTCAGTGTGTCCCAAACTCATACAGAGGTCTTGTGCCTGATTTTCTTTGTTTAGCCAGGCTTAGTATTGGTGGGACTTCATGTAATTTGGAGGCCAGGGAGCTGCTGCCAAACAGATCACTCCTGGGACAGGTCCCTAAGTAAATAATCTTGCTGTCACTTCACACTGCTGTTAGTGTGTCATAAGCTGCACCTTTGAAAAGCTTTTCATAGTTGGCTAATGATATATCTTGTTGATACTCTTGTATTAAACCCATCTACTTGCTATAGCATAGCGCAATATGAGAAGAATATGGAAAACATAACAAGGTTCTTGTTAGATAAAAGGTGCATATGAGTATTAACATTTATTCTAGCAGAAATCATTGCCAAACAAACATCTAGTTCCCCATGCTGAAAAGGTCACTGCAAATAAAATGTTCTGTAAAGGATTATGCAATTCCTCATACAAGTTTTAATACCAGTTTAGTGAGCGCTGCCTCCAGGTTTACAGAGTTTTAGATCAGATTTTCCAGATAGCAACTGATAGAAATCTATGCCACATCTGCAGCCAGAAACTGCTTGAAGCAGAAAGTGAGAAAGCAGCACAAAACGAGTACAGTAGGGCATTCATCCTCACAGAACCAATTCTTTCTACATAGCATATGAGAAAGCAATACATTCAGATCGTCCCCATCATATAATATAATCAATATGGGACTGACCTTTTGCATTTCTTAAAATGTTGCAGTATTATAAGATATTCAAATAAGTAAACAGATATTCTCAAAACATGGTAGGTAGCTGCCCTCTGTCTCTTCTGTAGATAAAAAGAGCTTTCCAGTTATCGTTTGTGTCCTATCACTTTGTACAGGGTAGAAAAGCAAAAAACGTATGTATTTATTTACTCTAAGTCCATTTTACCAGTTAAAAGGTTTTCTAGACTCAAAGGGGTAGAACTCAATCTTCATTTTCAATTTCCTGTAATAAACAAAAGATGATAATGTGTCTCAAATTAGAAGAACTTGTTGAATATTAAAAAATTTCTATTAAAGAAGCATTAGTTTTTAGTTAGAACTATTTGAAACTTCATATACATAACTTCTTTCAGAGGTCAAAACTTTATAAATCAAATTTCAGAATTGAAAGGAAAGGCATTTTTTCTCCTGCTGCAAATTAGAATAGCCCTACTGACTATAAAATTGGCTATTTCAGAAGTATGATCTGAAACTCATATTCTTCATTGTACAAATCATTAATTTATTAGGTACTCTTTACGTAATTTCATATTAAATTCATCTTAAACAGCAAAAGATTACCTGGTATCCATAAAGAAAAAATCTGCTATGACATTTTTCTTAAGACAGTTTATTATAGTCCAGACTGATACTCTTGTGTACTAAAGCATCAGTTTTGTTTGTGTAATACTGATTTTTGATGCCCTGCTGTGTTTCCTATATTTTCTTGCAGACAGCTTTTTCTTTGTAAAAGTGGATGCATAATTAAGGGCATGGATTTATGTCTGCAGTGTCAAATTTTGAAAGAGATTTAAAATATACCTAACATTTTCTTATTTTCTCTGCTACTTTCTATTGGTTCTGTGTTATGAAATGTTTTGATTAACTTTATTTTCATTAAATGAATAAAACATCGTTTCCCTTTTTAACAGTATCCATTTCACTCCTTTTCCTTGGATGTGAGAGTGCAAATGTGGTCATTCAGCATTTCAGTGAGGTCTTCCTCTTCAGTCCATAACTTTTTCTGTCACTTGACAAGTCTCTTTCTTATCAACCTCTAATTATGTGCTTGAAAAGATTGTAATTAACTATTAAATATAAAATACTTTAATGTCTCCTTTTTGTTGTCTGTGGTTTACATTCTCAAATCTTTCTTCTTCATAACTTCATTTTCTGGTTATCACCTTGTTCCATCTTCAGTTTTTCTCCCTCCCCAGGATTTTCCCCTCCAATAGCAGGGACTGAACATTTGGATATATTGCCTGTATAATGAACTAGTACAAGCAATGGATATTTCTTTGGTAAAGGGCATTTTCACTGTTTGTACTGCAGTACAGCACATGTCTGAAGTCACACTTTCAGCTTTGACTTTGAGGACTATATCTAAACATTGATGAGATTATCAAAAATCCTAAATACTTGGCACCAGAACAGATGATGTCCAAATAACACGAACATTGCTTTTGTAGGCACAAATCTCATTAGCAGTTCCTGGGTTTTGAGTGCTTTGGATAATCAACGAGGCATGTGACTATGTACTTCAGAAATATACCTTTTCATTTCCAGTTTTTAAGCTCTAGGCTTGGAGCTAAAACTTGCAGAATGCCATATGACTTGTGAACATAATTGCTGTTAACAGCTAATGCTTTCAATCTACAGAGTGATATATCAATACACCTCTGTATTTTTTCTCTCCTTCTATTGACTGTAGAGTTTTGTTTTGTTTGATTTTTTTTTTCCCATGATTATCATGGGAAAAGTTACTGAAAAGAGCAATACAAAATGGTGATATAACACTTCTAGTGTTGTTTTATAATTTCCTTTAGACACAAATTTAGGCACTGGTTTGCTTGGTATCCATCACTACTAGACAGTAAATTGAAAGGGTGTTTCTTACTGTTTGCATGCAGAGCAAATCTTTATGTAAAGATGATAAGGCTGGAGGAACAGCTCTTTAGGGCCTGGCAGCAGATTTTTAAAGGCTTAGAGCTTTTTATTGAAATAAATTAAAATTTCTCTTTTGTCTGTTTCTTTTTTTTTTCTTTTTCGTTTGGTTGCACTGAAAACACTCTATTATCTGTAATGAAAGGCGCTTGCTATTGTTTATGGTTTTCAAATACAACTGACTCATAAACACCCATAAACACATTAATTTCTTCTTAACGTAATTTTCCTGATAAAAGAGACTGAGCTACTTTTTACAGAACTTACAGAAAGGCCAAATCAGAGTTCAACTTTTGTGAGTGTTCATTCAGCGACTTTTAGAACAATTGCTATATATATGTGTGTGGGTGTGTATATATGTTTGTATGCACATTCACATATACGTATACATATTTGCTAATCTGAAGAGGACTACAACAATAAAAATACATTTTGGTGTTTGTTTGTTTTTCCTAATCAGGATAACTCTAAAATAAAATTATATACATAGTTAAAATTAGATCAGATCTTTCTTATGTGATTGACTGTGAAGTGTGGCTCCATAATTGGTGTTGAGAAGAATACTTTTTCAAATGCTGCAATAAAGGGAATTTATTTTGCTATTAATTTATGTTATAGGAATTTTAACCAAAGATCTTAATAAGTGGTAGAAGGCAGAAGAATCAACCTTTCTTTCTCATTTCTTTAGGAAATGTTCAAACATTAAAGATTTAGTCTTTAAGACTACTGTCTAAAACTCTTATGAGAAAATGTTTAATTGTGAAGTATTGTCAGAGTGAAGTCTCTTAACTTTACTTCATCACTGATTTTCTTCTCACTTCTAGTATTTGTAAATTAAACAAAAATTCCATATAGTGTCTCAAGAAAATGACTTAAAAGTGATGTACATTATGCAAGACTAAAGAGAAAATGATTGGGGATAATAATGGCAGGTTACCCTGAATGCAGACACGTACCAATGAAAAATAATACTGGAAGGATTTATTTGAAATAAGCATGCACATTTGTTGGTTCTGAAAACATCTAGACAGTGCAGCATAGTGGCCAAATTAGAGCAGTTTAAAAAGACTCAGAGCTTGAAAATCCTGTTCATTACACATAGTAGTTTCAATACAGCTGTTTTCTTCCACAACTTTTCCCTTTTGAGTCACTTTCCTACTTTGTATTCTATTAATTCTTCTGAGTCACATTTTATTCTAAATATAAACTCTAGTGCAATGAATGTGAGATCCAGAAATACTTAGATGACAAACTCTTTCTGATATAATCTTGATTAGTCTTGGAAATTTCATCTTAAAATATTCTTTTTCATTACATTACATATGGTCTACAATATCACTGAATAGAATTATATTTTTCTAAAGTATCTTTTATCCTTTCCCTTAGTGCATGTTTCTTTTAATACTGGCATCTTGACAAATCGTGCATTGTTTTTTTCTAAACTTACATTTGACCTTTGCAGGTTTTGTAGCTGGATTCATTGCTTTTGTACCCAACCGAGTCCATCTCTTCTCCTGTAGGCAGATTATGGCATGCGATGTTTGCCTTCTATCTGTCAGACACACTCTTTTACATAAGAAGCCTAGTTTAGAAGGTATATGTATTCTATTCGGTGATCCCTTGACATTTATTATTGGCAATCACTAGGAATATTTCTTCTTTATTTCTTTTTTTAGCAGATGTCTCCTATGGCATGTAGCTCATTTAAGGTCAGGTAGGTACCTACTAGTCTCTTACCATCGTCCATCTTCCCTCCCACTCTTTATAGTTTATCCTTCTATAAATTTGCTCTTCATTCTCTCTTCCCTTCCTGTCTCCTTCATGTGTTAATTTAACGATCAGTATTTTTCTCTCTTTCAGACTTAGATCTTTTCTTTTCTCCTCCATTGTAAATCTATGCTAGTAGCTAAGCCCAGGCTTTTCCTCTTGTTCTTGTTTCTATACTCAGAGCAAATTCTGCAAAACCTTTATTAGATTCTATCTGCCTTTTTTTTCCCCAGTTAATAACTCTTATCTCATTTAATACATTTTCTCACCCCAGTCACCAATCTCATTGTCATCATGTTCAAGACCGACCCCAGTGCAGCCACCATTTCACTTGTTCCACAAATAATGCTCTCAAGCTCTCTCCAGTGGAGTATGAGCAAAGAACATGCCTTTGCATTCCTTTCATCATCCTCTTCTTAAACTCACCTGTTAAAGTAGAGACATTTCTTAAATGTCCTTTCCCAAACTGCCTTACTTGTTCCAATAACGTCACTACATCTCCTACTTTTCTCAAGCCCTTTCTACCCCTTCTTTTACTGTTTTTACTGTATAGTAGCACTTTCTGGTCTGTTTCTCCTACAAATGCATCTTGTCTTTTATTCTGAGATATTCCTTTTCTGAATCATTGTGGCTGCAAATGATTCATCTTCTATGATGATAATCTGGATTTAATCTTTAATTTAGAGAATTTTTTTAACATTGACAGGCAAAATTTTCAGTGCAAGATTTGTTTCTTTGCTTGCTTGCTTGCTTTTTGTGCTGGTGGTGTTGGATTTGAGGAGCACTGCAAAAATGCCGTTTTACTTTCTACTGAAATTCCTAAAGCACTGAGCCATCATGTTGTCTGTTCCTGTGCAAGGCAATTTTGTTCTGCTTGTGTGCATGTAAAAGGCTGCTGCTAAGGTCTTTTTTCTAGTCCACCCCTAACTGTCACATCAAACATAAACTACTTTTTCAGTTTTCTAAACCCTTCATACCTTATTGCAGTATCAAGCTGTCACTCCCCACATCCAATTGATCAATGAAGCCAATTTTCATTCCACACGAATTAAATTCTCAGTTGCATAAATTCAGGCATGACTGAGTGACATGACTGAGTGACAACATTACCCATCTTTTACTTCCTACAGTCTTCCTTAAAACTACCCTTCACTCTCAAACCACCACTTCGCATTCTCCTTTGATGTGGTGTTCACAAAAAGTAAGTATTGCTGGGCTTTTGGTGTACTGAGAACAGAATCCAAGCACACCCACAAACATTACCTCATTGTTTTCCTTTACTCCTCCCATCTGTCTCTGTCCATCTGTTTTGTCATATAGTTTAATGCTAAGCTCTCTGAGCAGAAAGCAGGTCTATATGTGGACATATATATCACAGCATTATTACCAATATCACTTGATGCAATGGGACCCAGATCTGTGGCTAAAAATCAAAGCTGAAGTCCATAGCGTAATGCATACAAAGCAGTTAAAGAAAAGTAGATGTAATTATAACAAGAGGTTTACCAATATTTTACTTCTTTTTTCTTTCATTTTCCTGATTATGTTATTGATCTTTTATTTTCTTCTTCTATTTTTTCTTTCTTTTTCTTTTCTTATTAGTTTAGAAGTGTTGGTGTTGCTTTTTTGCTACAACAAACTAATCAACATTAATTTGTGTACGTGAATTCTGGCAGAATTTTTCCATCAACTGTTCATGAACATTTTCTCCAAACAGTCTGCAATGTGGTGACACAACACATGTTAAAAGGACACATTAGCATTCTTGCCAATGATGACAAGAGGGAGTTAATCCATATGTTGATATGCCGTCAGTTAAGTGCAAGATAAAAAATAGATTTGTCTTTAGTCAAAAAATAAATAGAATATGCCTTGACTTTTTTATTTGGATGTTTTTCTCCCCCATGACTTCAGGTGGCAAGGTTATATAAGAATAAATACTGTGACTCTTGGCAAATATGTTGTGGTCTTCATCTCAGGAAGGAGAAATAATACATTCATATCTCTTTTTATGGAAGTTGTTCTTACTATTCTGGAAGTTGTTCTTACTAGGAACAAAAAGCAGAGAGGACAGAAGGCGACTTGGTGTTATTCCTTTTGCCAATTTCTCAAAACCCTCCTAGGAGATCTATATGCCTGTTATGCCATTCCTGTGCACACCTACCTTCTCCTCAAAATGTGAGGGGAAGGGATATGTCTAGAATGTGAAAACAGTAAAACAGAACATTTAAGGAACAAACTTTCCTTTTGGCTATACTGGGCATATCGGTGTTTTCAGAAATCTTTTTCTTCTTCTTTTAGTTTGATGAGGTGTATCAAATTTGAACTTCTAGGTTTTCCAACATTTGTAACTCTCTAGAAGGCTACTGAGTTCTGCTGAAATTCATTACTGAACACAGAGGGACTTAATCGTGTGTTTAAACAATCTGCTATATTGTGAACACAGCTTTATTCATGAAGAGTTTTCATAATCTTTCATGTGTGTTTCGTGGTTAACAAGGTTTTTTGGTAGAATTTTCTCCTGACATATAGCATCAGAGCCCCTAATGCCTTTAACCTTTGAAAAAAATAGTATTAAAGTTAATGAAAATCAGTGAGAGGCAAGGGTCTGCCTGCCATTTATGCCTTTAAGATTGCCTCCTGAAGACCAGCCACATAATGGAGAGCTGTTTTGATACTGATCGCTCAGAAGAGCATTTAACTTGAAAAGAAGTCAGTCAATTATATGACATTTTCTAATCTGGATGCATGAGATAAATAAGTTAACAAAGCCTAGTGAACTCACTATAATGAAAAATATCAAAAAATTGTCTTTTGATATAAGCAGGTGTTTATACAGAGTTGGATTTTGTACTGCATCATTCAGGTAACTTATTCTTCAGCATAATGTGTAAATATAGGTGTCCCTGCTTGAGCAGAGGGGTTGGACTGGATGATCTCTAGAGGCCTGTTGCAACTTTAACCATTCTGTGATTCTGTGTGTGATTCTGTGATATCTTTATTTATACTTATAGTGTTTCTAACTCTAATCAATATTCCTGCTAACTCCACAGAGCAAAAAAAAAAAAAAAAACCTCTGTCTAGCAAACAGTTCTAATTTAATCACAATGTTTAAGCATTTACACTTCCTAATGGTCAGAAAATATGCCTTAGTAGTGGTTAATTGGCCTAAACCACTGCCTTAACAAAACCCCATATAAGTACTTAGCCAGAACTCTTCTTGTTTGCATAAAAAACTCTAATTTGTAAAAGTAACTATCTTACTGTACAAATTCATTGCAAGCCTCCTTGGGCAGTAAGAGTTTCTAAGCAGAAAATATGATTTTCGGTAGATAGAATTTTGGAAATTGTTAGGTTCCCTTTCTTCCTGTCTCCTCATCCAAACTGCCCATGTGCACAACACTGGCAGTCAGTACCCCAAAGACATCACAGAAAAGTGCAATATATCCTGAACTGGATACTTACAGATTAATCCACTTGTGCATTTCAGTTTAACGTCTTTAGTTAGTAACAGGAGTTTTCCTTTCTGACTTCTAATTCAGTGGGATAGAAACAAGAGAAATCTTGATCTAAAAGAATTCAGTGGCATAATTCCACTTTGACCTTAATGAAGACACATTTACTGTGAGACCTCCCTCTCAAATCTGCATTTAAAAAAATCCTGCTTGGTTTCCCCCAATAAAGCAGGACAAACATCTCTTGAATCATCACCAGTAGTAGAAATAACCTCTAGGGTCAGCCAAAGAGTTTTATGGAAAACTTTCTGCTTTACATGTTTCTATTGTAGCCCTGATGCTGTTAGTGGATAAGACAGACTTACTGGATGAAAGGCAGGACAAGTGGATATGCCATGTTTATGTTATTACAGGCAATTTTTGACACATATAAACAAGTATGTAATAAGCAGCAGAGAAAAAAAATAATAAACAATACAGCCCTCTAATGGTAAAAGTGGATGCTAACATTTCAAAGAATAAAGAGTAATTGCATGCTAGAAATATTTTTATAAATCATATAAAATGTAGTGATCATATTCCTTTCCTTGTACTACTGATGTCACTGAAATTACGGTAAGGAAGGTGTTGAATCCAATTGTTGGAAGAGTTATATGATTAATCCCAAAGCATAGCAAAAAAATGTAGTTCAGGTGCAAACTTTCACCAAAATTGCTCTCCATTACAGCATAGCTCACAAATTTGTGCTGTGTTTCGGTGAGTCCTTGGCCAGCTGTGAAAAAAAAAAAAAAAAGAAGAAGAAGAAGAAGTTAGATTCCCTGGGGACATTTTAATCCTAAACTGTAGTGAAATCGGACTTCAACCTTAATGCTACTTTTGCATAACAATGACTGAGCCTAAGGCTGTGTTTGTCACTGATTGTACTTAAGGTAATTTCCTACAAATTCTTTATAATTTCCCAGTGATCCTGAAGAACTATAAGGACACCAACTAAAACTAGAGGATTTTATTCCTGTAATGAACTTTAGAAAACATAGTTGCACTCATTCAATTAAAATGGGATATACTGGGTTGCAGAAAGAATTTGGGAGAAGTTCTTGCTCTCTTCTCCTTCCAGATCTGTTTAATCATTATGCTGGCTCACTTTTCCCATTGGGGAGTAAAGGACTGGAAGAGGCTGTGTGATGAACTGTTTAAAGACAGATACTTTTAATTTCTTTTCAATGGGATGGTTTCTGTTTTTTATCCAGGTACAAAACCTCTGATTTTGCACATAATTCTTCCTGCATAGTTTTCTGTTGATTTTCTATTTTGTGATAGACCCTTTGCATGGCGGCACTGGTAAACTGAAAGACTATGATAAGTAGCAAAGTCCAGGGTATCCATCAGAGCTGCGTTGCTATCTCAGTAAGGGCCCTCTGCTCTCATGCCTCCATGGCAGCTCTGCAAGTCTGACAGGCTGACAGGGAAACACAGGCTGTTTCCCCTCTCACCTCATGTGTATACATGAGGAAATTAATGTAATTCCTGTATTTAGATTGTAAACCTTGCAGCTGTGTAGTAGCTGGCCAAGAGAGTTTTACGTATATTATGTATTATTGTTTTTTCTCTTGTCCTACTACTATGGTACCCACTTATTAAGTACACAATTGCATTTTAAGTTCTCTTTAGCAAAGGCCTTCTTTTCTCTTGCACTGGTAGAATAAAGCTTTGACTTTTACTAGTTCAATGGGGTGCTGATACCGTGCAGGTAAATATATGAATTAAGAGCTAAACTGCGCTCCTACTCACGGCTATCAGTAAATGCAACTGTTCCAGATTTCGGCAATGTTTTAATGTTTTTGTATTTTTCAATAGGATAAGCATGAAAAGTTGAAGGTATAATTTGTTTTCTATACTACTTAAACTCTTTCAATGCTGATTTAGTCTCCTGGATATGTACTTAGAATAATTTGGGGATCTGGGTATTTGTATGAACCTGAATTCTTTGGTGGAGAGGTAGCTGTAATTAGAAGTTCACAGCAAACCTTATAGTCATTACTGGAACTCTTTAAGCAAAGTATGACTTAATAAAACATCTAGAGTTGGCATAGGGCACAATATTTTTTGATTAGTTGGCACATTTTTCGAATGAGAAGAGAAAGCAAATAAGAATATTAGTCTATTCAGAAGCAACTCCAGAAATAATTCCATTACAAGTCCATCAATTGAATTTCAATGCAATTCTGAATTACTCCCAGCATGAAATACAAGATAGTCAGACTTCTATTGATAAGCTACTATCAAAATTTGCTCACTTTATATTTTAAAAGAAATCAAGGACAAATAGATCGTATTTAAATGTGTGAGCACCATTGGAGACAGGAGAACTTTTACTAAGAAATGGCTTGTCAGAAGTCATTTTGGTTTTGACAATGGCTTGTCAAAAGAAAAGTATTGTCAAACTTTTCCATAGAGTGCCCTGTTCTACAATATAAACAGCTTCTTTTTCATCTCCTGTATGACTGTAATAGAAAAGATTACATTTTCATTCAGAGCCATTTAACATCACTATGAATGATTCATCTGACTCATAGCATTTGCTATTAGCAAAGCATATTTTTCTTTTTTTTTTTTCAAAGGAGTTCAGGAGCTGCAAAGGAGAAGAGGAGAAGGTCACCTCCTTAACTATGTACAGAGCATATGGACTATATTGGAAGAACTTGGGATTTGTGTAGCTATTCCTTGGATTTAAAACAATTGATTTATATGGCAGAAAGATCCATGCCTGTTTTTTCCATGGCTCTTCAATACTGACGTTCCTTTTACTACTTAATAGCTCAAATGCCTTGAAGTCCTTTTAGAACAGTGACTTAAATAATGCTGTTCATTACAGAGTCTCTTTGCAGCTGCTAGTTCATATTGCATTATATATTTTATTTGCAATAAATTCCTTCCATTATATCGATTCATTTATTTGAGAAACAGACCTATCAATTAATAGAAATGAAGGTAAAATATTCAGCCTGAATTCCTCTGCCTCAATTGCATTTACCTGAGACCTATGATGGGAACTTAGTAATGCTAAGCTCTCTCAACTGGAGCAAAAGCATCTTTAAATATCAGTCAGGCACAATGTGCTGTCTGAAAAGGCATTTATCATTCCATTGATTTTAGAGGGAGCACATAGAAACTGATCTCTAAATTTAGACATCTCAATTAAATGCCTTAAATGGAGGTAAATCCTGGCTTAAACTAAAAGTTATTCATCAGTTTATATTCTCCATTGCCATCTTTGTTTTTTTGAAATCCTTTGCAGAACAAAATTATCTCAAAGTCATGAACTGTGTTCTACAATATGTGACTTAAAAATGCATATAATGGACCTTAAATTATAGGTGGTGTTAGGATTCAGGAGACTTTGACCTCCAAATGGACTTTTGCATTCTGTAATATGTTTCAAAACAATGGAAATTTTTATAGGCAGGATGTAACACCTAGAAAAAAAAAGAAAGGTTTATAATATAAAAACGCAGATACTAAATTTACAGCTTTGGAGAGCCTCCATGAATATGCTTCTACAGTGTTTCCAAAGAAGGTGGTGCTCACACTAGTGTGCAGTCTTTTTTCTGGGGAAACAGTACCTGTGAGTGGATTCTTCAATCTTCTCTCCATAGGCTATGAGCACATATTAAATGCAAGGGTCAATATTCTTTTATCTCATTCTCCTGCTTGAATACTGTCATTATAGGACCCACTCTGTAGTTGAACAACTGCAATAACTCATTGGGTTTAGGATGAGTGGTGGGTGGGGACATTATTTATTTCCCATCATGAAGACAAATAATCATGCCCTCATTTCTTGCATGGGTGCCTTTTATAAGAGGAATGACAGGCTGTTGTTTTGACTAGGATTTTATTTTTCATATGGCTCTGATTTGTAAGAAGTCTTTTTTGCTTCCTGGCCTCACTAAATCACAGGAATGAATTTGGTCAATTGTAATTTGTGGTTTGGATTTTCACTGGAGAAAAGTATAATTTTATCTGTTAAAATGCCAGACATTTAACACAGCTCTCTCCTCTTCCCTTCTTTTCAAAGGTGAATCAAATAGACAAAACATCCTGACACTTTAAGCTCTCAAAATGTAAATGAAGCATCGATGTGTTTTCAATAACCTGTACTGACATTGGATAGAAAACAACTGTAATTTGCTTCCCAGAGAAATATTTCATTTCTACATAGTAATGATGTGAGGCTTTTTAATGTGCTCTTCCATTTATCCTTAAGCGATTATCACAAATAATACTGACATTTCTTTAACTTTTCAAGGGTTTGTTTATTTATTTATTTTACCTGTGATCTCATGTTTCCATTTTATCTGTTACATTTTAAAGAATCCCACCAATCAGCTGGAAGATATGTGTTGGAAACTTCTTGCCGGCCCAAGGAATCCGGAGGGGATCAAAGACGCAGACTCCATGTGGATTAGGCCTTGATCCGTTTATTTAGCCCGAATAGCGTGCTTATATCCGCAAGCAGAAGCAAGCTCTTTAGCCACACATCCGCGTACAACTACAATTGGTTATATGCTACTGTCCATGCATTTCTACTGCACTTGGTTGGTCGTGGATAGTGGGCATGTAATCACACCATAGGTCTGTGCACCAGTCCGTCTTTCTCACTGACAAGCTTAATTACAGCTCCGTCTCGCCCAACTTTCTCATGCTTGCAGTTCAGGGACTTTCCAGGATCACGTTCCTTCAGTTGAGGGAGTATCCACTATCTTCTTTAGCTCAGCTCTTTGTAGTCACATCCCATGGGAAGGCCTCCGTGCCTTAGATATATTCCCACAGATATGTATATAAGTTTTGACTGCAAGGAAAGGCATGTCCAAAATTTTGATGGTGTCCGAGAGACGGTTCTTAGGAACCCATCAGCAGTCACCTGTGGCAGAGGTGGGCTGGGGTAGCAATATACCATTGCACTTTCTCACTTCAGCTTTCTGGGAAAAGGGAGCACAAAATCACACAATCATTAAACTCTTTTTACTGTATCACTATGGTGACCTACGGAGGAAGGGTACTTTATAATTAGGAAGGGGGGACAGTCCTGATGGACTGAGATTTTGGCAGAATCCAGATTTTCTACCTTTGATGCCTGGAGACCAACCTGCCTACAGAGGAGACTGTGGACCTAGTGGCCACCATCTGAACGAATGTCCTCACGACACGGATGGGAAAGAAACATCAGTAGCTGCTGCCCCAACAAGTCTAGCTAGTACAGGTACAGCACAACTAGCTGTGCAATTCTCACAGAAAGAGCTTCAGAACCAGCAACTGCTGAAGTTTCTGATCAAGTGCCAAATATTCTTCAAAAAGCCGCAAGAAAGATCCTGTTTTAAAAAGGGAACAGTCTGAACAATTTGGGTGAAGACTGTCAGATATGAAATGGAAGGACAGCTAACAAAGACTCTTTCTGAAAGCTCTGAAAGATGAAGTATAAGCTTAGACATATCTAAGGATATCTTGCCTGGTTGTTGTTTCCCTTACTGCAGAGCAAATTATTAGAAACTAGGAGCATATACATGAAATGGAAATCCTATCTTACTGTCAGATAGAATGCGGAAAAAAACAAAATATTTAAGGTACACCTAAGGGAATAGGAAGTTTAATCCTCTTCTTAATAAGGACAAGTTTTAAATACGACATACCTTGTTTCTTCTATTGACAAGTAAACTTCTTTCTAAGAATAAAAATGATTAGTCTTAACTGAATTTATAGGAAACAGTCTCCTTAACTAATCTATTATGTATCAAGATATTTCACAGAGTACAAAGATCACCTGTATGTGAAAACATGTTCAGTAGGAACAACTGTGCTCAAAGTAATACCTAACACTTTGAAGTCTGAAAAAATAGTATGGAATTAATTTTGCCTATAGATATGTACGGAAATTTAAGGTAAAATCCTTTCCTTCCTTTCATTTTTATAAAAGGATTGTTTTATAAAAAGGATTTTTTTATAAAAGTGAAAGGAAGGAAAGGATTTTACTGCATCTGAAGCAAAGATTTCTCAGATCCTACAAAATTGCATATGTGGTAATAGAAACAAATCTCACAGCCAGGGAAGCTAGTTGAGACCCTAAAGTAGCACATGCAATGAGGTTTATTAACGTGAATAGGAGGCGGCTAAATCCCAAACTAACCCTCTCTTATTCATCACTTATTCTTCAGTATGTCACAGGCTCACTGCTACCCATGTGAAAGATTTTTTTTCTCACCATAAGATACAGATCCGAGAAATGAAGAGTGAGTGATTCTACTTTTGAAGGGTTATAAAGGAAAAGGGACACAGTTTGACGCTTGGAAGAGAGAAGGTATCTACCTCACTTTGACAGAGGAAAACAGACAAGAGGGAGAAAATCAAGGAGGATCTAGTCAGTCTAAACTCAGTCTCTGGAAAGTCACTGCAGTAAAACCTTTTGAAAGCCATTTACAAGCACATGAAGAACAAGAAAATGACTGGGAACAACAGCCAGAGTGGATTTATGAGTGGAAAAGTGTATCTGACCAGCCTGATTGCTTGCTATGATTAGATGATTAACTCTCCAGACAAGAAAAGAGAGCGGTAAATGTTCATCTTGACTTTAACAAGGTTCTCAGCATGATATCCTATATTCTAAACTGAAGAAAGATATTCTGGAGAGAAGAAGTGATCAGAAAACCTCTGGACCACTAGCCTGAAAGACTAATGGCAGAAGTCCAGGGTTAAAATGGCAGCTGATTGCTAGTAGCACTCCATGCTAACTGATGCTGGAAATAAAACTTCTTAAATTCTTCATTAAAGAGAGGAATGGCAACATGGAATATCCATCCAACAGGTTAGCAGGAATGACAAATTGGGAAGAGCAACTGATATGCTGAAGAGTTGATCTACCATTCAGGGGACCTTGACAGGCTGAAGATGGGTCAGCAGGAAACTCATGAATTTCAGGGAAGACTAATCCTAGTCCTGCACCAGGAGGATGATAATTCCATACAGGATAGGTTGCGGTCTGACTAAGTGAGAGTTCTGCAGAAAAGAGACTGGGAGTCCTGGTAGACAACAAGTTGGACAGCAGTCACGAACATGTTCTTATGCCAAAGGAAGCTAACTGCAAACTGGGTGGCAATAAGATAGTAGCTACCTGGTTGGAGGAAAGATAATATTTCTTTACCTCTGGCATGTATGTGACCATATCTGATCCCAAAGATGTGTCCAGTTTTAGCCCTTCCCCTCCTCCTCCCCCCGCAATATCAGAGGGATATCAACAAATAGAGACAGTCCAAAAGAGGCTTGCCAAGAGGGCAAGGAGCCTGGATCATATAGCTGGCAATGACAGGTTGACAGGGTTGGGCTTGTTTAGCCTGAAGATGACTAAGCAAACATCTAATTTCAGTCCCCAAAAAACAGAGCTGGGCTCTTCTCAGAGTAGAGAACAAAAGGACAGTAGACATAAGTTTGCACAGAAGATATTTCAGTGATACATAAGGAAATAGCTCCTAATTATGGAATTGTTACAGCGCTTGAAAGAGTAGACCAGAGAGGTTGTGGAATCTCAACCCCTAGTGGTAAAGGCTTCCAACAATCTGATGCTGTTTAAAGTTAGCTCTACCTTAAGCAGGAGATGGGACTAGATGATCTGCAGAGGTCTTCTTCTTCAGGTGATTCTCAGGAATCAGCTGAGGACGATATTTCTGATGCAAGGGTGTAAATAGGACCCTACCCTAGCAGGAGAAATGACTGCTGCTGTTTTCTAGAGTGGCCTGCCCTAAGCTGAAGTGGAGACAGAAAGAAATAATAAGGATTATTTTCACCACATTTTTCTTCCTTCTACTTGTTGAAATACAAGAGAAAGCTCTTCATTTCCAAAGCCCATTTTCAGGAGAAAAAAAAAATGAGGACCAAAGAGATATATCCAATATTTTAGCGGAACAAAAACTGTAAAGATGCAAAGCAACTGCAGCTGGATAGATTTAGAGACCTCATGCTTCCAGTACAGTTTTTGGTAGGCTCTCAAGAATAAGGGATATTAAAAAGCACCAATTTCATGATAAAATAGCAAACATAGATCAAATATATATATGTCTTAACTGTAATTTCCTTAGAAATTAGAGATCACTGTCTCTGTATGAAATTTTCAATATTTAACATTTGTCCTCTAACTTTTCACTAAGTCCTTGAGTGATAGCAGCTATTAGCACCTTTCAGCATAACAATATGACTATAAATATATAAATATCTACCTAATGCTTTTAACCTGAGATTTTCACAGGGAAGAGTTCTATTCCCATCCAAATTTTGTAGCCCTTTCCTCTGCCTGATTTCTTCCTCTCAGAGTGGATTTCTAGTTCTACAGACTTTCATGGCTGAGAGAAACTTTGATTTTTCTGTCCTAATGTGGACCTTCTGTACTAACAAGAAATTTATTACTGTGTTGACTCTATCTGCTATGTTTGTGCAGCTTTGATACTTAAGTTTTATGAGGCTATGCTCTCCTCTTCTTACTCTACCTTAAATGATCTTGAAACTTGAAAATCAATTTGCACAGTAATAGTTAGATGGTATAGTCTAAATGAGCAATAAAGGCTTGGTTTAGCCGCATATAACTTTAGACATTTAAACAAAGATCCTTCTTTAATAAGAGTCCCCTCCAAAGCCATCCATAGGTTTATGGCCTAGGCTGACTGAATCAATATTTTACAGGTGTCATTTTCTTTCCATTGATTATAAATGAACCACTCACTAGACAGATAGATTCTGTGCTTAATTTTAAACAAAGAAATGTTCGGAAAAAATATAGTTGAGAAATAATTTGGGAAAAATATATACTCTGGAATGAAGGTAATTTTAAATATATCTCAGAATTACTCAGTATAAAATTTAATTTGTCTAAATTCCTCTTACATAATATTTATTTAGCTATTCTGTTCATAACATTTTGAGTCTTAAATAAATATGAAGTGGCTAGTCTATAGTCAGATTTCATACGTAATTGTTGTATAATTAAAATAAAACACTCAAAGATTCAATATTTTTATTTTGAACTTTTACTGCAAAGAAATATGTCTTGGCACAAATACCGGGACTCAGTATGGTGAAAGGAAGGGCATTATGAAACAGAGAGTGATCTCGGTTATTGACATTTTCAAGTCTTGTATCACTTCAGGTAGTTGCCACATTTCTTACTTTTTAGATCTTCATATTTCAACATGATTCAGTGGCTGATATAATTATAAGGTCTAGTGAATGTAAGGCTGATTTGCTGCTGTCATTCTCCTGCTCTTCAGTGGGATAAACCAAAGGAAAATGACCCATACCTAGAATATCAACAGCGATGTTGTGGCAGATCACTCTCAGGAAACACTGAATAACAAAAATTCTTAAATTCCTTAGAGAAAGATAAGTGGTTCTCCTCAGAGGAAAATAATATTCACTTTTATTTGTTTTTCCTTTTCTGAAAAAAAGAGTGGGGGGAGGAAGAGAACAAACAATAACCATCAAAAAGGTCTAGAAAAATAGATGGGCTGGACATAAATTCTTTTTAGTGAGTCAGTAGCCTCCAAAAAACTCCATGTAAAATCTCTCCCCTAAAGTGCTGTCAAGATGTTTCTTCTCTGAAATAAAAAGCATTGAAAATGACATTAGAGACTCAGCAGAACAAAATAATAGCCAACACCTTAGATGGATTTGACTCCAGAATAAGAACCTCTAATTCTCCATAAACTCTTCTCAGATTCCTCATAATGTGGCCAAGGACATTTGCAAAATAGGAAAAAAGTCTTTAGCCAATAGATTATGGCTTATGGCCTTAGTTTATGAAAGAGGCAGCACAGCTTCACAAAGCTTCTTCAAGACTCTCACGAAGACCCTGAAGTGACTAAAGACAGTAGTTCTCAGATGCTCGTGTTTTATTAAGTAAATCCAATATTAGTTCATCATCCCTCTAAATTTTTGTGAACCCTCTGGCAACCATATTTGTCAAAAAGCTTGAGATTTTTGAAGCAAGGGGGATTTCTAATGGAAGCATATGTAAGAAAGGCTTCAAAATTTGAATGAGAAAAAAAAATTCTCAGACATGGAGCGAATAAGTAGCAAATTCTGCACACTAGTGGAGACAAGATACATGGAAATATAGATGGCTTTAAATGTACTTGCAGAGACCAGTTCCAATTTAACAGCTGTGTAGCTCCATTGTCAAGGGAACTATTGTGCTTCTATTGTTATAAAATTTAATTTTTCAATCCAGATTAGGTATTTTACAGTAATGAGTCCTTTTACACAGATAGAATCATTATATTATATAAATGGTAGTAGTAATTTCTTCCTCTCAGGCACTTCTATATCATGCAAGATGATGCGCTGTCTGTCACAAGATTAAGTGTGCTTTCTGTTCCAAATCACTGGCTAATATAATTTATGACGATTTATGACATTTATGACTCCCTTTTTCTATATTCAGGATCTTCAAAGCACAGTAGCTCTTTAGAAGATGCTGGAATATTTCTTTCTATATAGTGTTCTTCCCTCCTAGTTTTACTGATTTTGCTTCTCATTTACTTCACATCAATAATTTCAATGCAAGCAAAAAGAGAAGGAGGAAAAACACCTGGTATGAAGAAAAAGGAAAAGGAAAAGGAAAAGGAAAAGGAAAAGGAAAAGGAAAAGGAAAAGGAAAAGGAAAAGGAAAAGAA
>JAWLRI010000228.1:225337-245431 GCA_034781795.1 Crypturellus tataupa
AAGAAAAAGAAAAAGAAAAAGAAAAAGAAAAAGAAAAAGAAAAAGAAAAAGAAAAAGAAAAAGAAAAAGAAAAAGAAGAAGATTTCTACAGAATAGAGTGCTTCTTTTTTTCTTCTTTTTTTTTTTGTGGAAGTCTTCAGCATCATCTGGCATCACCCTGAACCACCTACTGTCTCGTGGTTTTGTGCTTTGCTTTAAAGCATTCATTGTGGTAAATATAATTCTTCATGCAAGGTCTCTCACTTTCTGATAGTTGTTTTGGCAATGAGTTATCCAGAATTCCCTGTAGAGCAGAAAGTTCACCCTTGAACCAACAAAAGGGACATGAAAGTGTGCGTACAGTTACCATGTTTATTCTTGCTGTTTTAATGGAAAAATCATATGCTCTACAGGTACAGATTAAAGCAAGCTGGAGTCAAGCTGATAGGCAATGTATAAACCAACATAATACCTTCTTGTACCTAAGAGGTCTTTAAAAAAATATCTCCGCATTGGATAAACCACTCTACTCACCTCCGTTAATAAACACGATCTTTGCCTAAAAGTCTGAGCAAAGTGTTGCATTGTGAGAAAGAGCTGTGAGAAAGTGCATAAAGTCATGCAAAAATTTGGAAGGTCACTATCAGCTTTTGTATTCTGTACTGACCTCTGACTGGTCAATATGGAAGCAGGAAAATTAGAGAAAATATCCACCTTTTCAATTAAAAGACTTCACTATAGTTTTTTACTTTGTGTTATTTCCAACAATACTCTTCTCCTCACCATATTTGCAACTTCCTGTGTTTCGTTGTCACTATCTTTACCTTATCACAACTCTTAAACTTGATGTAGACTTCACAAACGAGCAAATGATTCTAAAGTGGAAGTGCATACTCTATGCAGAAACAGAGGAAATATGAATGAAATACATACAAAGACATCCTTCTCCAACCTGGAATTACGCTTATTGCTTGGCCTTGATGGTTATTTCTGAAAAGTCTAAGAAATTCAAAAGAAAATAAAGATATTTGAAGCATAATTTATATCTTTGTATCTTTAAAGAATTGATAACAGAAATAAAGCCCAGTGCTATTTAACCATGAGAAGACCTTTAGAAAGACAACAGCTAATCTCTGAGGAACTTATTTAGCATTCAGAATTTTTCTTATAAACACTTTTTATTTATTTATTTGCTCAGAAAAAAAATAAAGGGAGGGATGAAGGGAGGAGAAGGTGGGAGAAAGGGGAAAAGTCTTACTGTTTGGATAAACCTTTAAAATGTCCTAAGCTTAATTAGAGAAGGAAACAAAAACCTTGTTTCAGGTGTAAGATATAAAGCATACCACGTGTAGCGTAGTCTAGTGCAGTAGAAAATATGACAGAGAGAATAAAACCTCATATTATCTATTTTGAGTGCAGGCAATACCAATGGAAATATTGAAAAGCAGTGATGCTTTTATTGAAAAATCAGATGAGAGAAAAGCCGTCCCCCGCTGTTTCTTCTCAGGCCGTTATGCAGTCTGACGCTCCGGCCAGGCTAGCAGGAGGCAGCTGCGCAGCACTAGGAGATACGCTAACAACAACTGCTCTCCAGTAGAGCTGAGCTGTCAGGACAATCTTCTTATTATTTCTGGCATGGAACAGAGGCCTTTCCTAAGATTCCTCTAGAGACCAGACAGAGAGGATGCTGACACCATGCGGGCTTCCTTGAAACAATGTGGAAGTACACTGCCCTCTCCTTTCTTTTGTCTTTCACACCAAAAACAATGCACTTATGTCTTCCGTTTTAACATCTCCAGGTGTGGTTATGATATATCCACCTCTGATAACAGGTTTCACAGCTCCCCTCAGCACCGTTTCTCTTCTCACCAGTACCAGGCTGGAGATGACGTGGCAGCCCTGCTTTTAACATAACTTTCCTGCCAGTGGCTAGAGAGTAACTAGAATTAAGGGTCTCTTTATGCTCAGCTGATTCCCAGAAGCACTTCCAGTGCATTAGGTCTGTTACTGGTCAGGGTGACCTAACCTCCCAGACAGCATCCCAGGAACAGAACAGCTCTACAGAGTTTTCCTGACAGGTATAGTGCACTGCTCAGTGCTAACCAGTAAACAAGTCCTACAGAGATTGCCCTTTCTGTATGACTACAGCCCTGTAAATCTTACACTCTCAAACATAAGCATTTTTAAAGTAAAAGCCTTTTAGAAATTTTGGCAGAAGTGCAATTTATTTCCATTCTGGATTTACACCCTTCTATCCCTCCACATAAATAACTGTTGAAAGGAGAGAAAATTTTCCCTTACCTGTCAAGGAAGACAAAACTGCTTCATGAACTTAAAAGATATCAGGGCAACAGCATTCTCTTATCATTTGCAAATAACATGTGATAATGTAACTATGAGATTTAAAGTAAACATAGAATAAGATAAGTTTGTCTTCCTCAGAAATGATTCTAGAGATTTGAAGGAAAAATGGAATGTAAGGCTGCAGTTATTTCACTGTTACAATACCTACACCACTCATTCACAGTCACATGAGTATTTTGTAGAATTTTCTTTCTGTAAACAGTGCATATCCTAATATTATTTTAAGACACTTTATTGTCATATTTTTAAACAGATATGTACAGAGAAAACACTTTTGAAAAGAATACACTGTACATTTAAAATCAATGCTATCCTTGATGGCATATCTACCCAGGTGAAAAGTTCTAGTTCATTTACAGGCTATTAGGCTCAAAAGAGAAATCACTGGGTGAAATTCAGTGAGTCAGATGAAGTGGGAAGTCAGAATAGATAATGCTTATGGCTTAATATCTATTCAACTGCTTAGAAGGAATAAAAGTAATCTAGCTAGATGTGTAACATGCAGTTATTTATTTTATTATTTGAAGAGAAAGGGAAACACACACTTCCTTGGGAGCTCTCTTCAGCTTATTAAGTTAACAGAGCAGTTCTACATAATTTGAGGGCCAAGAATAGGAGCTGAAAATTTCAGTACTGATTCAGCAAGGTACTTACGAATGATCTCAGCCTTAAAATTCCTCTCATCAAAGACAACATTCCTGGTTCTAGCGCCTGATTTTAGAAAGCAAATTTAGCACTAATAAAAATATACTAGCATGAAATCAGTGAAGGCTGTCATTTACAGAAGATAAGTCACAGGAAAGGGCAAGGCAAGCTTCTTCAAGTATTTTTATCTTGTCTCATATCCCCTGCCCCCATACATCTAAAGTTCCTTTTCCTTCTGATGCAGTCCTCAAGATGCTCAGCGAAAGTTTTAGTTAATGTCAACAATAGTAATCCTTTACTGACACTGATTAAAACTAATAATGTAAAAGGCTGCTTCCAGCTCTAGCCAGTCTTGTCAGCTAGCTAGTCTTGTCAGCTAACTGGTCCCTTAATAGTTCAGCATCCTTTTCCTTCTCCTTGTCACAAATTCACTGCTTGAACTTGTTGCCCACAGTTCTAACATTAGCAACGTTTCAGCACTTTGTCTGCTACCTTTTCTCTCACTTAGAACGTGTCAAGATATTTGCCTGACTGACAGATTTAATTATGAATAGCTGGAACAAGATAGGATCAAGGGCACAAAGGTGAAAAAGAGAAATGAGATTTGGGGTGAGCTATTGGAGGCCTTTGGTATCTTTGTAAGCTTTCAAAGGTGTCAGGTTGTGAAACCAAGCTTCTCTTGGTTTCATTTCATTCAAATGTTTTGGAAGGTGTGTTCCAGTTTCCTAGTCAGCAAATTGTTTTCATAAATATCAGAGAGCCACTTAACTGAGAAATAAGCTTTTACTCCTGCACAATTCCTAGGGCTTGGCAACAAAAAAAAAAAAAAAACCCTCATCATTTCCATTTACCACTGTCTCCCTAACTTATCATTAAAAAGAAAATTCTTCTTTGCTATGGGAGAATAGTTTGTATTTCCAAGCATGTCTTTTACAGTATTTTGCTGTGGTGAACAAGAATGACTAGAAAGGACTGTTATTCCCCCATGTCTTTCACAGAATCCAGAAAGGCTATTCTGAATTGCAACCGCTAAGTAGAGAGGTAGCAGAAATACTACAGACGTTGCATAATCACCTCAGAAATCTCCACAAGGAGAGTATAGAAAGGTTCAGGGAAGGGAGGAATAAGAGTGAGAGCCAGACCTAGCTCTTCTAATGCAGTTGGAAAGACGTATAGTGTAAACTGTATCAGCAAAAGAAAGAAAGATTCCAATTTGATAGAGTTTTCTTGGTTTCTTCTTTTATTAAGTGATATTGTGAAAGTTTCTACTTTTGCTAATAAATCAAAACTTTCTGTTTGGTCACGCCAATTTTTTCCTTCTGAGTTTAAAGCTGTGTGCGTATTTATATTTTTTTTCCTAAGTCCATATTTATATATTTGTCAACACTGAATTTCAATTCCTATTTCATATCTCTGTTAACTCAGCATCTTAGATTATGCTGAGAATCTCTAAACGGATTTAACTTTTATTATTATAGCTAATTTTGTGTCAAAAATTTTACTTCTTCAGTCATTTCTCCTGCTTTCAGGGCATTTATAAGTATGCTGACTAGTGCAGGTTCCAGAAAAATAGTATTGGATGAAAATACCACTGCTAAACCATTTCCCAATGTAAAGAATGGATTTTCTTTCTTGTTAATGTAATTTTATACCAGAAGAATTAGTTAGGAATCTTTACAATAACTTTTTGAAATTCAAACAAGGCAATATTTACCAAATCTCTTTCATCCCCTTGCTTTTTGACTGTTCCAAAATCTCTAACAGACACAGTTTCTTCTGTGAAAGTCATGCTGATTCTTCACCATTATTTTATATTCACACATAGGAAATTCATTCTATTCTGCTACAATTTCTACCAGTTGTCATACTAGAGAAATCAGATGTACTGAGGTGTGCTTATCAGAAACTCTTCTAAAAATCGGTCTAGCATTCTCTCTTTTCTGGTACAAAGCCTGACTTAAGAAATTTTCACATTATAAAAGGTTTTTAGCTTTGTCTTACGAACATGGGAAACTCTTTAAACTTCTCAACAGTGAAAAAATGTGCATAACAACAAAATTTAACTTTTTATTAGCTTTTGATTTTCCTTTTTACACATTGATAATTTTCCATCCTATTAGCTTTTGATTTTCCTTTTTACACATTGATAATTTTCCATCCTAACTGACTTTCTGGTAGAATTTCTGCTGTTGGTACATAAAGAGTTTTTTTGTCTTTGTAAGTTTCTTGTCAAGAAAGACATCTGCACAACCTACCTCTATCTCCCTGCCATTCTGTGTTTCACAGGGCAGTTCTTTTCTGTTTTCCCCATTTAGGCAACACAAATACTTACTTTTCCTTCGATGTATCCATCAGTAGGAACTGCTGTCTGGCAGTACGGCAAGGGGAATGCTTTGTCCTCTCGGAAGAAATCTCTTCATAGAAGAGGTAAAGAGGCTTGAGAGACTGTTTCTTTGAGGCAAAAGTAGTTTCTCCAGGAGTCAACTGTCACCTCTGGAAAAGCTGATCTCCACAAAATTCCCAGCACTACAATATATTTGGAAATATAGTTTATTCTAAACAATAGGTTTAACCTTTGAGTAAAGATATTAAATACTGCATGAAATATTAGCTGCTGAGTGACATTTGCCTAAAATGTCACATTCTAAAACTCTTGCATTACAATTTAATCTTTAAAGAGAGCACAGAAAGCTCTCCATCAAACTGTCACTCACATTTGTTACTGGCGGTGGGAGTCACTGCCAAAAATTACTTCAGCTGGACACAGTGGCATCAAAAACAATAGACTTATCTTGGAGGAAAAGATAGGTTATTCATTACTCCTTAGACCTACCACAGGATACACTATATGGCTATTATTCAATATAGCCATGATCTTTTCAGTTTACAGTAGTTGCTGGATCTTCTCCTTTATAGTTTCACTGCTCTTACCCTTTTAAATCCTTATCCACAATACTCATCCACAATTACCAGAATCAGAGACCCTAGTTAAGTGAGAAACTAATCCTATCTTATACCTCCAGAGCAGGATGAAACTACTGTTTTCTTGACTTTCAGTGTCATCCATATCCAATAAAATGTGCAGAATAGTGCTTCATATTCTTGAAAAGTGTCTTATTCTGCAAAAACTTTATTCAAGTTACAAAATATGTTCATACTTGTTTGTTTATGGAAAATTGTTATCCAAACCCAAGAAACGTCAGTAATTACAGAAGTTTCCCCTACAATGCATGGGGATAAAACCAAGACTTTACAATAATTCCACAGTAAACAAGCAAGCAAGAGAGCATGGTAATAAGAATATAACATTTATAAAAGATATGAGAGACTTGCCTTGAGATTTGAGAATACATATTCCATGTTTCTGGTGAGTCCCTTGGTATTCTAGGAATTTTAATCTACAATAGTTCTCTCTCCTTCATTTTAATCAAGCATTCCATCTTGATCATCCCAAGGGGAAAAAAAAAAGTTTCTTAAAAAGACTTCAAGTAGCTCTGCAATGTTGCTGTCAACCTACTAGCTGCCAACTCTGCCACAAGAATAGGAAACCTCTACTCAGGAATAAAAACTATTGTCTTGGTCTCTTGAAGTTCTACAGTAGCTTGTGTTAATGATGCTACTCTCTGCTTCAGAAAGGTAGGCTTTTCTGCCTTACACCAATTGAACAATAGAGCTTTCATAGGGACTTAAAATCCATTAGGAACAAGATTTAAATGGTACAATTGCCCACAGTGCCATTTCTGCTTTGTCTTCCTCTACCGCAATCTGTTCAATTAACCTAACCAACTCACCATGACAGGTATCTCAATCTCTTGTACTGACCAAATTTCAAAGTGGCATTTCTGTAGCTGAATCACCTTGCTTTTTGAAGTAGCACAAATTGATAGAAATCAAAGCACTTAATATTTTAGATCATTTGGTGAATATTATTTTATATACACTGCGTATGTCCCCATTTGAAAGCCATAAAATAACCATGCACATTTTTCTCCCTCAAATTATATAGAACTCTTCAGGTATACGCTCTCATAAATTCACAGATCATCTCACTGTTGTTTCAACAGAATTTGCTGAACAGATGCACAAAAACAGTCCATGCAACAAAGAACTGAATTTCCATCTCCATATCCTCATTATTTCAGGGTAAGGAAAATCACAGCCTATGAGGTCGTGGCCATATTTTAGAGGCTGATGGGTCACCTCCTGAGATTTGCACTCTATGATGGCAGGCAGTCTATGATGAAGACTAGAAATGGCACCTGCAGAGACTGATGCCTATCCTGTAATCACTGCAGAACACAGATCACACTGTTAACTTGATCAAATATTCTACCAGCTGATGAATATACATTATCTCAGATACACCACAGAAAATGGCCAAGGATGGCTGCTATTTATACAGCTGCTACTTTGGTTTAAAACTAACAAAATAGTAAAGGAAGCCAAGACCCTCCTTTCTAGTGGTTGCAAGTTGCCATACACAATTCATTATGCATTTTGCTATGCATTTTCCCCTCTTGACCTCACATGGGAAGACAACCAAAAGAAAAAGGATTTGACAGAAGTTTGTATTAAAATATCTGGACTTTCTAAGAGACACTCTATATTACATAGCTTATAGTATCCTATAGAGGATGTATTTCTGAAGAGGCTTTTTCCTCTACTAGAGATGTCAGAGCTGTGAATTTGAATAAACAACTTCAAATCTTTTAGAGAGTAGCAACTGGTCACTTCTCTGGAGCGCTGGCTTCTCCTTTCCCATTCCATTCATAATTACAAGCTAAATGATACCAAAAGAGCGAATGATGAAGAGTAAAAAGGGCTATACACTAAAACTATCCTGGTGACAAGTACATACATGAAAGAGATCACATGTCACTTTAGTGGGTATACACAATTCAGAAACCACATACCAAGACAGTGAAATGTGAAATTACTGTTTTTTGGGCCCATCTACTGCTTGAATGCAACGTTGAATGGAAAAAAAAAAAAAAAAAAAAAAAAAAAAAAGATATTTAGTGAAAGCTGAAGAGTTGACACAGGATTGATGTGGTTAAAGAGCTCAGGGAGGAATTTTAGACTGACCTCAATTAAGCTTAATTCTGGTACCTAGCATGATCAAGAAGTTGCAGTTCCAGTGAGAGGGAGAAGGACAAGATGAGCAGCCATGGTTCTAATAATACTGCTGTGCTCTGACCCTTTCTACAAAATCTGACAAATCCATTTTCAAGTAATAGGTCTCTTTTATTTAAAAGAATATCTGAAAAAGTTTCGCAAACTGAACTGTAGTTGATTGGATATACTGACAAATTTGGATCCATCAAAGGAGACCTGTTGCATTCTGATGACCCTCTGTTGCATTTTAGGCAAAACAAGCAAGCAGGCAAAAAAATATTCCTTCTGTAGATGCCTCTGTATGGGGGAACAGTACAATTGCTCACTTTTCTACAGGGACCAAATCATGTAATTTCAGCAAGGGGATTGTACTTAGGAATAACTTGCACTGTAAAGTTGCAATGTTTCATACAAATGCAAAATTTATAGCACTCCAAATGCATTTCTTCTCCATGTTTCCTTATCTTGTTTAATACTGGCCCTTTGTTAATACGATTGGCGGCCTTAAATCCTAAACAAATAGTGGACGTCTGAAGACTTGAAACTATTCATTTGCTACTGGAAATACAATGACCTTCTATATACATTATTCATTGCTGAATCTGAATGGAGAAAAGAAAGAGAGAGAAAGATGATGATGGAGGAAAGGTACTTCCAGCAGCTTTACCCATTAGAAGAAGTACCAAAGGTGATCCATGTGATACGGATGCTGAAGAACTTCTTTTAAAATGCAAGAGAAATTATATTTGGATCCTGTCGGAAGAAAATGATAAAGAGCACAATTAGAAATCTGAAGAGCATAAACACAAGAGATGTTGCAATCTTGGATAGCTGTCAGACAACATGGAAATATAAACTCATTCTAATAGTGCAGAATTAAACTGATATGGGTTTATTTTGTAGAACATAAACACTAGCATAAATTACTATCATTGATATAACAAGAGGGATTTTTTTGTTTGTTTGTTTCTTTTGTGTTGTTTTTTTTTTTTTTTCAAAGAAATATGCAAAGTCAAAAATAGGCCACAGATTTAGAAAGATACCTTAAGAGATGTGGTAACAGATACGGTCTAGCCTTTTGGCTTCAGTCATTTACTAATATTCTGGAGAATTACACAAGAGCTCATGCATAAGATAACTTCTTTGAAAATGCTGCATTGCGTCTAATTGTTTTGTGTGTTAAACTTTTCTGGAGTTTAGGTATAATTGTTGTATTGTTCCTGCCAAATCGCTGCACAGTTCCTCTGCCCTTAGCTCTCCCTATGAGAGCTGTAAGAATAAATAGCACGGGTCTCAGTGGTGATCTTAACAAACAACATACCTGCTCCATGAATTTCATTTGGAAAGCTGTCTGTTGGGTACCTTTTAAGAAAATACTTGAACATTAAGACAATCTGAACTGTAGTCATCATAAGCTTTGTACTTTTTAAAAAGTCAACATTTTCACAACAATCTGGCATTTATTCTTCAGAGCGCTGTCAGTATAATGGGGCATGTTTTATTATATTTAGAAGATCTAATTCATCACTAAATTTTTGAACTGCAAAAAGGATAAAAATAAAAATAAAATAAAGCAGCAGGGGAGGGGGAAATGCTTACTTTCTTACTCATGTAAGTATTAGTATAATCTCGGTCCAATGAAAAATTCTTAAAATTATCCTTTCCAGGAAGGGCAGGAAATTCTTGTATCAAGTAACAGCTACACAGCTTTTAAGCTTTGAGATCATAGCACTGATAGAAGGAGAAACTGCTAAAAATGAGTATTATTTATCACCTACAATATGACTAAAATCCAATCTTCTTCAAAACAAATAGGAAAGAGCACCTTTCCTAGAGTAGAGAAAACTCTACTTTGGCTTTCTCTCAAAGTGCCACTAACATTTGCTGCTCCTATTTTAGTCTTGCACAAACATGCAAACAACCTTCCATAATCCATTAGTACTCCATTCCCAGTTTGGGCAAGCAGCTCCAAAGATCCCCTCATCTACATTGTTCATCTTCTGCTCAGCCTTATGCTTCCCAGTGCTTCTGCCAGCAGACTCTGCTGCACCAGCTGAACCACCAAATGCAAATTTATATGGGGCTGGATGAGTTTTGGGTCCCCAGGCCCATTTGTAACAGCTGCTTTGGCATGTGCAGTCTTCAGGCATATGGGATGGTTGCTCAGCACCTCCCTTCAGAGTGGGTCTGCATCCCTCCCTGCCTACCCAAATAGTTCATTGGTCCTTTACCATGAAAGGAGAGTGCTTATTTTATACATTGCCTTGGATTTAGCTTGTAATGCTAAATTACAAGGGAGTTTGTTTTGTATTTGTATCTGTATTGCCATTTGCATTTATATTTGCATATTTTATATGCGACCATGGCTTGTGACTGCTCAGCAGAGTTTGTTAGATTGAAATTTGGGAACTCAGGCACTTGGAAGCAACCTGCAGAGTTAATTGCTTAAGTTACTCCACAACACCAAGCTGTCTAATACTCCTAGGATGCCAGTGGTATTTTGAGATCCCTCAGTGGTCAGTCCTGTACTGGTATGTTATAAACAACAAGGCCTAAAAAATCCTTCTGGGGCAGAAATCATTACATCTTTTAAATAGTTATACAAACTGGACAGCAAAGGGATCAAGTGCCTTGCTGAATATTGTGCTGTGAATCAACGATAGACTTAACAATAGACCTGAAATGACCTACAGTAACTTCTTTGCTTTAACTGACAGGCAGTTACTATCTATTCTAAGATAGTAAATTATGAGATACACAGACTTTCTTTCTTTTGCTCTATGGAATACAAATTATTAGTACTTGGAGCTAGACAGCAGTTCTTTTTATTTTTTAATTGCTTTTAATGAGGTAGTACAATTAGGCAGATTCCTGATGGGAAGCTCCTGGTTGTACACACAGTAAAAGTAATTGGCAAGGAAGTTTCTAGACTCTATGGACCACTGTCCTATTCCATGATTTTAGTTCTATTTTTTTTCTTAAAAAGCAGCAGAACTTGTGAGCTTGTGTACTCATTTGTTTTGCCTCCCTACTTTAAAGAGCTGGCCTAGAAACTCAAAATAGAAGGGAATCTTCAAACATGCTCTTTTTCAAAGGTAGTGATTATGAACAAATTGGTCTGGGAGAAGAAGAAAGAACAGTGATTTATTATAAGGACTTCAGAAAGAGAAACTGCTGCCTCAGAGAAAATGAGTGTAATTGTTTCTTTCAGTAATGGTAGTAATGTTTTACACAACTGAAGGAAAGGAAAGACACATCACATCACATGTCAGAAATGTGTCTTTAGTTGAGGCATCAATATAATGCACTAAAACAAATTCCTCATTCAGACCCCACCCTTTTCTCCCATTCAAATCAGTATATTTTTAGATGTAGACTTCTTCAGCAAGCATTTATTGACAGGAAAATAGCTCTTACAAAATGAGAGGCGAGGACCAGAGTATCCAAAAAAGACACAATCTGTTCTTCAATAATGGTGAAGAATCCCCTTCACCTTATAACGAGGGAAGCTAAATTTGTGGGGGAAAAAAAAGGTTTTATCACTGAAGTTGCTCAGCTTCTTAAGCATGGAGTGTTTGTTTCATATCTTTCAGTAGCATTTGTCAACCAAGTTTTTTTATAAATTTTTACTAATATATAGAAAAAAAAAACCACTGTTTTTACACAGCTGTCTTGGATTACCAGTGACCTTGAGCTATAAATACAATGGCTCCTCATTGCCTTCCATCTCTTATCTCCTGCACCTTTCCCAACTGGTTGATAACTTTATCAGCACATCAACACACACTAATTCCCAGCCATAATGAGAAGCATGTTCAGCACGTCTGTAAGCAGTATAAGGATAATTACCAGGCACATTCTCATGGTGTGATGCTTTTTCCTCAATTGTCATTAGACTATAAGTGTTGTCTACAGGCATTTGCTAGTCCTCCCCTAGACAAGAGGCCTGATAGCTTTATTAATGCATGGCCACCTGCTCTTTTGAGCATCCCTTTACTCCATCATTCTCTGTCTAATAAAGAACCCAAGTTAACAAGTTAGCCCCTATCCATAGGGTGCACAGTGATACTCTTTAGCAATCAGATCAGCATGAGATCACAGCTGCAATAAGTTGTTACTGTTTACGAAGACAGGTAAACTACTTTACAATGTTAAAAGAAAACCTTAATCCTCATAGAACTGCATGGTCTAAGCCTACGTAGTGTTGCTTTACAGTACTGCAGTGTTTGGTCAGGTTGTTGTTAATATCCATATCTACACAACTTTAATGCTGGATAATCCTCAGAGAAGTGAAAACAAGTTTGATACTCACTATCAGGGGGATTCCTTAAATTGTGGTTCAAAACTAGTGACTCTTGGTAAGCCTTAATGAGATACTTTGATGGATTAGCGCATTATTTTGTTTGGGGATATATCATTTCCTCATAAAGTCCTCGGCTTAGGCTTTTAAATTGACTGATTGCTTAGCCAGGTACCCTCTCCCAGCAATCCATTTTGTCACCTATTCTGCTCCAGAATAGACAGGACTAGAAAGAGGAAAGAGAAGGAATTAACAACCTGTCTCACTGTTCTGGGCTGCCTTGAGACTTCTGTGTAACTTCTGTGTAACTTCTCAGTGATTCTGGCACACCTAGAGGACTTAGAAGACCTGCATTGTGCAAAGGATATGGAAAAATAAAACAGCAACAATAGGTGCACAGCACAGTGGCCTGGCATGCCGTTAGCTCATCTGGCCCTTCATTAGCTCATCAGAAGAGAGCTCACAGCCACGCAGAATGGTGAAGGCAGTTTATAAAAATTATGACTCATGTTCCCAAAATACTGGAGAACCTTTGGAAAGTCTTTCTTAAATCATCATCTTAGAAAATTGCACCAGTATTAGATAAATATAATTTTTAAATGTTTGCTTCTCTTTGATAAGAATAAGATTTTATGTTTGTTTCTTCACTGCTATAAAAATCATGTTTCATTGTAACTTGTAGGCTTATATCTTTATCCTCACAGTCAAGTTGTAGTTTAAGTGACTTATAAAGGAGAAGATATGGTCAATAATTCAGTTCACAGACCTCCTGCAGTTGTTCTATGTAGCATTTTAAGCCTAGCATTAAGGCAAATAGACCAGCTTTTATAAAAGAAAGATTATAGACCTTTAATAGTACATGAATTATTAAGGGAAAATATTCCAGCCAAGATAAATCAGAGAAGCACTGGAAATTATCCTCTTATTCTACTTTTATCTGTTAAGTCACCTCAGATCAAATAAGGTGATTTTAGGCTTTGATCAAAGATTTGTTTCTTCTAAGATATTTTTTATGAGATATTAACAAAACCATACCTAGCTTTTCAAGCTAGATAATACAGAAGGCATCACATACAAGGAGGTTTCCACATGCTACTGCTGTGCAGCTGCTTCTGGGGTTAGAATGTCACTCTTTCTGCCAGCCAACATCCAACATACAACAGGTTAGATTTCTTCTTAGTCATGCTGGTCCCCTAGATTGAAATCTCAACTAACTCCAGCAGGAAACATCAACCTTGGCAGAGGTGTTAAAGGGGAAAAAAGAAAAGTCCAACAAAATCAGGCCTTTTTGATCTAAAGATGAGACTGTTTGGATCTAAACCCTATCCTATCCCTTTTGTGCACGTGGAGCATTCTTGTCCACACAATGCCACATATTTCATAAACTTCTTGGAAAACTACCCAAAACACTGCTGCTCAAGGAAGTAGGAAAGCCTGTACATGGCCAGTAAGTGCTCATGCTTCACTTTAACCATGCGGAAATGTAATATCAATAATAACTGCATCTCAGTTCTGATATATGAAAATTTTCATTAGACTTAGAGATCTTGAGAAGCAAAGATTCCAATAAACAAATTTAAATTAAAATGAGATATCATTAAACTTTACTATTTCTGCCATTCAGCTAAGTTGTCTAATTTCTAGCTCACAATTTCTAGTTCTAGTTGCAGGCACAGTAAACAGGACAGAAAGATGAACTAGCTGTTCTTCTTCAGGCTACACAAAGAGGACAGGATGCAGTCATCATAAATTTCTAATTTACTTACTTCAGGAAAAGCCTGAAGCATGCAGATATTTGCTCTAAGTCAAATTTTCCCAAGCTCTTTTTCCCTACACTGCAGCCCCCAAAGTGCACTCCTGTCTGTGCCTCCTGCCTCCACAGCGCATCACAGCTACACATGTGAGAGAATTGCTCCAGAAGGAGGGGACTTGGAGAAAGATGGAGCCTGACAGAAGTTCTGGCATTGCAGACGTGAGAGACAGTTACCACAACCATAATGGTTGTTATGTGTGGATCTTCTCTGTGACTCCCTAGGCAACACAATCTGCTCTCCTAGCACATACTAATAAGAGTGGAGAGCGGAGCCAAGTGAAGATGCTGAGGCCAAACTCTGTTGTACTCCCTACAGAGGTGGCAGCCTGGTGGTGCCACACAGCTGATGGGCCACACAGAGCGATGTCTGGTGCTGGGCCAACAATGGTGGCAGATCAGTTCCATCTGATAAGCTTTGTTCAGGCTTCTTCTCCTTCTAATCTCATTATAATACCAATACATGACCTCACTGAGCATGCTTTCTAGAGTTTCAATTAGCTTGGGAGATTTTTTTAAGAAAAAACAATGAATAACAAAAGTAAGTATGACTAGAGTCACTCAAGATCCACCTGAATGTAAAAGAAATGTAAAAGAATGTAAAGAATGTAAAAAAAAAAAAGTGTAAATGTAAAATATAAAAGAATGTAAATGAAAAAATATAAATAAAAGGAAAATTAGGAAGGAAGAAGTGGAGTAAGAACTAGGAAGGAAGAAGGAAGAGGGGAGAAGGAAGACTCCATCATAACTTCTTTATCAGTCGACAGACTGAATCTCTCTCCTCCCCTTGGGTCAGGACACTGCCTGAGGAGACTCCGCAAGACTGAGAACCCTCTCCCATCTTCTGGGTGAGTGATGATTGTGCATTTGTACACCGGGCAGTAGCTAAGGATCCCACACTGTAGTAGAGAATTTCCTGCACTGACGTCTGAAACCTGTTCTCTAAATGTTGCATTTGAATAAATCTTGCTATTCATGAACCCGACCACTTGTTTTGAAGGCAATCGGACCTACGGTCGTCAGACTGTGGGTGAATCTGATACTGCCAGAGTTGAGCTAATAGTTGATCATGATATTGGGGAACTTGATTGGCTCCGGGGAAGGCGATCAGACCGATGGTCAGTAGCCTGTTGGTGAATTCGATACTGCCAGAGTTAGGCACATAGCTAACACGGTATTTGGTATCCCTCTTAAGAGATGAGTCCAGCCGCCCCCAGTCCCTCCAACCTCTGAAAATCGTCTGGAATGCAAGGGTATTCATCTCTTACCAAATTTGTGCCCTCCAGCATCAAACCTCAACAATACAGTGTGTGTAGCTTGTACAGCTCTGTGGCTTTCGGCCTCAGCACTTTCCCTATTGCCTCACAGCTTGGGTAGTGTAAGTGCCTGGCTGAAGTGGAAACCTTAGCTGTGGTACAAAAGTTCAGGTGAGCTCTGAATTTTCTTCTTTCCAATAAGGTATTTGCATGATTCTTTGCTGGAAACTGCATAAGAGGAAGTGATTTGGCCAGACCCCAAAAGGATGGCTTCATTCTTGCTTGCAAAATAAGTTATACATTTGTATGTATATATTTTTGCCTTCTGCCTGAGTGTTGTGGTTTGATGTATCTCTGTAAACAAAGATAGTGTGTACCCTGCTTGGTCCATACATCCAGCACTGTGTTGTTCTTGAGTGCAAGGCATAAAGTCCCCACCAGCTTAAGGACAAAGCTCTGTCTGACTGAAATGTCAGATACTATATTAAAAAGGTAGCAGATTGCGATGATAATGAAGTGCTGCAGCCTGTCGCTATGTTACCAACTGCTCTGAACTGACATGTCAGAAGGAATAGCAAAGAAAATGCCTAGAATCCCTGTTTGGGTCCCTTTTCCATGCCAACCACCAACAGAAGCATTTAAAATATTTACATAGCCAGAATGTCTGTTTACCAACAAGGTCTAAAATAAATAACAAATATATAAATATATTACCCCAGTGAGTGTGCTGTCTAAAATCCTATTCCCCTTCCAGCTTGATGCAGATCGCATCCTGCATCCTCCAACAGCGAAAAACTGGTTCAGGAGTTGGCACTTTTCTGCCAATTCTGCTGCTTGAAGAGGCCAAACTCCCCCTGACTGAAACACTGTGCTTAAAAGTAGACTGGAGCAGGAGGGGAGATGTTTTCAAGCGGGCTGAGGATGAGGTGAGAGCCGTGGATACTCTTCCAGAGTATCCTTATCATGATGGATAACAGTGTTGTACTGTGACTTGCCTGGTGGTTTTGATACGAGGTGGGTCTTCATCACAGGGCACGTGTGCTGAGATGAGACTGTGAGCGGTGGTGCATTGGGTCTGGATGTGATTCTGTGCTCACAGAAGCTAATGTCATTTTAACATTGCCTAGTCAGGCAAGCAGACAGACTAATTGGAGGTGATCGTTTCTTGCTACACAGTATCCAGAAATAGAATTATTAATTATTTTACCAATGCATAGCAGTTGTGGCTGAATTTTCAGTTTCATGTTAGGTTTTCCCAGGATTATTTATTTATTAGGAAAGGAGATCATGTCTCTGAAAAACTTACAGCATTTAAAATAAAAATAGATTTATTTTCAGTGGAAATCTATCAGGTTGTTATCTTAATGCAGCAGTAATAGATTTTAATCTGCCCTTTGGTGAAAATAAATTTGTGTTAAAAATACATATCAGATGATAGATACACTTTCAAGAACAAAATTAGGAAAGTAATTCCACTGTTTTAGAAAATCACTCTTGCATGTTGGAGGCTGCAAGCTTTTTAAAAGCAGCGCATTTTTTTCCAGATGATATGAAACCGATCTTCAAAGGGGATAGTCTGGATTTGTACAGCATATTACTAGGAAGGTCCAGGTACCAGAGGACATGGAGCAACCGGTTTGGTATGAAGTATGTTCTATAGCTTGACTGCGTGCTCTGTAGGTATTGGAAAGCATAGTTAAAGAAAAAAATATATCCACCTATAGCTAAATGTTTCTGAAAATAAATTGCTCAGAGGGCAACCACAGCTCTAGAGACACTGGAAAATCAGACTTAACAGCTGAGCCAGTCCTGTGTCTGTCCCTCTGTTCCTGGGGGTGAGGGCACATGGTGGTGACTGCTTCTCTGTTGTGAAGGAGGGGAAAACAGGCATTTAACCTACTTTCTGGTTTAACAGGGCTTTGTGCCCCGTGACCCTCAACCCAATATACTTACCCCCATGTCACTTCTGTCTGTTTGTTTGTCATCTGCCTTGCCATAGAGTCCAGCAAAAAAAATGGCAGAACTTATGAAACAAATACGAGGCCAAGCTAGGGTCCTGCAGATGCCAGATTTCCTCCTATTTCAGCCTCATTTTCTGTTCCTTTCTCACCCACACTTCTGAATGGACAACCTCTAGATCTAGCAGAAACAAATATCTGAGAAATATCTTTCGGCCATACTGCCAGGCAGCTATCAGCTGGCATGTATCACCAGTTTTATATCACATATGAAGGAGAAAGAGTAATGAGATGACTAACTCCAGATTTCTTTTGGCATACCATGGTCCACAACAGTTTCTAGCTACACTGAAATGTCTATTTGAGCAGACTGGGGTCAGGGCTTTTGGTAAAAAGTTTGTGCTTTCACATCAGAGATATATTATTAATAGGTACAATGAATAGATAGCCCAAAAGGCTGTGGGACCATTGCTGCAAGTTTTCCAGATTAGGAATATTTTGACTATGAAGTGACAACATGATCCTGATAATTAACTGAGGTCCCTTCTAGGCCTATTATCCATGACTGTATAATTCTGATTTTTTTTTAAATGTATTTACTGCCTTCTGGTTCTATATATGAAGAGGAAATGTTGCTGTGCAATTTCTTTAACAGTATTTGGAGTTAGACTTTTATTGACAGCACAGTCCCTGGAGCCCAAGATGTCAGATTTTTTTAATGTTTTGACTCAAATATAAATAATTGAATTTCTTTTTCTCCTCCATGGATTCTACAGAGCCCTTTACTCCCATCCTCCAGATAGATTCCTGATTAACATAATTGGAGTGGAGAGCTTTGTCTTTCACTTTCAGTAGAAAGTTTTGTTCTTTCTTCACCCCACGGGAATTTAGTGCATGAGCCTGAAAACATCAGCCCAGTTGATGGAAATATGCCTTTTAACTACGTCTTTAGAGAAAACCTGGAGGAAAAACATGAAAGAAAAAAAGCACTCTAAATGAAGAGTACAAGATAGCTACTACTCCACAGCTCTTTCCAGCTCCTCTGCTGACTGGATCAACAAAGGTTGATAAAATAAAGTTAAGGTCTGCCTGCACCAGGGAGACTTGTAATGGATGAGGCTTCAGACAGTTTAGCTGTAATGAGGAAAATTCTTGTGTGGTCAAAGCTCTCGGCTCTGGCTGCTTTTATCCATTTGCTAGTGGTGGGTGTTTCATAGATGAAATATTATTAGCAGGATATAAGCAAGCACGTGTGCACTCAATTGGACATCCAGGAGCCTCAATGAATACTAAGATAATTTGAAATAAGCAGAAATGAAGTGTCATCAAGATCATTTTTGATTGTAGCAAAATCAGTAAAGTCACATGCAGTCTGTCACATCCAAATGGTTAATAAGCATACATTTCTGCATACTTCGGAGATGATACATTTATGTTCTCTGTTTTCCTGAAACTGAGAAGTACTTTGTGTTACTACAATTACTGAGTTGCTGGCAAATGAGAAGAAGCTTCATGGTTGTATCCCCATTTTTCCTTTTCTGTTTACGACTTTTCTGTTTACAACTTTTCTGTTCACGACTTTTCTGTTCAAAACTTACAGAATTTATTTTCTAGCTCATAATCAATAAGTATATGATACACTACAGTTGGAGGGTTTTTTTTAAGATTTCATAAATATAATAATTTCATGAATGTTGTAAAATACCTCATATATCATCTTACTTTGTGTAAACCCTTTTATAAAGTCAGTGCTGTAGGATGTAGAAGCCTGTGAACATTTTCTGTTGCGCGCAGGTGCTGCAGAGACTTTCATTCCTTGGCAGATCTCAGGTATGCAGCTCTTACTGTATGTATGAAAAAAAACATTTCTGCTCATGGGTCTTTTCACTGCTCAAGCGACTACTGTGCTGCTCTCTTTGTAAGAGGAGAATTTCACTAATATGGTTAACAAGCTTTCTGTCTCCCCCCGTTTGCCTTTGAAGCATCCAGGACACACTCCAGGGAGTAACAACACAGGGTGTTACAAAGAGATAAAATGGAGAGATGATAAATCAGATGCAAAAGTGGCATGGCTATATCAGCTGCAGTTCTGGTCCCTTTATGTTGCTGGTAAAGCACTCGTCTTTTTCAGTGGAGATAACTCTTTTTTTTTTTTCCACAGGTTTTCTAAATTATAAGTATGGATACTTCTCATTTAGGCACAAACTCTATTGCATTTGTCAGATGATTTCCTAGATGATAATAAGGACAGTGAAATGGGTTGTAGACTGCCAGCCTGTGAGCTTACAAAAGTTTCAAAAAGGAAATGAAAGGCAGATTTTTGTTTTGGAACTACAAACAAGCACCTGCAATGAACCAAGCAAGGATTTAGCAGAGCCATAAGTACAACATCCTACCAAAGAGGACAAACTGAATGGCTTCAGATGGACTCAGCCTCTGATTGCCAGGTCAAAATCCATCTCTTACCCTAGACTGACTCAGATAATTGATGCAGGATGGAGAATATCACCCCCAAAGCCTCCATCTGATGAGAGTTTCTGATGAGTTAACTTTTCACTGTCACTATTAGATGTTGGGGTCCTATGAACATTTCATTTTAGTATATCTTTTTTTTTTTTTTTTTTTTTAATATTTCATGTAGAGAATTCCCTTATAGATAAAAAATCC
>JAWLRI010000228.1:245441-261617 GCA_034781795.1 Crypturellus tataupa
TTTTTGATTTTGGGGTCCTATTAAAATTTAATTTTAGTATATCTTTTTTTTTTTTTTTTTTTTTTTTGTAATATTTCATCTAGAGAAGTCCCTTAGAGATAAAAAAAGCGATCTCCCCAGGACAAAAAAAAAAAGGTATGCTATGCTCAACTACTTTCCACAGTAGGGTGGAGCCATTATGCTGCCATTTAAAATGAAATCTTAAGAATTTATCCTAAAAAAGTGGATAAAAATGTGATTTCCAGCAGAGGTACTGCTAGCAAATTTCTAATCGGTTCTAAGAGGCATCTTGAAATAGCAGAAGATTGGAACAGTATGACAACTATTTAAGTAGGTCCTAAGTATAACAGGCAAACTAGAACAAATCTGATTTATTAGTCTCCAAATTAGTAAGTAAGTTTATTGTGCTGGCACTAACCACTTGGTCATGTTGTATCATTCCTGACTCCTTCTCACGCATCATTTTGTACATTAATATATTCCTGTGTGATGGTAATACACATGAGATGAGTTAGTCTTAAGTAAAAAGTCACTTGGTGACCTGTATTCAGTACCTAGAAAAGCCATTATTTCTTTTTAATAGTCAATGTTATATGATAATATAATATCATAATGCCAATATTATAAGAGCCAATAGCTACAGAGAAATTTTCAGGGCCTATGTTAATGGAAATGAACCTTTAAATAAGAATAATAATAAGAAGAAAAAAATGAAAACAAGCAAACAAACAAAAAACAGACTACATTTTCCTTTTGAAATAATTTTAGCCAGGCTAACCTTTATGAATTTAATTGATAAGCTGCATTTATAAATGTAGCCAGTGTACCCACAAGCTGGTGTTGTTCTTTGTTTTATTAACGCATTTTGTAAAAGCATGATGGTCAATAATCAAATATTATTGGAAAAATTACAAGTTTCATGTTCATTTATCAAAAAAAAAAAACATTTTAGATTCTTCAAGAATCCTGACAGAAACACGGTAGAGCTATTTAGGAGAGTATAAACAAATTAGCAGTTTGGAAGACAAGCTCAGATCAATAAATGTCAGATTAGTAGGGTCTCTTGGAAAAGAAAAAAAGACATGGAAGGTGCAACAAAGATGTGTTTTCTAATGCATTACAAAGGTGAAAGTGATTAGACACAAGATCATTCTGAATCCTCTTTGATAAGCTCTACTTTTTGATGTATTCCTGAGAAGGCAGTTAAAGGAGCTGTGCGATGTCATGAAATTATCCTTCAAATATCTCTAAGTAGTATATGTGTTTGTATGTATGCATGCATATATACATGTTCATATGTGCGCTTACCCAGATACATTCTCTTATATGAGATAATGGTACAGAAGAAGTCAGCTTGAATGCTCAGTTTTCTGGATTGCATTTGCTGTTGTTCTGCCAGACAGATGAATGACCTTGAGTCAAATTTTGTTACTTCTCCAGGCCTCAGTTTCCCCATTTGCAAAATGATACTAATCATACTTATCTCTCCTCATAAAGTACATTGACATCTGCTGATGAAAAACACTCTATGCAAATAAACTAAAAATCATTTCCAGTTATTTCTCATTAAAATGAGTCAGTTAAAATTATAGCCAGGAGCTTAGTTTCAAAAGAAAAGTGTATGTCAATGGCAATGTTTTTACCTCCCAGTCAGCATGCTGCTTTTCACTGCAGTTATCTTTTCTTTCCACTGTCACTGTGTCACAATTTAGAAGTCTTATCAGGTCACAGCACTCACGCACAGCGCACAGAAAGGTTTCATTGCCCCAAAGAGCTCGAGAATCTATAACGGGAGTTTTCAATACATTTCTGTCAACTGCATCTGTACCCTTCAGCATTCACAGGATGGCTAACTTTCACACCGCTAATGTTTGTTTGTTTGTTTTTATTTTTTTCTGTGAGGCTCAAGAGTTACAAGAGGAAAGGAAAAGAAAAAAGAAAAAAAGAAAAGATTTCCCTCTAGTAAGGGTCTATTCACTGACACTTTTTTAATTTTGCCATCTTTCTCTCTCAAAACACAAACGAATCTGAATAATACCTGGCAGCCAGCAGTTGTGCAGACTGCCATCACAAAGCCACTTTGAAATTCTAGCACCAACAGTTGCCAACCACCTAACAACAGCACAATTCCTCTTTGCTGCACAATATGAAAAGGGAGCAGAGCAAGAATATATGCATGAAATGGAGCTTCTTTCCAATACTCAAATTTCCCCAGAAATGGAGAGCCTTTTATTTCCAGCAATCAGTTGAACTTTGCAATTGTGCAGGAATTTAGCAGTCTGTGCTGTCAAAGAATCAAGAAAGAAGAGGTAGATTGATCCACTTCTTGTTAAAGGTGAGAACAACTGTAGCTAACAGTGAAGTTCTGTAGCAGTTTAAAACTTCACCATGTGGCACTATCTCTGTCTTTCTCCTTGCTGCACACTCCCACCTTTCTGATCTAGTTCAGGGAATGAAAACTAAACCCAAAAGGAAAGCTTGGTCTGTTTAGTTCCTGAGTTATTTCACTGCAGGACCAAATGAAGGTAAGACCAATGCAAAGAAGAGGGTGCAAACACAAGGTTAAGATAAGACATAACATGTCTAAGCTCCTTCTAGAGGAAACTCTTCAATCTTCTTGCTTTTATCACCCCAGTAATTCATAGGTTACTGGGAAGTGACCCCTAATTGCAACAAGCTTTTGAGCCCACATCTTAAAGTAAGTAAAGTGTATATTGAAGGGCTTTGGCAGACTGCAATGTTAATAACTGCAACTCTGTGGGATACTCAGAAGTTTTTTTGGTTTGTTTTGTTTTCTCTTTGTGTAATGGCACATGGCCTGCTTGTAAAAAAAAAAAAGAATTGAACGACCATATAAAGAACAAAAAAAAAATGCAGTCATTGCCACCATGCGAGGGAAGAAAGCATTGCAAAGACACTTTGCCTGCATTTAGCTTGCTATCTTCATTTGAAGAAACTTATACAAATACTAAGGGGAAATGGACTTGTTTTGCAGTCTTCAATCGGGATTTTTCAGCAAAGACTCCTCTCAGGATTTTTGAGTTTCATTTTAGGCCTTAACCTGTGCCAGGTAGCAAAGGAGACGGAAATATGGAAGCGAAAAAGTCAGGAATTTCTCCAGGGTTCTCAGGCAGAGAGAATGGGGATAATGACAGAAGAGAGGTGCTTCATTGAAATGGGAGTTAATTTATCAACAATAGCAACAAAAAAAAAGTTGCTGCAAGTAGGACTTTTTCTTCTGTGTCTGTCGGCCTTTTCCTTTTAGGTGGAGTGGGATGATGTCTCCAAATGACTTAGCTTCTCCTGAAGCTTTCACATCATGTATAACATACTGAATGCAAAATAATTACATCTTGCATTGAATAATTAGGGGCTACTAAAGTTATAGAGGTCCTTTCAACCTTACTTTTTTCCTTGGTGTAATGCTGCCTCTGCACAGTCACATTAGTGTTTATTTCATGCTTGCATACTGTTTTGCTCAGCAGGCAACTTTTCTCCCATAAAGATGGCTCAAGGCTCTCTGAAGACTATGCTTAAGTGTTCCTGCCTGGAGTTCAGCCTATCAGCTCAACAGACCATTCAAAACGAACTTCCTTTATATGCTGCTGCACATCGATGGACTTAACAGGGCCATATGGGACTGCACAGCTGTGCTCTTCTGAGGGTTTTAGACAGAAGGAAAATGGAACTCTTGAAACACCAAAACAGGATTCCAGAACAACAACAAAAAAAAAAGCAGATGTGATATGTGATACAACTTAAACAAAAGGACAATATGTTTAGCAAGGCTTCACTGATGCTGGGATACAATAATCCAAAACGCTCTGATTGCAAATACAGCTTCACCAGATGCGCTTCATACTCTAAAACTGTGTACGCAACCACTGCACTGCTTCTGTTCTAGGGATTTCTGCTAGCAGAGCTATGTCACTTAGAGATCACCCCTCTTCATACCTCTGGGCAATACAGACAACATTTTGTAGTGTCAGTTTGACTACTGTGAAACTCATCAGTGATTTGCCCTGATATCAAGTCTTTAGGGGCTGGTGCAAGAAGACATGTGAGCAAAAAGGATTTTAATTGCAGCTATACCACTGCATCTTTAAAATATGACTTACATTATAGTATGAAAAGAAATCCTGAGGCACAGAAGGCTCCAGCTTAACACTCTGCCGCTTTTTTTATTATGATTTCTTACTTCGATTTCATTGTCTTCACTTTTCAGCTGATGTGAACCATAACAATAAGAGCAAGCTTTTGGAGTGAGTCGCAAGGATAATTTCCTGGGCACCCTATGTGTGGAGCGAGAACCATTAAGTTGTCTTAATCTGTCAGCTCTGGGGGACAGGATGTTCTATGGTGTTTATCACAGCCTTGGGCCAGCAGACTCAGAGACCTGGCACAATTCTTTCTGGGCTGCATCACAGGCTTGTCTTTCCCTGGAAATCAGATTGTTGAGAGGAGAAAGAGTGGAAAGACTATTGTATAAACTGAAAAATATTGCAGGTTTTACAATTGCAGTACAGAAATATTGAAAGAAGAAGGGGACTCATGCATTACTTTCCTAACACTAAGAATACCTTTGTTTCTTGCCAGTTGTCACCTGCAGTTTTCTGTTCTGCTGTGGATAGATGTATTTGCTGAAGGTTACACTGAAGAAAGATCCTAAAAAGCGGAAGAGGGTTATATGTAGCCATCCTTCTTCAGGACGAGTAAGTTGATTTTATGTGCAAGTCAGCCACTCAGTGCAATTAAGGGACAGACATAGGAAAAGAATCTTGCCTTTGCTTTTGCTAGTTCTTGCTGGAATGTTTCCGTAATCTTAGAAAAATCTTTGTTTACCTGTAAGTTCTCACAGAAGACATAAAGTGATTTTCAATGTACAAGGTTGTGTACAGGGTTCTTAAACAAAAAGGACAGAGGAAAGTGTCCTGTCCCTAGGGTGTTTAACAAGTGAACAGCAAACTGAGCCCAAGATCTGATAGAATGGTACGAATTAGGCACCATTTCTTGCAGCAGTTTTACTCAGACTCTACAGAATGTTTCTATTTACTGTAATATAAGGAAGCAGGTGAATATTTGAGAGTTAAATTTACTATTGGGTTAAGTTAAACCCTCGGCAGGGAGTGAATGGTTACTAAGGCAACAGGAGCATGAATTCAATACCTGGTGTTCAAGTCTATACCCTCATCCTCATTAACTATCACATTGTTTATTAATATTCACTCTAAAATGGATGTTGCCAGAACCTCTTTGCTTTGACCTAAGTAGGAAACATGAATTAATGTGAAAGTGCTCACGACTACTAGCCCTATTAAAATGCTTCTTAAGAAGCACGAGTCTTTGTATCACAGGAACAACCTTTGCTTCCACGTAATAAAATATCTAAATAGCATTTGTAAACAGAATTCTGAAGGCAACTTCACAAAGAAAACAGCAGGACTTATCATGATGGGGGTCACATCTTCTACTGAAAGCAGTAGCAGGTAATCAACAAAAAGCTAGGATTAAACAATATATAAGACTTACCATGCAGGATACTAAGAGTATCTGATATGCTATTGAAGACCAATTCTAGTTTTCTTTAAGTGAAGCCAGGATACCTTTGTCTCTTTCTTTTTTTTTTTCCTTTGGTGATGAATGAGAACAATAGGTTCAGAAAATATACAGTACAGTGTTGGCCTACAGTAGTTTGCAGAGGTCAGGCACATTATGCATTAGGCATTTGTAAGAACCAGCACACACTGTACAATATAATAGCACTTCACAAAGCTCTTAAGACAACTACATCTAGCCTCCCACAAAAACACATACTCAAATATGCAAAGGAATTAATTGCTTAGTTTATTCGTTCCTTTACTTTTCTGAATTTAAATATCAACAGATGATCAAACTGAAACAAACAAGTAAAAATATTTAGAATGTTTCCTTGGGTGTGAAAATTCCTATATCTTTACGTTCAGAATTATCAAGACATGTTATTTTATTTCACTTAGACGTTTATACAGTGTTAAAATATACATAATATTGTATAAAACTTACATGATAATCCTGTAAAAATGTGGTATATAATTTTAATAGTGTACCTATATGACAGTCTGCCTAACAATATCTGTTCATGTAAAGTATGAGCTGTCTTGCTATTAATTTAAGCCTTACCAGGGAGAAGTTAGAGTCGGCCATTCCCTTTGTAGAATTGGCTCTAAATGCGCAAAGTTTTTAATGATTTGCAATTAGGCTTTTAAGACACTTCATAATTTGGCAGTTCTATTGCATTTTCTTGCCCTCAGAGTTTACAATATATGTAGCCTTAATGCTCTCAAACACAACAGAGACATATTCATCAGACCATCTTAAAAAACTATGCTGCAGAAATGAAGGATCTCACTCTTCACATTTAATTGAGCCTGGGAGTACTCAGTTACCAAAACAGGATTAAAATGCCTGTTACAAATGACATGTTTCAGATCAATGTAGAGTACTGAATTGATCTTCCATTGATCCGTCCGGCCAATAAAAAAAAAAAAAAGAAATATTTTTGTTTAAGCTAGAATCTTTTATCCTACTGTATTCTTGAATTTAGTTGTATGAAATCATAGTCATTTATATACTCCCTGCAACATTTCATTGGGCTAACCAGAAGAATCTTGGAAAGGATTTTAAAAAATAATTGCAGGATAAATTCTGCACAAAATCTGTTTCAAATTTCTTGTATCATTTTCATGAAATTTTCATAAATCTTTAATGCTATAAGGGTAGCCATCACAATGGACCTGACACACCATGGAAGGTTACAGAGAAGAGGTCAAGTTTTCTTATAGTTAGGTTGCTTCTGAAGATTCCATGGATAACAACAAGGATGATCAATCAAACATTACAATCTAAAAGGAAAAACTATTTCCTACAGTGGGATTTAAGAAATGTCCAAGTTTTATATTTGGAGAGTGTTTTCCTTCTCTCTTTTTTCCCCAGCCTCAGACAGTGTCTGATACTCTAGTGATGAGATTAACTGTTATAATAAATACCCAAGCCTTTCTACAATAAAGACCAGGACCTGAGACAGGCATTTGAAGTAATTTTTGTTTTACTAGCAAAAATCCTCCTTAGGCTCCTCTAAAATACTTAGCACAAATCCCACAGCCAAGAGAAGGTCTGAGCTTCTGTAGGGCTGGACTGGAGGGCTTTGGGACTCTGCATCCTGCCCCCAGCAGCAGCAAGAGAGGGTCAGCTCTCAAAGAGCGCTCTGAGAAGTTGTGTCTCCTAGATTAGGGCATCTGGGTTGTTTTATTCATCGAGGGAAATTCAGGAAGCACTAGCACAAAAATTGTTGGTAACTTGGTAACTGGAAGCATTTGAACTCTGATTGCATGCCAGCTGGTATTATAGTCATCAGAAAAAGTGAATATCAGATAACTGTAATCAAGTAAGTGATATGTGCGGGTTTTTCTTTTCCACTGAAGACTAAAGAGAGACACAAACAGGCTCAGGAAAAATTATAACTATTGATATCCTTGCCTCAGAGATAGTTTAAACATCTAAGGCCACAGACTTGTGAAGGCCTGAGTTCTGTAACTTGTCCTGCAAAACTGCCTGAACGTTTCCCATTTTAAACAGGGAAGTTTTTTCAGGACAGGAGTTTGCAATCCAGACTGTTGGACTTTGAGAGCACTTTAAAGCACTTTAAAATTTTGTGATATTGCTGCCATAGGGACAACAGCTGGTTCTCCTTACAATAGCAGTGTTCTGACTCTACAATTGCTCTCTGCTTTCACTCAGATGATTTTAACAACGGAAGAAATGGCTAACAAAATAACACCAGATAATATAAGGTAATACTTTTGTTTGTGTGTTTGCTTTCCTTTTTTCTTTCAATAAAAGGAGAAACAAACAACCTTGAAAAGTGGAGAGCTAATAAAAGGCTGGACTAAAAACATCACATTCTTCTTGAAAAGCTCCTTGGCAAAGTTCAAACCATAATTAGATTATTCCACCAAGTTTAATTAAATTGCAGAGTTAAATCAGGGTTTCTCTGCCTGCTATGGAATATAGTGAAAATCTAGGCTTTTGGAAAGTTAACAAGTGTGAGAAATCAAATGTGGAGTTTTTGTTTGGTTGGTTTTTTAATATATATTATCTTACTGTAGGATAAAAAGATTGAAATAGGCTGATAATATTTTTGATGGTTTGAAAATACTTAAGCTCTTACTTGGGAAAACAGCACCATCTACGGATCATCACTGCGAAATCTCAATGTAACGTATTCATTTATTAGAATTTTATTTATGTACAACACCATAACCTTCATTTCAGAACATTGCTTTGGACAACTCTGGACACATGTGTAAGAACGATTACATCTCTACAGCTACCGCATAACATGACCATGATGTTTTACTTAGGAAAACCAGTAACATCTTAGCAGCAGAGCTAAGGTTTAAGAACTATTTAAGAACTTCAGAAACTATATTGATAAGCCCACATTGCCACCAAAGTGATGGTCACATTTTCCTTCCTCTTGCTGGCACAACCGTTTAGCCATGTGAAGAGCTAACTTAGGAAGGAAGAAGGTTGCCTTTAAACAGGAATCGTTTTTCACCTGGCCCAAGTGAGACAGGATAGGACTGCCTTTTCCAAGCTGAGCATAGATTTATGCCAAATTAAAGTATCCTTTTAATACGGTCTTAAAAATGTGCAGCACTTCTACACTAAACAGAACAGTGAGTTCTTAAGTTCCCCTCCAAAGCTATTTTAAATTTTCTTTGCTGACAGAGAACCAGATGTGATAAAGAACATCGCATTCAGAAGAATTCACCTGTGAGAGCAACATTCATGCGATGCCAAAAACATCCTCCCAACTTACACCCAGAAGACACAGCTGTATTCAAATCACAGGCTGTTAGTCAGGTATCGTGCCAGGCACATTCTAATAATATTCTTTTAATTGTATCACATACGTCTGCTTTTAATAGCTGCTGTGAATTCACTGACTTTTCTTTGTCAAAGGTTGCTCAGGCAAGCTTTTTTTTAATATATTTTATTTTTGTCTTAAGAAGAAGTTATTGCATTGTGGACAGTCAGAACAAGGTAACTACCACGGAGTGGAGGGCATCTTTCTAGGGGAGCAGGGTGCAGCTCGGACACTGAGGGTGCCAGCTTGGTGGTCACAGAGCAGAGACCTCGCAGGCCAGGTCCTGGTTTGTGACAGGGAGCCGGCTCAGCCACAGTCCTGCAAGGCGGGCGGCTGGATGCTGGCACAATTCCAAACTGCTCCCGTAGGGACTGAGTGATGGAGAGCTAGGGTAGTCCCTGGGCCAAGGCACAAAGTCCCCCAGCTCTGGCTGGCTTTCTTCACAGCAGTCTAACCCAAGGCCACAAACGCAACATGTGAGAGTTGTCCTTGGGCATAGGCAGCCAAACTGCAGGAGCTGGGGAAACAGCAGCAGAGATTGCACAGCCCATGGGTGTCCTCAGTGTACAGAGAGTAGCAAACAAACATAGTTATAAATAATGTTTTGTTTTTAATTTCCTGTGCATTCTGTAGAACTTGAATTGCTAAAAAGCGCAATTCTGAAAAGCAATTTCAGAAAATTGGTGTGTTAGTGATTACTGTCATCCTATGAGCTACAGGATTGTTTTTGCACTATCATCTCGCACCTGATACAATTCTGACAATTGTCCCTAAACCAGCTGAACCAGCAGCTCCCACTGCTGCTAAGCAGATACGGCTTGAAACTGAAGACCTAAATCTCAATGGTACTTCCGCCTTCTGCAGGTCCATCATAGACTGGAAATCATGACACACATTTATTATCTGTCATACAATTAATCTTCTCTGACCAGAGAGGAATTAAACTCTTTCTCATACTACTGTCCTTCTCAGCTTATAGTCGTTGGACAGAGCTAAAGGGTTTTGTTGTTTAGCTTGACTCAGCCTCTAATGTTCTTCTTGAATTCCAGATCCTGGGAGCACATCACAAAGTTGTCAGTCTTCAATTTTGAGGGCAGGGAGGGTGTACTTTCTTAACATAATGTGCATTGTATTGGGGTGAGAAGCTTCTACTTTGCCTGGAAAGGTAGACGGTTACCTTGTGATTTTTAGAGAAAAGCTTTGGTGAGATTGAAAAATCTGTTCATCTCCTAAAATGAAAGAGTAGCTGGATGTAAACAGGAAGCTAAGTGCATAACTGAATCATAGGATAGGGTAACTCTGTCTGGAATGGACTTCAAGAAGCCTCTTGCCCAACCTCTGGTTCAAAGCAGCAGCTCTGAGCTCTGAGCTCAGATTAGATTACTCTGGCCTAATCCAGTTGGATCTTGAAAACTTTCAAGAATGGAAATAGCACAGTCTCTCTGGGCAACCTGTGACAGTGCATGACTGTTTGTGCAGTGAAACGTCTGAAAGCTAAGTGAGTTCCAGTAAGTATATGTTACCAATACATATATATGTGTGGAAGTAATGGGAAGAAAGGGATATGGTAAAGTCCATTATACAGAAAATGACAAAATCAGTGAGGTACAAAGTTAGATATGAGCCAGGTAAGCTAGAATAACGTAGAGGTTGGGCTAAGGATATATTACTGCATAATGTAATTTGATGATATATGAGGATACATGATAAATCAGTAGCTAGAGTTTGCAGATTATTTTCTCATTGCTATGAGAATTAAATGACAACAATAGGGTAGAATGGCAGAACTGACTAGTGAATCTTGATGTATCCACAGGGGAAAAAAATATTTTATTTTTCTCCATTCAAAGTATTTCTTTAAAATGTATGTGTTTGTTTTAGAAGCGTCTGATTATTACTAGTTCGGTATAAAGGCGGGACAGTTTGTATCTTGGTTTAGTCAAGCTACTTCTCAAGTCCTTCTGTGTTTCTTCACCTATTTTAGTGATGAGCAACTTGGACTTGCTCTAAAGTGGGTCAAGTATTAGGCTTATAGGTTCACAGAGTGAAGTTGGATATCCAACAACCAGGTCATGCTATCAGACTAAGGAGCAATTTTTATTTTAATGGAAATGCAGAAACAATTCTACAAAGCTACCTTCTTGGTAGTTCAATCACCCCTTGGACTGAGACAGGTCCCTCAGCCCCACTTGGGAGTCATGCTGCCCTTCTGCCTCAGCAGCTCAGAAATCTTCTTTTGAAGGTTTATATCCTCTTTGCTTCTCTTTGGGGCTCACTCTCCTCATGCTCTAAAGCCTCCTTTTTTTTTTTTTGAATAAAGGAGGATTTTTTTTTATGAGGTCAAGCTCTGGAGTTCTTTCTAGAGATTCTCCTGGCAGGTGATGTTTGGCAATATGTCTGTGCTTTAGCTGTGACTCTCGTGATGGCCCACTGCTGCTAGGGCAGTAGTGTGCAGGCAAATGCTCACAGGTCTTGTGTGGACTCGTTAGAGCTAAAGTTAATTTTCTGTCCATGAGAAATCATTCACTTAGGTTGGGGAGGCACAGGTGTACTCTTAACATGAATTGAGCTTCAGTCCAATTCAAATATTGTTTTTAATGTAAGGTAAATGGTCTGACACTTCCAGACAATCTCTGTACAAGCGGAATTCCTTGGGACCCACTCAATCACATCACAGATCCTATAAAAGATATTCTTCCAAAGCAGTGACATCTGGCAGAACTGAAAAAAAAATCTAAGAACTAAGATAACAAAATGTAAACAGAAATCTTAACATATGGTTGTCTGGCTCCATCTGGTGTTTATTTCACAGAATTTCTAGCATAAGGAAATTTGATTTTCACTCTTTTCTCCAAGGTATATTGGAAGTGAAGAATGATCATTTAGAAGACTCTCAGATTTATGTATCTTAAGGTTTTGTAGTTACAAAATACACAATCGTGTATAAGCTAGAGTGAAAGTACATAAAGAATGCTTTTTTTTTAATTAGTCTACATCCTAATACCTAAAGCATATTCAGATCTGACAGAGGACTTCTATGGCCAATAACTTATCATTTCACTCATAAATATCAATTACACTATGAAAATACTATTCATCTTTATCAAACTTGTCTCACACTCACTGTGGCTAAATCATCAATGTTGATGCTTTATTCAAATGAAGGCATTAAGACTTGTAATAAATTTAGCGCAAGTATTCACACCAAGTCTTTATTGTGCTAAAATAGTTTCATATTTACTGGCTGCACATATTTACTGACTGACAAGACCACTATTTGACCACAGATTGGCTCAGATATTGGTGGAAAAGCAGCTATACAGTCTGGAATATAAATCACTGAACACAAACTCTTCTTTGTTGGAATTTCTCGTAATATCATGGCATACTTTACTTTTTCTTCTGGGCCCAACAAACAAGTCTTATCCTGGCATGTGCTAACTTTGCAAACCTTTTTTTAAAATGGTAAATTAATTACTGTCGTTCTAGGAAACGGATTCTCAAACACATTCCATAGTGTGGGTTATATGTGCATGTAAAAAGCTATACTAAATACACACAGTGCACTTTTAAATATAATTTAGCAATTGAAAATACATTAGAGTAGCCAGTACTTCCTGACAAACAATTCTCATTGTTATCTACTTTACTCAGGTGCTCTATGCGGTCAGATGCATAAGATATCTATCTATCTTACCTATAGATATCTAGATATCTTATGCATCTGACCGCATAGAGCACCTGAGTAAAGTAGATAACAATGAGAATGTCTTATCCAGTAGCAAATGTAGTTTTCCAACCTTCTCATTCTAAGCAATTTGCTTCTCACGATTCTCAGTTACAAGAGGCTTTTCTAAAAGTCAGATATTGCTCATTACACGTATGGGTATTACTGTGGTCATTATAATTTGTCTGTGCACATGTATTATACAAATTTATCAGACTGTCGGCATCTTTTGTCTGCAGGTGATTGAAGAACTCATTCAAATTCAGCATTTCAGATTTGTTTGTTTGCTTGTTTTTTGTTTTGGAACACTTGCAATAGTTCCCAGGATCTCACTTCTGCTCCATGACTCTCACACACTTGCTTACATTGCAGATGCTGCCACTTACGGATTTGGGCCAGCTATCTGGCCCAAGACTCCATTTCATATAACGTATGTGCATGACGGCAAGGTAGAAGGAGATAAAAGACAGATGCTGCAAACCAACTGTTGGTCTCACTGACCCCCGATTTCCCTGCAGTAGTCACCTGTGTGGAGTCAGCTATGTATCACAGCAGCTCAATGCACTTCTGTTCTGACTGCTGCTCCTCATCCCCTCTTAATTCTTCACATCACTATTACAAGTCTCTATGGAAACTGCTGCCAGCTACAAGAGTCCTCTACAGGATAGCTCTACAAGAGCTGCCTAAAAAAAAGCAGGATGACTGAGACAGCCCTAAGCCTGAGGAGGACTGTGACTTGTGTCATCCTCTGCCTGGAGAGGTAGGGAATGAAACATGAGAAGCAAATGAAAAAAAGGCCATGTAACCAATCCATCAATGAGCAGGGGAAACAACACTGGTGTCACACAACATGATGGGTACCTTCCACCCTTTACAGGAAAGCCGACCAAAATAACATCAGTTATATTGGGAAAATGGACTTAATGTGTTGCCTTCTGATTCCTTCCCTCCTCCAAGATTAAATAAATACACTCTGTCCAAGTTACAGTCAGTGCCAAGATGGCAGTGAGCACTGCCTGTTTGCAAGACTCTCTAGTCAGAGGTAAAGGTAAACTGGGAGGAGCTCAAAAAAGGAAGGTTTGTCCTTGACACCTTTTTCTTCTTTTGTATTTATTTTTAGCTACAGATGCCTCATAGTTACATTTATAACCGTGAAAACCAGACTGAGCTTCTTCCAGTAACATACACCATCCACCATACCCACCCTCTATAGCCTCTAACTCAAATTCAGCATCAGTTGATGTAAATGCAATGTATTCATTTTATAAGAATTTTTTTTGGCTGCTCATTAAATGTCACAGACAAAATTCAGAGCACGTAGGAAAACTGTGCGCAGCACTGTTGAGCCAAGGCTGTCTAAAAGATTCTCAATATAGTATGAGTGTAATAAGAACATATTTTATTGAGCAGAAAACAGGAAGATCCAATCTTCTGGTGGCAATACTGTGAAGGCATTATTGTTATTAAAAGGGGATCTGTCTTCTCCTTCTGTTTCCTGTCATATGCTCAGGCTAGAGTCTGTAATTTCCTTAGGGTTCTGATCTTGTATATCTATATAGAAGGCCTTAGCAGTAGGAAAATATTTATTACCCCATGATTCCTTTGGTTTCCTGAATCAAGTAATTTTTAACGTTTTGGGGAGCACCATTCTAGAAAGCAAGCAAGAAATACTTCAGAGAAGCAGGAAATCCCAACCCTGACTCTTGTGTCAAATCAATGAGCCCTGCTTGCGATTTCCGAACGCATGGTTTGGCTCAGGGAGCCAAAGAAGAACAGTGCCGACCTGAAATGCAGGAAAATGCAGTTCTAGTTCCAGCTCCTTGCTACAGTATCACCATAACTGTAAAAGACAGTCACTTAGTATCTCTCTCCACAACCTTTCATAGGATGAGCAGGAGATTTTCCTTTAAATCACCAAGCAGCTCTGAAAGGGCTTCTGTGTATTTTCTTATTAGATATAGTTTTTGAGCTATCTGGGAACTGCTGCTCACATTTGAGTTAAACTTGATTTCAGGATAGAGTTGCTTAACAGTCTATAATAGACATGACTTTTTCATCTCGAAATTGGATGTGAAAATGAGATTTCTAAAATATTGCAATAAGAGGTTGGAGACTGTATTGACTTGCAGCAGGCACAAAGTCTCTAAATGACATTTAGGCCCCAAATCTCTTAATTGAGTGCAGTCATTACAAGAAATTAAACCCAAACAGAGTGTTTCATAAAGGACAGCTGCTCTTCATTTTTCTAATTGCATTGGTTAAAAAAAAAAAAAAAAAAAAAAAAAGGAAATTGGCCCTATTGAAAGCTGTAACCAGATCATTGGATAATTTGGGTTGGAAAGGGCTCAGCACATCCCTGGTCCAACCTCCTTGAACACAAGGCAGGGTCAGCTCTGAGCTCAGACCACAGTCCATGGAGTTTTATTCAGCTGGAGCTTGAAAACCTCCAAGACTTCCGGACTCTCTGGGCAGCCTGTGACACTGCCTGAAGGTCTACTGGAAGCTTGTCCTTAAATCCAGCCCGAACCTCTCTTGCTTTGACTCCTGCCCATCGTCTCTCACCCTCTCACTGCACATGGTTGTGTGGGGCTGGCTACACACATACAGTGGCCCCCTTGTAGGGAATCCCTCCGTATGTGATGCTGCTCAGGCCTCACCTCAAATACTGTGTTCAGTTATGGGCCCTCACTACAAGAAAGACATGGAGGTGCTGGAGTGTGTCCAAAGGAGGGCAACGAGGCTGGTGAAGGGCCTGGAGCACAGACCTTATGAGGAACATCTGAGGGAGCTGGGATTGTTTAGCCTGGAGAAGAGGAGGCTCGGGGGAGACCTTATCGCTCTCTACAACTACCTGAAAGGAGGTTGTAGTGAGGTAGGAGTCAATCTCTTCTCCAGAATAACTACTGAAAATAGGAGAAGAGAAAATGGCCTCAAGTTGTGCCAGAGGAGGTTCAGGTTAGACATTAGCAAGAATTTCTACTGGGAAAGAGTGTTGAAGCGCTGGGAAAGACTGCCCAGGGAAGTGGTGGAGTCACCATCCCTGGCAGCGTTCAAGAAATGTGTAGATGAGGCCCTTAGGGACACGGCTTAGCAGGCATCAGGGACATGGTGTGATGGGTTTGCGCTTGGACTCGATGACCTTGAAGGTCTTTCCCAACCACAGTGATTCTGCGACACAGGTGCCCCTGCAGCCACCTCTTCCCCGGCCTCTCCTTGCTCCAAAGGGAAGCTGCTCCAGCTCCCACCCTTCACTTTGCCCTGCTCCACTTTGCCCTGCTCCTTCCTGTACCGGAGGGCCCAAACTGGACACCAGTCCAGCGGGTGCTGCGGGCTGTCAGAAGATCACCTCCACGGCTCTCCCAGCTATGCTGCTCCACACGCAGGCCCTACGCACCCTTCTATTATTATTATTATTTGTTTATTTTGCTCCCTCCCCAACCACAGCCCTTCTCCAACAGCCTCCACAGGCAGCGCCGAGCCGCGACCCCCGCCCGCCGCCGCGGCGGCAGCAGCAGCGAGACCGCCCGGCTGCCCGGGGCGG
>JAWLRI010000228.1:262128-314613 GCA_034781795.1 Crypturellus tataupa
TTTTTTCTTTCCCAGTTGTGCCCTTAATGTGTCGCTGAGACTCAGTGTATCTTAACTGCTCATGCTAGCATCCTTTTCGTCTTGTCTGATAGACAGAAATTCAGTGTGCTTGTCTCCTTTTGTAAGAGTTGCGGCTTCAGCTTTTTTCCATTTTCCACACCTCTAAAAATATTTTCACCAGAGATCAGAATATGTACATATATATACACACACACATATATATATATATACACATATACACACGCATATATATATACACATCTGTGTATATGAATATGTGTATATGTCTGCATGTATGTATAAATTAAGGCAGGTAATAATGTTTCATTACTCCCTTTAATCCTCTTGAAACCTCTTTGCCAACCGTTGTGTTGAAAATCTACTGGTGGAAGGTTTGTATACTTTTCTCATTTATACTTTCCTTTTTGTATTTTCCCATAAACTCACTCATCTGGATCTTTGAAGTTAGATGCATGGCTACTCTAATTAAATAATATATAGGTGCAGGTATTTTTACTACCAGATGTGTGAAGTAAATTACCTAATAGAAATGATCCTATTTTATATTCTAGCAAAGCATGTTGTCAGTTTCCCATTTTTCATTTTGCTTGTACCTACAAGCAATAAGTGCTCCGCTATAATCTTCATTTTTTGTTGAGGTGGAGGGGTAAATAAGTTAGCTAGCTAACATTTCAAATTAAATGTTGGCAAGGAGACCGATGAGATCAGCTGTTGTAAGTTGGAGGAGACTTGCATGCTTTTGTAAAATTAGTAATTAAATCCTGCTCTCTTATCCCAACTTAAAATGCAATAATAAATGAATGTGAAAGTCTCTATCTTTTCTGTAGCTGTCTTTTATAATCACTTTCTGTGCCACTGAAAACGCTTAATCACTGTCAAAGTTTCCATGTTTCTCAACTCAGTGACTTCCACCTAAATAGAATTTGGTTGCAATTACTACTTGAAATCACTTCTTAATTAATAGTACTTGTTTAGTGTCTAAAAGTTGTAAAATGGCTTATTGCGTCTGGATTTTCTTTGCCTTTGGGTGTAGAGGGGTTCTTTGACTCTTGCTCTCCCTTGTTTGGGCTGTAGCAGAGAGATAAAGGGATAATCTTGCAAACTGTGTATTTTTTTGCTGTCCGGAGTTAAACATAAACACTTGCTTAAAATGGATCTTGAAATGCTGGGTAGCAGTTGGAAAACCCTGAACTCTCATCAGCCCTTCTTTTCTGTAATTAACATGCACATTTTAATTGTCTATATTTTCTGCTCTCTAAATAATTGAGGTCTAAACAGTGAGATTTTTCTGTCTTCTTGAGTTGTCATCTGACTCATCTTGAATGGAGTGCTAGACTTCCCCATAAAGGGGTGTACGCAAAGGCAGCAATAGTATTAGTACTCTGTACACACTAGGGTTTATAAAGTTGCTGTGTCAGAAGTTGTTCCATCTTTGGAAATGGAATTTATCTTGGAGAAAAAAAAAAACCTAGAAAACTGCTGGTAAACAAGATGCTGATCTGTGCGAGTTCCCCACTGTTTGCACTTGCGGTTCATGTGGCAGAACCTGACCAGTTTTAGTTTTCCATATTTATCACATGAGCACTCATGGAGTCTGAGTCACTGAAAAGATGAGCTGTTCTGCTTTGGGCATGGAAAAGATGTCTAGTGATAAAGTTATCATTGTGGACAGTGATTTTTATTTATTTATTTATTTTTAATGAAATATTCTTGCTTTGCCATAAGTGGCCGCAGTTTTCTAAGAATTGGCCTCAGCTACCATATGGTGTGATTTGTCCAGGAAGAGGAATGAAGCCATAGTGTTTGTAGTCTTCCCTTCCAAAACAGTCTAATGATTTTGCATAGCTCATTTGCTCGTTAGCTCATAGTTTCATCGTATGCTTATGAGCATAATGGTAAAAATAAGATTTAGGGTTTCGGGGAACTGCTGAGTAAAAATCACATCACTTGTCCCTGAAGAGAGGAATTTCTTTCCCTCCTAAAGCAGCATGACACTTGAAGAATTTCTCTGTCCTGCAAGTACGCAATGATAATCGTGACCTCACCTAAATATTTTTGGAGATATATACTTAAAACACAACTATACTATATTTTGGGCATGATGGTAAGGTCTTCCTCATGATATAAAGGAAAATGTATCCGTCTTTAGGAGGAAAGATGCAAAATTAAGTATAACTAGAGTTGAAACTCCTTATTTTTCTCATGACTTGCTGAGAATAATTATTCAGTTTTAATCAGAATACTTGAAAATATGTTAACCATTTTTTTTCTTCCTTTTTAGGTTGGCTTTGCTCTTGGCAATGTGGTTGGAATGTATCTAGCTCAGAATTATGAGGTAAACATCCTTGTATTTTGGGAACTGAACCTAATCTGAATGAAAATGCAAGACTGCTTTTCTTTAGTCAGAATTGAGTTAGTCTTTATTTTGACTTTTTTTTTTAATTTGGTTAAAATGCAGCTTGTACCAACTTTAGTTACAGTTGAAAGCCCAAACCTGTACCTGTTTGACTTTTTAAATTTACTGTACTTGCTTGTACTGTAATGATCTTCAGCTTAGGTCTTCAACTTATACTTCAGCCCTAGAGTGCAACATTGTAACCGAGTTTCTACATAGTGCAGTCCATGAGTAAAAAAGTTACAGAGAGAGATACAGGAAAAGTAGATTTGGTCCAGCAGTTGCCCGTGGACTGTACCATCATTAAAATACTGATTTATTAATTCCCATAAACTCTCTGCTTACAGTGTTATACAAGTGGCTTGTAAGAACATCCATTTGTTAGTTAAAAACCTTTCAAGGCATCTGTCTATTGTACTAGTGATAAAAATGAGTTTTGCCACTATTTGGGATAACTCAATCTGTGCTGCCTACTGGGAACATTATATCAACCTACAGTCTTTTTTTTTTTTTTTCCTTTTTGCACTGAGACTTGTTTCTAGTGAGAGGTAGAGTCGAACATGATGATTTGAAGCTGTCTTCTATGCAAGTTCTTAATTTCTGTAGTGTCAGCCAAATCCCAGAGCAGTGCCACTTACATGTTTACAGGCTTGGGAAGTTAGTGAAACATAGCATAAGCTTATTTCTTTTATTTTATTTATACTATCCTAAATTAAAAAAAAAAAAAAAAAAAGATGTCGATGAGACGTCTGAGAGATTATCTCAGATACTATTTTTGTTATCCTCACCTTTCATCTTGGGCATTAAAGTCATGTTGCTAGCAGATTTCTTATTTTTCCTCCTTGCAGATTGGTGAGCTTTTGTGATGCTTCTTGTCTGATCACTCCAGTAACAGGACTAATAGTAGTTCTATTGCTTGTTTCTAAGAGTGTAAAAGTCATGAAAATGTAGCTGTAGAAACCTGTTCAGGTGTATCAATACATGCATAGTAGTCGCACTAATAATATCTTGCCACGAGGGGGAGACTTCTCTCTTTGGTTTGGAGGAAATGTTTCTCTGGTAACATAGCACTGGCTTGCAGCATCAACCTGGTGTTTTTATTGTTGGTATATAAGTTATATATTACATAAAGGTATATTATTTAAGATGACTTATCGTAGTTAGGTCCTAATTCTTCAACTATAGGCTTAACTATAAGTACACGAAGAATTCTACTCACAGCAGTGGACTCTCTTGATCTAATGCAAGTGTGAGGTATATCATAGACTAGATTCTTAATTTCACTTTCTCAAAATAAGCTTTCCTTGGGAAGGGAAGGGATCAGAAAAAACTTCTGATACTTGCTGTACTATCAATATCAAACCATGCAGTCACAGGGCTTCAGTCTTTTGGATTTACTCTCCCTCTGCTCTATGGCAAGGCCATAAGAATTTCGTGATTTTATTCACAAATACGAATGAGAACCTGAGAATTTCCCCCCCCCTCATTTAATTGGGTAGCTTATAAAATCCAATGCTGCCACTTACTCAGTTTTATTTGGGAGTTGTGAGTTTTCTTCCCTTGTGATCCTGGCAACAGTGACTTAACTTAGTCTTAAACATGTGCCTAGTACAAAGTATTTCCTGAAACCTCCTATGAGGTTCTTTCCTCTGCTGTTTTCTTAGTGCTACTTGGTTTTTAACATTTGTGCAAAGTAATGGATCCTGGAAGGAAGCAGCTTGCACGCTGAAGCTCATCAGTTCACATATCTTGATTTCTTTTTTGTTTGTTTGTTTGTTTTCATTTTATCTTTAAAGATTCCTAACATTGCCAAGAAACTTGAAGACTTTAAGAAGGATGTGGAAGCTAAGAAGAAACCTCCCAGCGACAAGTCGTAAGAGTGTTACCCAGCTCACCTCTGTGCAAGCATCATGAATGCAGTTTACCCTTCAGGCAGCAAAGGTCAAGTAGCAGTTTGGCATGGGAGGTTCCTCCACATTAGTCTCCTAGAACTGGAATATCCTTGTTTTGAAAGAGCAATCGTGAACTTTTCCTAGGACTGATTTTAAAAGGTTTCAGTATTTTGGATTTGCAGATTGTATGCAACTGGAAAAAAATCATTTATATTTTTTGTTATTGTTTTTCCTAATATTTTGTAAATCATTTTTACTTGATCCAACTGGAGAATAGTGTAAATCCTGTAACTATCCATACCTCACAGTAGTACACAGTCTTAGAACATGGCAAAATAAATTAAATGCATCAAGAGGTAACCTTCAGGAGTTCCTTGTCATTTCTTGAGCAGCTTCACTGTCCTTTACTGTAATTTTCCACTTACCATGAGTACTGTTGATTTATGCCCATATAAAAATTACTATGGAGATAGCTGGAATCATCAGCTGTGTGTAATCTACCTTTCTTTGCTAAACGCTGTTAGGATAAATGCACTTGTATACTTTTTCTAGTGTTGATTCTTTTATGCTGTGTCTTAAAAGCTGAAGGTTTGAGGAGGAAGGGGAGAAAAGAAATATCTGAGCTACTAACAGAGTGTTAAAATATTTAAACTGGGTTGAAGCTGTTACCTTGTAATGGAAAACACAATTCATCTTATCCTAAGGTTCTTATGGACAATCTTTAATTAAGTTTTGTCAAGGGTCAAGGGTGTGTCAAGTATTGACAATACTGAAAATACACAAAATGCTAGATAGCAAAGCTAATTATTAGCTTACCAGGCTGCAGAGCTCAAATAAGGAAGACAGTTGTAGAGAGAGGTTTTGGCACTTGGAGAACTTTGCTAACATAAATAGTCAGTGGTGGCATTTTGCATCACAGAACCAGCGAGGTTGGAAGAGGCTTCCACATGTCTCAAGTCCAGCCTCCATGTTCAGGCAGATTCAGCTAGAGCAGTTTGTTAGGACCATGTCCTATCAGGACACTGAAATGTGTCTGCCTCCATCTTCTTTACTCTTCTTCCCCCCATCAGGTATTTATTCATAAGAATAACCGCCCAAACACATGAACCTCTTGCCTTTTCTTCACAAGGCTAAACTGTACCAGCTCTCTACCACTCCTCCTATGAAAGAAATCTATTTTCAAAATTAACATTTTGTGAGCCTAGATTATATTTGTGTTCAAAAAAGATGGATTGGAATTAGTATTTATATGTAAAATTTAGTATCTACTATATGTGAGACACTTCTGAATATTAGGAAGTGATGGTGTATTTTACAGTGTAGACAGTATTATTATGCTACAGAGAAACTTCCAGTTTAGCTCTTTACATTTTTGCCTCACAGGGACAGAAGGTAGATATTTTGTTTTATTTGTTACACTTCTTAGTGTTTTTTTTTTTACCTGAAGTATCCATTAATCACAGACAGTCAAATTTCTTTTCTTGAAAAATAAAGCAGATAACAAACTCAGCTTTTGCTTTAGTCTTTAATACACCTGAAAAATAAGTACTAAATACCCCCTTCCCTGTAGATCCCTGACTGAAACCATATCTTTGTCAGTAACCTTCTTACTATTTTCCTGGCAGATGACATATTTCTCACAGTGCTATTTTCTGTTTCCTGAGAGTTTTCGCAAAATTCTGATACAGAGATGATCATTGTGAAAAATAACAAGATCATTTGGCCTGAAAGCAATTTCTAAGCATGAGATGCTGCCTATCTTCCTTTCTACTTTACAGGTTGCCTTAAGGTGGAGGAAGTTTGTTATTCTGGCCTACGCCTTCCCTGGACTCCCCCAAATGGCCTCCCTCTGAGTCCAAATGCTAAAATGAAGGCTATTCTGTGAAAAAGAGGAATTATGTAACCTTGCCTTGCACAGATTTGAGGCTTTCTCTGGAAACTGAGGGTCGGAAGGTGCAACACAAGAAATAAAATACTGATCAGTGTGTCGAAAAAAAAGGGACTGTTTTAAATGCCATTGTTCACATTTTTTGCAAGTCAGAATCAAAAAATACCTATGCAAATATTAAAAATAGCTGCCATCTCATTTTTTCCCTCCAGAGGAATAAAATGTTACTCCATCAGCTACAGAGTGAAAAATTACTCTGTATAAATCACTCTGTATAATTCAGTTTATTTCAGTGAAATTATCCTGGTTTCGTATAAATATGAAAAAAAAAGTAACCCTAATAGGATACTAGTAAAAGGTAAAATAAAACTGTAGGATAAGATAGTAAACTGCTGTTAGTTAAAGTGATAGTTCTTTTTGGTGAGGAGCTTTAAAGATTCTAACTAAAGATCCTTAGGCTGAAAATTAAAAAAAAAAAGAGAGAGAGAGAATTTTTGCTTTAAGGACTTGATCTATGTGCTGAATGTTCCAAGTATTTATGAAATCCTTTAATTTGATATCAGGCTTTATTTACCCTCTGAAGAAAATACTTCAGTTTTGGTCCCTAGTCATTTGATCATTTTTAGGGACATTTCCGAAATTTGGAGATGACACATTACAAATCACCAGTGAAAGTTTCCCACTTCTTTGTCTCCTTAACATTTATTCTCCTTAAAAAAAAAAAAAAAAAAGAAAAAAGAAAACAGCATCCATTGCTGGTGCACAATGATCTGTGCAGTTTGCCTGTCTCTAAGCTTGCAGTTAATAGGCTTCTATCTATCTTTTTAAAACTGGAATTCTGCTGTTAAATACTTCCTCATGTACTTTCTTTTGTCTTTAATGGAATGAAGAGGATCATATGTGTTTGTCTAAGGGGAGAATTTGGCTGTTGTGTATATACTGAGCTAATAAGAATCACAGAATCACAGAATGCCTAAGGTTGGAAGGGACTTCAAGAGATCATCTAGTCCGAGCCCCCTGTTCCAGCAGGGACACCCAGAGCGTGGGGCACAGGCAGGTTTTGAAAATCTCCAGAGAAGGAGAATCCACGATCTCTCTGGGCAGCCTGTTCCAGGGCTCTGTCACCCTCACAGGAAAGAAGTTCATCCTCACATGGAGATGGAACTTCCTGTGTTTCAATTTATACTCATTACCCCTTGTCCTGTTGCTGACCACCACCAAGAAGAGTTTGGCCATATTTTCCCTACACCCTCCCCTCAGGTGCTTATATGTATTGATCAGATCTCCTCTCAGTCTTCTCTTCTCTGGGCTAAACAGGCCCAGCTCGCTTAGTCTTTCCTCATATGATAGATGCTGCAGTCCCTTAATCATTTTTGTCGCTCTACATTGGACCCTCTCTAGAAGCTCCACATCCCTCTTGTCCTGAGGAGCCCAGAACTGCACCCAATACTCCAGGTGCAGCCTCACCAGAGCTGAGCAGAGGGGCAGGATCCCCTCCCTCGACCTGTTGGCAACGCTCCTCGTCATGCAGGGCAAGATCCCATTGGCCTTCTTGGCCACCAGGGCACATTGCTGCATCATGGGTAACCTGTTGTCAACCAGGATTCCCAAATCCCTGTCTGCAGAGCTGCTTTCCAGCAGGTCAACCCCTATTCTGGGAATAAGGAAAATCATAATAAAATAAGGAAAGCACATAAGCACATTAGCCTTCTGTGGACTTCTGGTGGAACACGGCAGTGATGAGCACCAATATCTGTGGACATCCAAATGTGCTGAGAGTACTGATACAGGAGGGAAGGTAGCTGGGGAAACTCCGTGCTGGGTTTGCTCCAGATGTCCCTATGCCGGTCTATGAGAAACTGATAGAAATATTACTGCAGAGAAGATTTTTTGCTTTGGAAATACAACACAGCACCAAGTGATTTCCATTTACGTATTAGTGTACCAAAGACTGTTGGTGGTTATTTGCAAACAGTGCTTGATCTTCCTAAAGCTGCTGGCTCATCAGCTACCTGTCTCACAAATAACAATATCCCATGTTCATGTCCTCTTGATGGAAGCTGAAGCTGAGCCAAGAAATAGGTATGAGGAGAGGAGTTTGTAGCCAAAACAGGGCAGTTTTTGATGGTGGTGGTGGATGAAGCATGAAGTGAAAAGGATTGCACTAGGAGTACACAGTAAAAAAAGACTCAGTGTGACCAGTGCCTAAGAGGGGGAAAAAAAAGAGTTTTTTGGCAGAAGGAATGGTGAAAAGTGCCTTTAGGAGATTGCGAACAAAGGAAATGTCCTGTTTGTTGCCTGTAGGGACAGGACTCTTAATTCTGTAGACTCCATCCACCCATGGGCCATGTTGATGGATAACCCCTGCTGCCCTCTCTCCTGCTCCAGTGGCCCCAGTGCTGGGAGCAGCTCATGTGGGAGGGAGGCCAGGGTGTATGTGCTCCCAGCACCATGTGGGGCTCTGGGCCTTGCTGCAGCCGTTTGCAGGGGAGCAGGCAGCCAACTAGATATTTCTGAACCAGAATTGTGAGAAGGATCTGAATGCCTAACACCACTTTTGCATATTGGAGAGAAGGAAAGGAATAGGAATCTAGGACCTGAGAGGGTTGAAAAGGGTGGGCTGGGGTCTTGTTTTGTGAAATAGGGGGATATGTTGATACATTGAGGCACTGATACACAGAAACACTTTTTCAGTAAAAAAATAACAGTGCATATTTGAAATAGAAATTGCTTTGCCAAAAGATGCTCCCTCCAGCTTTTGATATAAGGGTGAAGAAATATTTGTGTGATTTTCCACTGTTCTGCTCCCCGTGTACCAACCTATGACCTCTTCCTGTATCTGTTTATTTACAAAGCAAGTCTGTGGGATTGCTGTCTTTTGAAAGCAGAAAACTAACACCTCCTGCTGTCTTAGCATTGCCTCACTAAGGTCTTGGTGGTTATGAGATGAAAAGTATCATTTTTATACTCATACAGAACACAATAATATGCAGTAGTGAATAATTTATTTTACTAACACGTATTCACACTAACATTTAGAGATTGTTGATTATAAGTAAGAAGCCTAAGAATTCATTAAAGTATATATTTCAAGAGTATGATAACATGGGGTCTGATTATCCTAATATACAACTCAAAGACATGAAAAAAAGAGATTAAAACCAATAGATAATATAAGACATGATTATTTGTGTATCACAGGAATTCAGTCAGAAAAGCAGGGTATTCACTTTGCAAATGATTAAGATGATAAAGAGATTGGCCTTTTGTTTTTTATTTATATGCATTTATTTATATGCCTTTTTATATGCCTTTCATGGCTTGCTGTATGTACAGCTCCCATTCTCTCAGCTGCTAGAGAGGAGGGGAGCAGCAATGAGTACTGCCTTGGAAAGGATCATGTCAAGGGAGTGAGAGATCTGTATCTAGTCAGCAGTCAAAGGGAGAGGAGAGTCATAAGCCTGTTGGCCACGTAAGGTTTTGTTGGTCACAGTTTCATCTGCTGAAAAAAAACTCCTATATCAGTGCAATAATATGGAAAGAAGGTACTAAGCAAAACTTTCTCTTCTTTCCAAAGCAGTGAATGCAAATACTGATATATGGAAAGCTTTGTACTAGTGCTGCTGAAAAAAACTGCCCAGAAGAGTTGTCCTTCTGATCCATATGGTGGGGTCTACTGTCCCTTTCAACTGCTGTAGCCAGCGTGGTAACTGTATTTCTTTTGCAGGCCACATGGATTAGCTTGGAAACTTGGCTTTCCAATACAGTTATGATTCACCTCAGATTAAGAAGAATTTTCTTTTCTAAATAGGCTTAGAAAACTGGGGGGTTGGCCATAAGTAACCCTTCATTTACTGCAGGAGTCAAATGGTAGGAATGAACCTTTTACTAATGAACCTTTTACTGAGCGCACCAGTGTGGGTACCCTTGTCTTCTGTCACTGGAATCTTATGCATGTCCCCCATTTTATAAGTTTATGTAGCTGTTCCAGAGCTTGAAAAAAAAAAAAAAAAAAAACCACCACCAGCACCAAAAAAAACCCCTAAAAATCTAGAATCTGGAGGAGAGATTTTGTTCAGAATTATGGCAGAACAGGGCAACAATATGTCAAAGCTAATCTCTGTTTTAAACTCTTGTCAATTTTCAGATCTGAAAGGTTATGCAGATGATCCCCTTGTGGATTTTCTTCATGGTTTCACCTTGACTTCAGGTTTCTTACATATACAAGTTTTCTCTTTTCTTCCAGATGTGCAATTTAGATTAAATATTTTGTCCCAACTCACTTTGGTCTGCATGTTTTTGGTAGGTTTGTTTGTTCTTTTCTTTTTCATTACAAATTATGTTTGGCTAGTGATGTTACTGACTGCTGCCCATTCTGGAAATGTATTCAGCTGGAAAAGTCTAATTCCCCACGTGTTGATTGCCACCATGACAACAGCTAGACCGATCAGATTTACACCTAGGCCAGCTTTCACCTGCAAAAAAAGGAAATGTATCAGAGCATGACAAATGATGACTTGGCCAAGAATAGTCAATGTGGAAGGAAGAAGGCAGAAGGGTGCATGGTGAAAAAAGAGTATGAACGAGCCCATTTTGGATTTTGTAAAATATACTTTACATAAAATATGTTAGTATATCTATTTCTATGTGTAGTGATAATGTAAACTGACTTCTAGAGCCATAAAATCCCAAAGAATATTATGTATCAGAATGCATATTGTGGGAGACTTCAGGAGTAGTAATCAATCAGAGGTATATGCAGCCCATCAGGAACCTTCTCAGTTTCGCACTTGGACATCTCAATCACACAGTCAGAATGGGGATTTAAACCACACCTAGGAGGGTAAGTATGGAATTCTGCGACAGATCTCATTTCTTGTAATTTCCCAGCTTCCTCAAGCACTTTGGTCTGTAGAACAATATATTAATTAAAAAAAAAAAAAAACCAACTATGAAGCATGGGAGGATATACCCGAGTTCAAGACTCACCATATCTTTAATCTGGCAGTGCCCATAACTGAAGACAATGGCATTTGGAGGATTACCCACTGGCAGCATCACCGCAAAGGAAATACACATGGTGACAGGAATCAGGGTATATAAAGGGTTGATTTGCAGGGTTTCTGACTGGAAGGAGAGAGGGGGAGGAGAAGTTTCACTGAACCATTAAAGGCCACTGCTTGTAATTAGGATGAAAGGACCCTCTCTGCTTTATGTGATGATAATAAGATTCTGAAAATATCTGTTTCCTAGCTTCTAAACCTAAGGGTAGATTCAATCTTTTTCTTGTATTTTCCTATGGGTAATGGTAGGTTTTGAAGAGGGTAACTCTCCACAGACTTTTGTTGACCCATTTCACACTTGAGGAAGGTGTAGGTTACTACTTTTACAACTTCCTTGCTCTTTCTCCCATTTGTTCTCCATGTCACTGCATTGTTTCTTCTGTTTCTCTTATCACTCAGTGGTCTTTCAGTCTTCATTCAAGAGAGATCACAACAGACTGACATGAGGAACTTCCTTCAGATGTTGAAGATACTGAAATCTTTGTCTACAGTCCTTTGGATCTAAGTTAGGAAAATTAAGTGTTTGTGGTCCAAACTCAGACTATGAGGAGAAAATAATGTTAGAATATTCTTTAGAATAGTCCAAAGAATTATTCTTTCACTACATCCTTCAGTGGTGGTTAAACTCTGCATTTTCATTTTCATTGCTATGGACTTGGTCTATGCTATAAGGAAAGGGAAACATCTGTAGGCTTCTTTTACAGTCAAAAAAGAGGCTGCCTTAAGATGACAGATAAGACCACTGAAAGTAGATTACTGCTTTAAATTTCCCTTTAGGAGAGTCTTTCTAAGCTGAGCAGGGATGAATTTGAGTCATTAAGCCATTCTATTGCACTTACTTATTTTCATCTGACCATATTTTCATATTACCCCAGAGCTGTTCAATGTAGCATACTTTGGGACAACTCAATACAACTATTTTAATAGGGAAACATGATTCATTCTTGGTAAATAAAGCTTCTCCTTACATAAAAGAAATTAAGGCAGATTTCTGTAACTGCTATCCCAGCTTAGAATGTAACTTGTATCTCTTTCCTCTGCCTTTGTCATAATGTCTTTTGATATTTTCTGTCCCTTACAAGCATCTGTTTGCTTTCTGTGTTGGATGCCAGTATGCTTACCAGGCTGCCCCTTTCAAAAAATTTCAATTTGATATAAGTTCACTTTTATGGCCTTTTCATATAAGCATTTAGTAGGTGTCCACCAACTAATGAAGAACACATTTAAAATAACATTTTGAAGAGTATTCCAACCCTCAAGCTTTGTATTGGTTTCACCAAGCATCTTGCTGCTTTTCTCATCTTCACCTTCCCCTCCTCTGTATAAATTTCTAAAAATGTAGAATATGTATTTTTAAATTTTTACCTCTTGCATCTAGTCTGTGTGATTTTTCTCAAGTTCCTAATATTTAGATTATACTCCCCTTAGGGCAGAAGCTTTATTTTTACTTCTTCTGAGAGGTGCTGAATGCATTTCTTGGTGCTAACATGCTTTCAGGCCTTTTGGCAGGCAGAGTTGATTAATTCTCCTAAACCCAAGACAACAGAGCAAGTAGTAGCCTGGGAACTGCTGCCCATACTTAGCCCCCTGAAGCATTCCTGTGAGCCTGTCAGGAAACAACAGACTAAAAATGGCATTGTTTTTACTCACCATACTGCATAAAATAGGCAGAAAGATAGTTATGGTTGCTGGGTTACTAACAAATTCTGTTACCAGCGACACCAAAATGCAGGCTAGCAGTGTTACAGCCCAGTATGGAAGGCTGCTCAGGGACAACATTTGGCGTCCAATCCATGTGGAGAGGCCAGAAGTCTGCAGAAAGGACAGAAATTAAGCATTATTAAATACCTTCCTTTCTTTTTTGAGTAAACTGGATTTAAGTCCAGTGCCTAATATAATGTTGGCCGTAACATAAAAGACACAAGTTTGGTGATAAATAGCCCAAGTTGTTGATAGACATAGTCTATAGGCAGAAAATCAGAATTGAACAAGCACAAATTCTGATCCTTTCTTTTACTTCAGCATCTGATCTAGAGCACTGAAAAGTCCAAGTTTCTTCTTTTCTTTCTTTTGATTTTTTTTAATAATGATGTAGCATAAAATTCTATACCTTGCATCCAGCTGCTAAGGCATATCCACCTCCAACCAACACTACAATCTCCCAGGGCATGGTCTTCTGGAAGTCCTTCCAGGTAATGATCGGATCAAATCTATTAATGTCTGCTGACCTTTCACATTCTCCTATATCAAAATAAAACAAGTGTGTAACATATATTACATTGGCATTTTAACAGAGACCTTTGCATACTTCACACCAATAGTAATAATGCAAAAATCCATGGAATTTATCTCGAGAAATATCTGTGACATAGGTGAGGAAGAGGATAGTAGCCTATTTCTCTGAGACTGAGGAAGTACAACATACTGATTCCAAATGCTCTTTCTCTTGGCAGCTCTGATGATTTGAATAAAGCCTTATGTTTATAGTATAGGTATTTGAAATAAATTCTTTCTTTATGTGTATTTTTGTTCTAACTATCTATAGACTAGAAAGACGGAACTACGGTGGAATTATTTTCCCAAATAAAGATTCCCAAATGTCTCTTCAGTAACTCATAAAAAAGCTAATTTATGTTGCCAAGTTTTATATGAGTATTATTTTTAGATACCTTAGGTTTTTTTGAAGTAGAATTAAGATTTTTTTTCCCTTAAATGCTACATGCATCTCTGTAAAAGAAATAAACATGGGATCATGGTTGGAAAAGATCTTCAAGATCATCGAGTTCAACCGTAAACCCATCACCACCATATGCAGTTATAATCTGTAAATAAGACTAATGAAGTTGTATTTTCATGCATAACTGTTGAAAGCCTAACACTGCAAACTGATTGATACCTCAGAGTGCTATGAAAATGTGAATGAGAAATAATAGTAATTATTATTACCAAGAAGACAATGAGAGCTACATTGGCAAAAATTTGAACCTTTTAGTATACTCATGTTTACCCTCTTTGACACCTACTTGATGAGATTACCAATGAGTTCTTCTGCACAAGTAATAAACAAAATATTTACTAAAGTTTATCTTCAGGCAATTTTCCAAATGTGATTTGATGTAGGAAAGGATGGTAATGGAGGATAAAGGGAACCCTGATCTTCCACAAAAAGAAAAAGCCTGTTCTTGGACCACTTACCAGAGAGAAGTAAAATATCCCTAAAGGCACTGAAAAAAAATGTTTCATATCTCATTTTTGCCACATCCTTCTCACCTTTTTCTCTTTTTCCAAAACACGGCTTCTTTGCTGGAATCAGGAAAAGAAAAAACCCAAGAAATACGGAGACAGTGGCATCAGTTCGGTAGCCTTTTCTAGGAAAGAAACATTAGGTTTTCATAAAAATGTGCTAACAGAGACATTCCCCAACAAGGGACATGGCTGCAAGCAAATCTTTATAGGTAAATATGTATTTGCACATCTGAAGTCCTAGTAACAATCCTTAAGAAAGCTATCCTTCCATATTAAGGACATATTTTTTTTGCTCATTATAAAACTGTCTCCATTCAGCAATTATTAATATTGCAATGAAAGATAAAACAACCAACAAACCAACCAAAAAACAATCCCTTTTGGTTTATGAAACTATTAATTCAAAGAGATAGAAAATATTTATTTTTATTAGAAGCAAGTAACAGTAAACACATTCTGTGTAAAAACCTAATAATCCTGAATTGTAAACTGATTCTGAATATTAACTTTAAATAGTTATATTGAAAATGCAGTATTTTGAGGTGTATGAGGTGTGCTGAACTCTAAAGAATATCAGAAAATCCCAATAGTAGAAATTATTTCTCTGAGTTAGAATTAAAAGTTAAAATAATTTTATACAGTAGAAACTGAAAGAAAATTTCACTTCAGTTCATTTAGCCTTTGATAAATATTGTTTATTAGAGTTACTTTCAATAGAAGCTGTCTGAACCTTATTTGAAGCAAAAAAAGATATAATTTTATGCCACTCTTTGGTCTTATATTTAATTGTAATGGAAATGTTTCTGATAAAACTTACCTTTACAAAAAGTACGTTTTCTGTCAAAAATTATTCCTTCAAAATAATGTTTTAAAAAACACAAGGTTTTTATTTGAATTATAATATAATCTATTTCAAAAGCATTCTAGTGGCAGATTCTCTGTGAATGCATTATAATGTTTGTTTTCAACTTCAGAATATGGTGCTTTTGTTATCTTAGAAGTTTATTTATTTTACCTTTTGTAATTAATTCACCCTGTCTTGATAAGAAAGAATAGTACAGTATACTGCTGTGTGAACAGACATAGTTTTAAAAACAAAACCTCTTAATTTTGAATGAAAATTTTTGGTTTAACCACCTTGTTAAAAGTGGGTAATGACATTTGGCAGCCAAAAGTTATTCAAGAAAGTCAGCACATCCAAGACCATATTTGTTTGCTTGGAGAACTTCACTTACTTCTCAAAAAAAGAAGACCATCCTGGTACAAAGCCGGGCTCACGAGTGAACCAAAGCAAGGTCATGAGAATGAAGAAAAGCCCAGTCACCATCTCAGGATAGCTAGAAACAAAATAAAAAATAAAATAACAATAATAAAAAGCTAGGAATCAAACCCAATGTCAATGTTAAAACTGAAGAGCAAATTACAGAAGTAAGGAATTGGAAAAGAGTTTCAATAAAAGGGAAAAAAACTCTAAGTAAAATAGAAAAGATTACTTCGAAGATTACTTTGAACTAAGTAATCCTCTATTGAGGTCTCAATAAAGAATAAAGATAAATATATCATTATCCGTATTTAGATTTCAATTAATCATGGAAAATTTCTAAAGAAAAATATTTATATATTCTTTTTATGTATTTGCATGACTATCAGATGAAATATCGTAACAAGGTAAAGCTCTTATTACTGTTATATTGCAAATATCTTCAACAGCACCAACATCTTTTGAACGGGGCTGATGTTTTGAATTATCATCCTTTTGTAAAATGTAATTCTTGCAAAAAGAACTTTTCCATAGAGGTTGCTTGCTACCACCAATAAGGATAATCACTCTCTGGGAGGAAAGGAATTCTTACGATGGGAGATTAGTCATTGCTAATAGTGATTTTTTGTCCACTAAAATAAGTATGTGATGAATTGACCCAGTGCTGACAGGTTAAATATAATCTGCATGAACCAAAATCAATGCAGAGGACAAAATGAAACCCAGAGAGGCAAATTCCTGCAGAAGAAGAGTATTTTACCTAATATTTCCCAGTTTCTCATATTCCTCCTGAATTCTTCTCTCTGACATTTCTTCCCGTTTGGTCTTCTTCTTCTTGCTCACAGAACATGTCTCTTTAAAACTGAAATAGATAGCACAGTAAGACTAGAAAAGACATTCAAATGAAAAGAAAATGTAAAAAAGGAAAATAACATCTAAACAGCAAAGTGAAAATTTTAGTCACCAAATGCTATTGGCAGAAGATGTGATTGGGGTAGTTCTAAGGTGGTGACTGTAGCCTTCACTCTGCTTTTCTGGAATAAATTATTTGGTAGGCTTGTTCTCCTTTTCCTTTGATCTAATCTAGGGTCTGCCACAGGATTTTCTAGGCAAAGCGCAAGTCTGACATATCGTTCCAGTGGGCCAAGTAACTGTAGGGTGATGAGACTGTACTTCCTAGGAAAAGAATGTGCACCAATCACATTACTGGAATTCAGTAAACATTATATATAGGAATTACGTTGTTGTTTCAGCATTTTATGTGGGTTGCTATGCTCAAGAAGTTCTTAAGGCAGATCATTGTAGTCAAGCTCCTAACAAAATATATTCTTTAATGAACTGCATTGAACAGGACTCAGAGATTAAATAGTCTTGGAAACAAGCAGCAGTCTACAATGCTTCAGTATCTGGTAATCTTTGGAAAAACCATAGTCAGCATGATGTCTTGGATGCAATGTGGAATTTCAGTGATTATAATTAAAAAAAAAAAATCATGTTTGAACCTGTTTTATCTTAAGATTAGGGGAAAAAAAAAGAAAAAAAAAAGGCTAATTTCCTTTCTCCTTTAATTTGGAACTACAAGGCTCAGGGGACTGAATGAGAGAAGGACACATATATTGACCTCTAAATTACCTCTTCAAATCTAGTCAGGGTCAGCAGCAAACAGAAATCATTATCATCTTGTGTATTGTTCTAGGTGGTATAGATTAGTGATATCAGATAAGCTTACTTTTTTACAGTAAACTAAGTCAAATTGAGACTACTTTAATTCTGAATAAGTGTGTCTGCACCATAGTTTAATGCATATTAACTAATCCACTCTAAATGCATACACTTTTCTGAGTGCCTTTACAAAGAGGAGACACGGTATAAATGGACTAGGAGACAGAGTCTTTTTCTCATTTCATCACTGGTGATATCCAAGTGATTGGATATTTGGGTATTTGTCTCTTTGGCTGTGAATCCTTTCCACTTTAATGGAAAATATATATGAAGTATATTTACCTTTATGTTAACTGTCTATTATTATTAACTTCCTAGAGTTGGGGAGAAATCTGAGAAGTAGCTTCTTCTCTTGCACTTATTTTTTCTACTGACCTCCTCAGCTGCATTTTTTTTCAAAAAGCCATTTAAAAACATTTTTGATCCGCATAGGACCATTGTTACATGAGTCAAAAACCAGTGAACTGTGTAGTAAGGATTTCTATCAGCAATATCTAGGTACTCCACTCGTAAGCATCAATACCATATTCTGTTGCATATACAGCTCTCAATGGTCTTCTCTAATGGTTCTGTGTTGTTTTCATTTTTATAATTTGAGACCAGGAGAACCTTTATTCTGCTTTTGTAATCCATACATTTCTAATAACCTGAACTCACTTGCATCCCAAGAAGAGCCAATGCATCCAAAACCAAGTCAGTATCAACATGATGAGTGAGATGGGGAAACTGAATAAAAACCAGGTGCCAAAATTCACCACTTTGGCATTTGGATAGTGACTGTAAAGGAAGAAAGTTGCATAAGAAATTGAAAGGGTAAAAAAACAGCTATCTCTAGCATGTATGAACACACACAGACACATGCACACACTTACTTATATACATACAGAAATCTGTCATGGTGCAGTAGAAAGATTGTATCAGGATGCCTTTGTGACTGCAGCATTGCACACGCATAGTGAAACCCCCTTTCCAAAGAATGTCAATCATCTGACCATGTATGAAGAAGAGATGGGCAATTTAGCACCTCATACCTTTTAGAGCAGATGGCCTGGGTTGTCTAACCAGCTTAAAAAGTCCTTAGTTACCAGAAATGACATCCTGGTCCATCTGAGCTTATCATGAAAACTCTTTTTATTGTCAGTAGAGATAAGAGTGATTTCGCTCAGAATCTGTGCATCTTATCATGCACTGCACAAATAATAACTATAGTCTACTGGGCTCTAACAAAGATATCTGATGTGCATTTCAACAGCCTCTCATAATAACAAGCAAGGTCTTCTTTGGAAATGCTGTGAAATTCAACCCTTTTGCTAAGAATGGGTTCCAAATTTAGTTTCCTTTGCTACCACCATTTCAAGGGAGAGAAAAATGGAGGACATCATGGCAGCAGTAGCAGCAATAAAAGATGAGAATTAGATCTGAACTTACTGCATGAGGAGCCATACCAATAGTCCCACCTCTTTGCCTCTCCTGAAGGGGGCAGAACTCCTATCTTTGGGAGTGTTGGGCACATATGATAAAGAAAATATTTAGCTGTTCACATAGCTGTTTCCCAACTTTTCTGAAGCAAAGGTGTAAGGCCATGTTTCTAAATATATTTATTTTGGCACTACCTGTCAAAGCAGTCCAAGTACCATTAGTTATGTTCTAAGTTCACCATCAGAACTTTCGAGGCTTTCTGAGACTGCCTAGGGCTTCCTGAGGTAGATTTTTGTGACATTTCTTCTTTAATATACATTTATTTTTGTCTTTTTTGTTATGTTTGCTTGATTTTAGTTAGTGTTTAACTTTCTGGAGTGCTTGCTGTCCCCATGGAAATCAATTAGCAGTATCTCAAGTAGTTGCTGAAGAAACTTGAGGAATGGTGGGAAGAACATGGTTATTCATGACCTAAAACTCCCAGCTTCAATCATTTGGTCTTTGGCCCTTATTTACAATTCTAGATAAGAGAAAGAAGAAAATTTCCCTTAAAATAGGCTATTATCTTAAGTGAGTTTCCTAGGATAATAACCCATTTATAAAGCCACAGAAGAGGTAATGATGCAGTTGCCATCCTCACACACGTGCAATATCACTTACTTGTTGAAGTGCTCTAAGAATATGAGGCTAGTGGATGTTCCTATGATGGTTGTCAGTCCTCCAATGGTTGCAGCATAGGAGATACTCAGTGAGAGGCATTTACAGACCATGTGGTCATGTCTGGATTGATACTGGTATTTAGTGGTCAAGCCCAGTTCTGAGGGGTTAGGGGGCAGGACCAATATCTGAGCCTGTAAAGACATACATTCACCAAAAAAACAGTAGATTATAATAACAGCCCAGCCCACTCTGATGCCAGGACACTCCTTTTTCCAGAGAAACAAGAGATTTGCGTAAGAGGGAGCAAGTTTATTTTTTTACTTCATGGGGATTATCTGGGATCAGAACTAGAAACCTGCACAGGGGCCTGAAATTGTTTGGTCTGTGGCAGGAATGTAGGACAAATTGTAATCAGACTTCTGTTCACAGTCTGGCCTTGCTCCACTGGAGTCTCAGCTGGATATGATGGCCTTTGTGAGCTGCAGAGTAGGAATCTATAATCCTCGAGGTTACAAGCAGCCACCAAACAAATGCTTGGTGGACTTTATAAACTCTTAAGAGTCTTTAGTTAAGAAAGGAGTGTTTGGAATGGGGAAAATGCACAGTAACAGTCTGGGAGATGGCAAGATGGGAGAAAAAAGCTGACAGAAAATGTTGCTCATTAAAGAACCTTCCCCAGTTGTGATTAGGACGGGTCCATCTTGGTTAATCAATCTGTTATATTGAAAATAAAGATACAATATTTTGGGCCAAAATCACATGCAATTCAAGGCTGTAATTTAGGATCAGACAGCAAGTTAGTTGGACAGACTTCTTTTTTAAATTTCTTAATTTAGATTTGGTTTTATGTGGTAGGTTCACCATCCTCGTGATAGTATTCCTGCTGAAATCTACAGATGTTAAAAGTGAAGTGAGCTTATTATCTGAAAAATAATCACTGAATATGTATGGGAAATGGGTTGGGTATAAGAGGAAATCAGATACCAGGAGCAGAATATCAGCCTTTTTGGATTTATGAAGTTAGATTCTTTTCAACTATCAGTGCAAATATGTGTGTTGATTTTAGCCTAGGCTTTTCTGATTATCAACTTATGACACTAAGATATCTTGTAATTGCAGTCCAAACAACAATCTCTCCTTGGATATACTCAAAAATAGAAGAAGAAATATGATGATGGACTGATGTACTGGAAGATTTTAAGCAATATTGAATAAGACAAGAAAGATCTGGATATTAAGACAAATCCAAATCCATCTTTTGAAAAACTGAAGGGTGGGAGCCTGGTTTAGTTCTCAGTAGGGTGTTGAGCACCTGAGATTGTTAGTTTTATGTTGACCTATTTCTTGGGGAAGCTTTGCAGAAGCAAGTGAGTAGAACTGTCAAATAGAAGGCTAAACTTATGAATATATAGCTGAATGTAAGTGAATATTATACCAGCCATTGGGAGATGTCTTACTAATCTTCTCAAAATACTCATGATGGTGGAGTCTAAATGGAAACAAGAACTGGCATAGGACCAAGCCTTGGCTGTTCTAAGGTGATGGACAATAATTCCTTGTACAGCAAGTTACAAGGAAAAAATATGAAGCCAGGATAAGCAGATGATGTTTATCTCGGTCCTTTCCCTCACTTGTCCTGGTTAACATCTCCTTACCTGAGGTAGGTGCTGCCCATTTTTGGACTTCACTGTTCCAATAGGGTTGGTTATCATGTGCACGCCATTCATATTCTATGGGGAAGAAAATGCTTTAGTTGAGTCTTTATTCTGTTCCAAGAGACACTCAGATTACAACTGATTAGGCTTTGTAAATCTCATGGATAGTGGCTTTTCTAGAGATCGACTATAATTTTAGTTGCAAACTTTATTTTGGGAAAAAACCCTAAGATTTAAAGGTATAGGCCTTTTTATTTTAAAATTATATTAAAATTTAGGCTATGGTGATATTGATATTCTCCCTCTACCACATACTAAAATGTAATAGACACTTTGCTAGAAGCCTTGATTTTTTAGATGTGTCTGGCTGATGAACCATAGCTGCAGAAGCTGTTAATACTTGACATTGACATTATGATATCTGAATTTGCAAGCTGTTAAAATATAAAACAAACTTTGCAGAGCATTGTCCTCCATTTTCATTTATGAAACCAGACTGATAGGATAAACACAAAGTAGGGCAATCTGCAATATATACTCTCCTTCCAGTTGGAAATAAAGGAACCACAATATGCGTTGCTGATTGTGATGTTTTGAGGGTTCTTGCTTTACAAGATAGTGTAGCTTGGAAGATACAGATATTACCTATGACAATACCTTAGTGTGCATCAAGGAACTGAAGTCAGTGGTAGAAGTGCTAAAAGCAAAGAAAGGAAAATATACTTTAATAAATCCTCCCTCCTTGTTTCTCCCTCAAAAGGCACACACAACCTGAATGGGAAATGCAAAATCTGTGAAAGAACTAGCATCTCTTGAAATGGCAAAGACTTCCATTTTTTCAGTGCCTCTTATGTTGTATTTTGACTACATACATAAGAAAAGTGATTATATTACATAGTTCTAGCTCTAGCTGTGTAGCTATGGGGATTCTACTTCCTTGAAAGCAAAAATACAGACATTCCTGATGGTATACTCCATTCTAAGAATGGGCTCCACTCACAGTATACTGAACAACTGGGCAATGCAACATTGTCTGTCTCTTGGTCTACTGTCATTCTTCCTACAACAGTGTCTTCAGTGTTTTTCTGAGTACCTTCCCATGCAGCATTAAAGCTTTCATTAAAATCTGTCCTGTGAGGCTTGTGGACCAAACAAACAATTCATTGAACTTTTACTATGATATTGAAATCATATTTAATTCCAGAAAATGGAATTAGCTTTTTTTTTTTTTTCCATCAAACTTCAAACCGTCTTTCAAACAATACCATCTTAATAATAGATCTATTATGAAATATCCCTTACATACTTTTCAGTAGGGCTTAAAGAGATTAATGGCAAAATGCCTGACTAAGAATGTGGTTCTATAATGCACAGAAAATATGTCTGGGATAAAGACAGAAAACAGCAGAGGGACTACAGCATAATGCATTAGCCTCCAGATAATAAGAATACTATTCAGGGCTTCCAAGCTAACTTGCTTTGACACCTGTCTTGAATGCTCTGGCCAGTTGAGGCTTTTCTATGGGATCCTCTGAGGTATGACCTATCGTCACTCCACACTCTGTTTGGATCCTTTCCATCACTGTTTATTCAGGAGATAGAAATGAAAATCTGCTGACAGCATTCTTACATACAGCACAGACAGACTTAAAAAAAAAAAAAAAGTGTCATCCAAAACCTGAGAAACATTTCCCTTCCCTCTAAAATGACCATAGTGTTAAAAATAAATTAATACCGGTGAGCTTGAGTGAGATCCAAACCATTACATTAATCCCATTTCTCATACAAGCCTTTGGTGTCAATCACATCTAAAACATTAATTTGCATGCTTCTGTTTGCCCTTCCTGGCTCTAGTCCTGTGTCCATTTCATTGCAACCTGTGTAGGGCTCAAATCTCCAGTCGTGATGTACAGGACTCATTCTTACTCCTCATTGATGAAGATAAGTTCCAGTGAAGCTTGACCATGCTTTTCCTTGAGACCTGCAATGAGAGAAGTGAAGCACCTCTTGAGGAGAGGACTGAACAAAGTTCCTGGTCTTCAGTCTAGAGGCACACCATTGAACATGGAGGAGTAACTGCAAACAAAATTTGGGAAGCACTTTCTCAGATACTCTGTAACCTCATTCAGCATTTTATTGTGCTGTATTGACCAATTTACATTCTTCTGACTACCCTGGCTATGTGATCTATCAATCACAATCAATCATTATAAACTATCATGCCTGTATGGTCTGACACACATATTAGAAGAAGAATAGGAAGGAGAAGAGGAAGGAGAAGGAAAAGAGAAAGAGAAGGAGAAGAAGGATTCTTTTTCATCCAAAATCCATCCTTTCAGGGAAGGAATCACAGAACAGTTGAGGTTGGAAGGGTCCTTTGGATATCAGCTAGCCCAATCCACCCTGCCACCAAGCAGGGGCACCTAGAGAGCATTGCATCCAGGTGGTTTTGCATATCTGCAGAGAAGGAAACTCCACAACCTTTTTGAACAACTTGTTCCAGTGCTCTATCATCCTCATATTAGGGATGTTTTTCCACATATTTAGATGAAATTTCCTGTGTTTCAGTTTGTGCCCATTGCCTCTCATCCTATCTCTATAGACTGCTGAAAACAGTATGGCCCCATTCCCTTGACACCCTCCCTTCAGATATTTGTACACACTGATAAGATCCCTCTCAGCCTTCCCTAGGTCAAACATGCCCAGTTCTCTCAGCCTTTCCTCATAGAAGAGAGGTTCCAGACCCTTAATCATATTTGTGGCCCAGCTCTGGACTCAATACAGTAATTCCATGTCTCTCTTGCACTGGAGGTCCTAGAACTGGATGCAGTACTCCAGACATGACCTCAACAGGACTGAGTAGGTTGGGAGGATCATCTCTCTCTACCTCCTGGTAACACTCTTCCTAATGCACACTATGATACCTTTGGCTGTCTGGACTCAAGGGCACATCTCTGGCTAATGGTCAGTTTGTTGTCCACCAGGACTCCTAGGTAGAGTTGCTTTGCACTAGGTCGAATCCAAACTTGTACTGGTGCATGGGGCTATTCCCTCCCAGATGTGGATGGACCCAGCACTTGCCTTGAACTTCATAAAGTTCCTCTCTGCCCAACTCTCCAGCCTGTCCAGTCAGATTTACCTCAATGGCAGCACAGCCTTCTGGTGTGCCAGTAGACCCTCCTCCCAGTTTTCTATGATCACCAGACTGACTGGTGTGCACTCTGTAAAACTCAGTTTTGAATGAGCAAGATGATAAACTCTGGACATCTTACCTGTCATGAAGAGATTTTTTTTGCCACTTTTTCAACCAAGAAGCCCAGAAGGGCAGGAAAATGTGAGCACATGATGGTCAAGACAGCTCTAGGATTCAGAGCAGTCTATTCTCTGCTACATTTCTTTCTATTTATTCCCTGAGTTTTCCTAGTGCTTCTTCAGTCACCAGATCACACCCTCACCTTCAGACCCCATAGAAATTCTATAACACAAAAGATTATGACACATGAACTCCAGTATATGTCCTAATTCAACCTAAGTAATCCCCCTAACTCCATTCCTCTAATCACATCTTGAAACTGTGAGAGAAATCATCATGCAAAAAGAAACAGCACAAACCAGCATCTTTTACAGTACAATCTGATAGCTCTGACCCCAGTAGAACTTCAATGATATCTGCCAACAATTCTAGTAATTGGTTAATGAAGGAAGGGGGAAAGGAACGGGAAATATTGGGAAATACCTATTGTCTTGTTCTCTTCGATAATGGTGCTGCCTGCAGTACTGATGACCTCATGCTCCTCTTCAGCATTCACTAGCTCCTGGAGCACTGCCTCCACAATTGGCATCACCATGGCTGTGGTGGATGTGTTGGAAAGCCACATGGATATCACCGTGGTACAACACATAAAGCAAAGAAGCAACCTAGAATACAATGCGGTGAAACCTTATTGAGGCATTTTCATAAATTTTATGGAGCCTCCTTGTCCAACATTTCCTTTAATCAATTAATATTTATATTGGATCTTTATTTCTCTATGGATGCCAAAATACTTTTCTGCGTACAGATAAAATGCCACCTGTACTCAGAACCAGCACAAGATACAAGATAATTCATCATTGGAAACCCATTGTTCCCATTTGGAAGTCATTGTGTGAATTGAGAACTGGTGATTTTCAGGACATTCAGAGTTACTTTAAGAATATTTTTGTTTTGTTAAATAGCAGGGAACAAGACAGCAAAGGCTAATAGGAGAATAACCAAAAAACTGAAAACAATGGGACAAAAAGCTGATGGAAGGGGTGGAAGAAAGTGGAAATGTGCAAGCTTTCCAACTCTGAAAGCTGATTGGGTTGAAACAGTTGCCCAAAATGGAGCCAACTTTTCCTTGTTGGGGGGGAAATGTGAGGTATTATTTTTTGTTTTAAGCTGCTGCTGACAATAGCAAATTACACTGAAGTCAAAGACACTCACATGCCTGGCTTTGCTCCAGACATCATGACCATGCGCAGGGCAATTCTCTTGTGGAGATTCCATTTTTCTACAGAAGCTGCCACACAAATCACACCCATGAGGAGCAAAGTTGTGTTCTTGAAATATTCAGCAGCCACCTGCATTTGGGGCAAATAGGAAACAGTCAATTAAAACAGCAGTAATTACCCTATAGAGAAGGTAATGAACATAATTTTGCTGTATATGTACAAGTATGTGGAGTTTTTTCTCTCTACAGAAAGAATAACGGGGAGTTGGAGAAACTGAAGAATTTATCCCTCAAAATGCTCTCTTTATTTAATTCGATGCTTAAAAATAACAGTGCTTTTTACCCACTTGTTAGTGTGTTTCTCAGCTTTGAATAGACTGAGAGGTCTGATATCTTTGAGTGGAATGTTCATTGCATGGAGTTAATCATGTCTAGCTAGGTCCAAACTCTAACAGTCACAAAGAAACTGCACTAAGGTCATCTAATGACATGCTTTTTCATTCTGGAAATATAATTTAGTATATTACTTACATGTCTTACATCTTGCCCAACAGTTGGACAAATTGTGGCTATTCTAGAACTTAAAGTTTAAAAAAAAAAGTCCTTGGCATCCCCAAACCATGTGCCACATGTTTTCACATTGGAAATAAATTTGCATTATAATAGGCAAAGAGGGCAAACTTAAATTTAAAGGGATGAGAAAAAATCAACAACTGACATGGGTTAAAAGCAGAGACCATGCATGGTCCTCCAAGGAAGCTTCCTTGAGCATGAGACTTGCAATGACATCAGTAGATGTTCTGTGAAGGTACTAAGATACTACAAAAGTAATAAAAGAAACAAATGAAAACACACACACACACACATACACACGTGCATGCACAAGTACACTTTCATGTGAAAGCAAACTAAATGGCAAAATTAAAAGCAATAAATGAAAATTCAGAGTCTAGCTGAGTTTTGTATTTGGTTCTAATGAATTCCTTCATAGCTGCTTCTGGCATGTTTTTCCAGAAACACTGGTTCTTCAAACTAAAACTATTCTTCTAACCAAATGTAGGCTCCAGCAAATAAACAATTAAATTCAGCAAGAGCAACATCTCTTCCATTGTCCTAAGTCATTTTTCAACATCTTCACAGAAGTGCAAGAATGACACTAGTGGTGTTTTGTACTGCTTAACACTGCTGCAGTAAGTACATTTATTTGTATTTATTGAAGAAATCCCCATGGTGACCTAAACAGACTTGTCTGCCATGCTTGTGTGCCAGAACTTTTAAACATCAGTTTTCTGGCTTTCTTCCACTAGGTTCTGTTTCATTAACTTTCTTTTTTTTCCTGCTGTGTTGTCATAAAAAAGGTCTTGAACTGAATGAAAGGAATCTTTTGAGCCAGCAGCACAAAGAATCTGTTGTTTCTCTTTATCCCCTTCACAGTCAATTCGGAGAAACAAGTGAATACTAATGTTCTTATAAACATTCACATACACACACACAGGGAGCATACAGACTCATGTGCTTAAGCTCCTGTGAGTTATGTTAGGTTTAAACTGCAAGGCAAGGACCCTGGGTTTCTATGGCACTCCAGAGCAACAGACTGGAAATACTGCAGCATCATCAGACTTACTTTTTTTAAAATATAAGTTTTTATTTTTTGTTCCTAAATCAAATAGCACATTCTCTGCAGCAGTTCCACTGTCATTTAATTTGATGTTACATTAAATTTCTCTCAGACTGCCCCTAAATTTTGCCTCTTCAGTATACTGTAGTGTTTTGTAATGAATAAGTACTTTATGTTAAGGGAAAAAATCCTGAAAATATTTAACTGTGTTGTTCTGGAAATTAACCTAGTTATATTACATAGCTGTTACACAGCTGTTTTGGAAGGAATGAAACAGGCCATAAAATTCTTGGTTCATGCTTGACTCTGTTCATTTATGGATATGCCCTGAGCTAGATTGTGTTAAAACAACTTTATGGTTGTTATATATCATTCTGTGTTCTTATCTGCATTTCCAGTCCCTACAAAATAACTCTGATGGCCCCCTCCCAAAAAAGAGGGGAAAAAAAGCAGAAAAAATTGTGGACACTTCTTCACTTACTATGAGAGAAAAAGACATTCAAAAAACTGAAGTAATGAAATCTAGAACTTATCTGTGCAAGTACTCCTTTCACCTTAGAACTCATAGCTGTAAGGCAGTGCTAAGGTTAAGGTACAGAAAAACGATTAGGCTTTCACTGAGATAATAAAATTAGCTAGTATTATATAGTAAATGCTAATATTGACTTCAGGATACATAACTTTTTGCTTTATATTTCATCTATAATAATATAGTTGGAAGCAAGCTATAATTGCCGTATACATGGTTTTGGGGGAGTGGGAAAGCAGAATCTCGTCATACAATAGATATTGACAAATATTGGTGATATACTAGCTGACAGGATGGACACCCCTCTCGGCCATTGCTATATCTGTCTATCTTTGGTAGAAGAAAGGCTTGCCCAAGTTACACACTGTAGGAAGTACACTTCTCTCAGACTCCTTAGTCCTGATAGTCCACTAAGATTTGTTCTATTCAAGTAATTGATTGAGATTAAAAAAGAAAATGATAAAAAAAGTTCACTCTGGTCTAACCTCGCTGGACTTCATGACTCCAAAAAGTGGGTATAGGAAAGCAGGAACTAAGGCTGCTGCACCAAGAGGTACTGCTTCAGATACCCAGTACACAGCTGTCACAATCAGCACATAGGCACATGAGGCTTCCTGTAGGGAGAAATCATGGTGGTTATAAATTATTATCATAACCTGTTGTGGAAGATTTTGTAAATATGTTAAGAAAATTGATCCTGCTAAGGAGCAGAAGTGCTTCACTAGGACCAGGTAAGGACCTGCTGAGATGCTTTTATCCAGACCTGGAACGTAGACTACCATCCTGAAGGCCAGCTACAGAAGATAATGCTAATGAAAGGTTTTGCACATGAGCTAGGTAAAAACATTGAGAAATTTGTAAGGAAAATACTGGTTTTGAGTGCATTGTCCAATTTATTTGATTTCTATAATCTAGGATTTTCCAGACATTCAATTACAACTGCTTGAATTGAGCCTGTGGGCCTGTTATTGTTACCCAGAGTTCTCTTCAATACTGGACAAGCCCAGGAACATGGAGTTTTCAGGATCAGATGGAAACATTGTCATTCATTATAGCATGTATAAATTTATACAGTGGCTGCTTCAAGAAATACTCTGAAAGGATGTTCTTTTTCGATAGTATTCAAATCTAAAATGTTCATTCATAGGCTTTATTTTCTTAATTCATTTCTAAATACATTTGGAGAAGCTCAGATTTCCAAAGGGCTTAGAGGGCACAGGCTAAAAAACACCAAGTTAATCAAATAAATTTGCCTCTGTCCAGGGTTCTGGGATGGAAAGTCTTGATAGCATCATGCTGAGCATCCACAGTTTGTCAAGAAGAGAGATGCTATACAAATTATTTTTAACCTTCTCCTTTCTTGTATAATTGAAAATGAGTGTTAACCCAACCTAAGGGCTCAAAGCAGGTTATAGGAAAACACAGTTGAGTGAGCTAGGATAAGATGGTTGGAGGACCTACAACCTATCTTCATTTAGTCACTTAGAGGAAAGGAAAAGAGGAGCTGAAAGTAAGCCATGACTGAAATATTCCTACATTACTTCTGTCACCAAAACATCTGAAGATCTCAGGGTGGTTCAAAAGAAGAATAAACTCTGGGTTGAATATTTGCCAGTTATAGATGTGTTTTGCATATCTTGCATGCAGTCATGTCTTTAATCAGTCAAAGAATCAAGCAGACTTTGGACTATCATCTCTGAACGGATGGGATCACACTGTGATTCTTTCCCTCCAGTTTGTGTGAATTAAAATTCAGGTGAATTAAAACTAAGATGAATTAAAGCATGCTATCAGTGGCTCTTTACAGCACATTTTATGCCTTAAAAGTCCATTCCACTGACATTGCACCTTGAGGTGTCAACATCATCTGATGATGCAGTCCTGTGCCACGTGCTCTAGGTGACCCTGCATGTGCAGGGAGGCTGGACTTGATGACCTCCAGAGGTCCCTTCCAGCCTTAAGCATTCTGTGATTCTATGATTCTATGCATGTCTGTCACCATGATTCTTGAGGAGCCATGCATATGACTTCAGATTGTCTCAAGGTAGCCACAGGATCAAGAGACTTTTCATAGCATAGTCAATTTGCATGGCACATTTTCTGATATCACAGGTGACTGACTTACACATAATCACAGAATCACACAAAATCATAGAACAATTAAGATTAGAAGGGGTCTTTGGAGATCATCTGGTCCAACACTCCTGCATAAGCACTTTACCTAGAGCATATTGCACAGGATTGCGTCCAAGTGGATATGGAATATCTCCAGAGAAGGAGACTCCACAATGTCTCTCGGCAACCTGTTCCTATCTAGGCAATCTTTATGAAAAAGGAGGAAGGATAAAGATGAAAAATGAGATAGAAATGCTCCTTCATCACTGCTAACAATGAAGAAACAAGAGCAGAATTTAAAAAAAAAAGACCTAGAATTTGGAAAGCACTTCTTTATTTTCTGTCTGTGCCAGGGATTGAAAGGTAATTATGTGTGTCCCAAACCTTCTGTACAAGCTGTGGTTTGGGTACAAACTTTGGAAAGGGAAGAGGAAAGCAAACAAAAGTTCTTTATTTTTTAAAAACTCAACCATTATTTTTCATAAACTAGTAGAAAGGAAGCCATGGACATTATACCTATAAGGCCTATCTACAAGCAGTACTGAGTCCTCATCCTCCATTTAATGTCTCTTGCCACTACACATGTCATAGTCCTTTGTCACTTCAAGACTTGTGCTGGTATCATCAAAGAAGCCGTAAGCTGGTGTCCTGCAGAAATGCACATTTAACCACCTGATAATCCTCATCCCTAAAAGACAGGAATCTAATACAATTGTCTGATAAATGAAAATTTCAGTGATTTCACAGTTGAGGAATTTAGTCTTCAGATTTAAGAAATAATCATAGTCAAAGGGTTATGACAAAGTAAATACTGCACTAGAACACTTGAATAGTGTCCTGTTAAGTGAGTTTTTAAGGTTTAGATATGTTCTTAATGGCATTATTAATACTTCTGGGTCAATTTCATGGTTACTTTTGACGATTTGTGATCATTCACACTTATGAAAAGCGAATATAAAATACCATCTGATAGCTTTTTATGTCTCTTTGCAGAAGAGCCACATGAACTTCAGTTATAATACACAATAACCTCTTCTGTATAACAGCAATTCTTGCAGCAAAACTGTCACTGAACTTCTGTTTCAAAATACATATGATGATATTATAGTTCCCATGGTTATTGAAGGGATTCCTTATTGTTTCCTGTGACTAACCGAGTACTGAGCCAGCATGAATAATGGATTTTATAAAGGATCACAGAGGATATAGATCATTAAATAGTTACAGTGCCATATGGGCGTATCAGAGAAAATCTATTCTTATGTCATCCTTCCAGTGAGATGGGGAGATGAAAGACTTTTAAAACAATCTCTATAAAGAAGTGAGATTTGCTGTTCTCTGGAAACAAGTGTGACTATCTGCAAAAGCTGGCAGAATGGAAGTCAGGCGAGATTGCAGAAGGAGCCTCAGGCCATGTTGTTACAGTCAGCTGAGCCCTCTCTATGCAAAAGAAATGGAAAACCACTGTAACAGCATAGCCAAGAGATACACACTGAAGTTTAGAGCAGGAGAATCACTCTAAAGTGCAACATAAAATTCCCTAGTGTTGGTACATTTCCTTTCCATGAATCTTATTTCTCTTTCCAAAAAAAAGTACAGTTTTGTTTTTGAAAAGCGGTGAACATTTTCTATTCCCTTGCACTTCTATTTGATAAAGCGGTACTATTCATAAATCTTCTGGTACTGGAAGGAAGAATTAACTTTCAGCAGGTTACAGAAAGGAATGGAAATCACTGCACCATTTGGCCATGTTTATTGCTAGCTCTATGGAATCCACAGCTTCAGGATTTTTAATACCTTGCAATGCTAACAAGTAAAACATTACCATCTTTATGAGGTAGAAAAACACTATTATCTTATGCTCTGCAACTCCAGAAACAGGCATAACGAATGGTTAAGAATATGCAGCAAGTACTAAACAGTGCCAGAAATACAAATTCATTCCTATTCCCTAATCCACATGTTAAGTACAGACTGTTTCTCCCTTTGTACTGCTGGCTATGTCTCTGAGCCATCATATACTAGCCACTGCCAGAGCTGCAGTGTTGTGGTTAAGGTGTCTACACTTGATTTAACCTAGTGCAGTCAGTGTATGGTCCTATGTGCCTCTTACTGAGACCTATCTCCCTGCTGTGCTCTCCTGAATTGCTGTCCTTTAAACCCATCCTAAATTGAAAATCCCTCCACAAACACTTACAAATAAAAAAAAGCACTCAAAGTATTCCTTTTAAATACCTCTGCTGAAAGAAAATTTTGCTGTTTGTCCTGTTTCCCCCACACAAGCATACGCTTGCAAATAATAATAATAAAAAATCTATGCCTTAAAATAGCGCTTCGTTTTGCTTCACTCATGATTCTTCAACTTTGCTTGTGCCGTGACTCAACAGGACAATTATGTATACTCTATGACTTTTATTTCATAGCTCTTCAGATCTGAGTCCCTGATACTTCTAAGAACAATGTTTACGTAGTTCCTCACCTTTCTTTTTACCCACTCCAGACTTACTCAGTATGGCTATCTACTGCACTCAGAGATTTTGTTAAAAACAAATGAAAAAGTACTTACACTGCTGGGATATAAGAGTGGCAAAGGAAGCAGCAAAAGCGGAATGAGAAAAACCAGCAAGAGATTTCTGGATCTGAGAATTTCCTTCACCATTGCCATACTCCTTTGCTTCAGTTGATTTCTTCTTCGTCAGATACTCCAGTTTCTACTCCAAGTTCTCCTTCACTTTTGCCTAACTAGTCATGTAAAAGGGCTTTCTTTTTTTTTTTTTTTCTTCAATTTGATGTTTTGAAAATAAGATTTAATGATTTTTCTATTAAAAAGACATACAGTTTAGGTAGGGCTCACCAGCTCATCCAAATGATTATGACAACATAGCATGCAGAAGTTTTCAAGCTGGAGCATAGTGATTTCTGGACAATATTTATTTTAAATTCAGAATCACAAGTGTAGCAGTGCTTGCTTCTCATCCTCATGTTTTTGGAGATTTTTCTCTTCCATTGTTTGATTTGCAGTAATGTAGTTCCTGTTTTCATAAACAAGGCTGAATATTTCTACAGCTGCTTCCAGTATTTTCTGATGTTTCTTTCCTTCTTTTTACTAGTCTGAATGTCTCAAATACAGATTTCTTTTCTGTTAGAAAAAGATGAATACAAACAACTTACTTATAGTTCAATGCACACAAACAAACCTGCAAGTATTCTTCTTTAAAACAACTTAAAACAACACCTACTCTATTCAGATTTTCTCTCCTGCTATACTTCTTTTGACTTCTACTTCGAATCTACCTTTACCCTACATTTGTCTTGAGCTTGGAATTCACAGGGCAGTAATTCCAACGCAGATTAGACTTGTTCTCAAAACAAAAGCTTGCTAAAAAGCTTCATGCAAATTTAAAACACCAATGAGGAATGCAGAAAGTAGTAGTTGCTCCACCCATTATCCAAAAGCCAGTCAGAACATTGAGAAAATTAGCAACCTCCTCTTTTTCTCACATACACACACACACACACACACACAAATATATAAAAAACCTTTCCTTCATTGCCAAGAAATTTGTTATTACTTTAAGGTCCCAATACTGATGAAAAATAATCACTGTCTTCCAGACAGTGCCTATAACTCTCCCATGATCATTCCAACCTAGTCCATGAAGATTATCTATTCATAAGGTTCTTCTCTGCACTGATATATGTGCCATCATTAAAGGCAGGATTCAGATTCCAAGTAAGTATTTTTAGGCCTTCTACTCTGGTCTTCTAGCGGAGGTGAAAACATCTCTGCAACTCTTCTGTTACAAGCGCACTTTGTGCAGCAGGAAATACAGGAAATTAGATCTGAATCCCTGGACCTGTTGCACACATAGCTTGTGAATATCAATTTGCCCTGTGTAGGAAGCCACACACGTACGACTACCCATGCTCCCAACCCTGTTCAGGTCACCTATCACCGCCACATACTCAGAGCGTCAGACAGAAAGTGAGTGTCTCTGAAATACTGCTATGACACAGAGTACTAGAGTAAGTGGCAAAGGTTATAAAACCTGAGGATTCTGAGGTTATAAAGCCTCAGCAATTTATTGTACGTGAAGAAAAAACATGCTTAGCTATGCCTTTTTACATGATCTGTAAAAAAATAAAAGCAATAGCTGTTTATACCATGCCAGAAGCACTGTCTATAAGCATTATCTCAGCTTGAGGGTGCTGCACTGAGAGCTAGCAATCCCCCTCCCTATGTAGAGATACCTCTCCATCACGGGAGGCGGCGAGGCCTCTGCACTCCCATGCCTACTTGAAGGTATGGAACTCACACACTAGGTGAGTTCTTGGGCACAGACAGGAGCCCTTCACATCTCTGGTTTGCCACAGGCATCAGGGACTTTTGCTCTCGCCCCCCTTCTATTCTTGCAGGCATCGAAGGGCATAGACAGCGAGTCTCACAGCCTGTCGGTCTGAAAAATGGTCAGTGTCGATAGTCTGCAGTGCTTCCCTTAAGTGACATGGGCCACAGAGTCAAAGGGGTGCATCTCTGTGGAGCAGGAGTGGATTTGGGGCCTATCAATAGGCTTCGATACTGATGTATCAATATATCAATACCGAAGCCTATCGATAGGTGCAGAATTGGAGAGGCATCGATGGGGCTCAATCCTGCCAGCAAGCACTCGCTGTCGATGCCCTTTGATGGCTTGCAAGAGCAGAAGGGGCACAAGAGTGAAAGGCCCTGGTACCTCTGTTGAGTCAAAGGTCTGAAGGGCTCCAACCTGTGCCTGAGAACTCGTGGCACATAGTGTGTGGATCCCCGTAAGTGGGCATGAAAATACACAGGCCTTGAGGTGTCCAGACATGGCAAGACATCGCTATGTACGGACAGGAATCAATAGCTCTGCGTGCGTCGGCCTGGTGATACGTTAGGCAGCCACTATCCTCACTGCCCATTGGTGTGAAAAACAGTCAGTATGTCGCTAGTTTGCAGCGCTTCCCTCAGCCACAAGGACCTCTGCCTCCCTGCAGAGAAGGAGTAGAGCTGGGGCCTATTGACAGGGAAAAGTCCCGAGTGGTTTTGCTGCCCAGGCAGGCAATTCGTGACCCCTAAGTATGGGTGGCCATAGCCAAGCCATCTCTGTGCTGCTTCTGTTTGCAGGAGAATCCATGAAGTCCAGGGAGCTTAAACAGTGAGTTGAGCTCAAGCCTAGAGCTGCCTATATCCAACTTGCCCTGTCTGTGCTGCCTGGATGTCCCTTGGCTGCCACTGGAGCTTAGAGGCTTTCTCTGAGCTAGGTGTCTGCACCTACGTTGTGGATGCCTGAAGTTATACACGGTGAGGTCACCAAGTGACCCTGGCAGATGTATGTTTCCTGGGAGTGAAGGACAAATGTGGCCATGACAGAACTAAACAACTTAAAATGGAAAAATGGCAAGTAGATTCTGATTTTTCATTTCAAAGGTAACATCTAGTAGTTCTTTGTGCAAGCTCTAAAAATACTTCTACACCATGCTCTGCAGCACAGTGTTTGCTTAACCTATCGAGTTATGCGTCACTTTTGTTTGCAATATTTAATAACTGGGTTTGTGAGGAGCAGAATATTGCTATGAACCATCCTTTCAGTGGGATTCTTGTAAATGTTACTTCCTAAAGCCAAATGGTATTTGAGGTGCAGCATCCTATCTTACTCCTACATGTAACTTCCAGGCTAGGAACCGGACACTTGCACTTTTTCAAAGCAAAAGATCAGATAGGAAATGACTGAAGATGATTGAAGGTGCTTCTGCATTTAAAAGTTAGTTTTTACTTGTTGTTTTTGATTTTTTGAGACACTTCTAATGGAACTGTGTATGCAAGCTATTTTGATGTGTTAACACTTCTCTCCATAAGGACAGAATTTCATAACTAGCAGGAATCCAAAGCACAAATCTAAAATATATTTATTGAAAAAAAAAAAACATAGAAGCCCTTTTCTCTGTATTTTCACATATAACAGTAAACATGTCTCAAGAGTGCTCTGACCAACAAAATATACAGCATTATTTTAATTAAGAAGGAAACAAAAGTAAACACAAGTTTTTCCTATTTAGAGTTGTGAAGTTACTGGCTGTCTCTCTCCTCGGGAATTAAATCTTCCATTCATATTCCTCCTCTTCAGATTTTCATTCTTCTGCATTGCTCACAAATGCTGGACATCCTCTTTAGTCCATTGTGTTAATGCAAGATGGGGGGTAGGGGACAAGTATGAACTGGTAGTTCATAATCTTCGTGTTTACTTCTTACTACTTACTTCCAATCCTATCTCGGTGCAGAATTTTTACAATCTACATTTTTCTATTTAGAATGATTTCACCATTTCCTTTTTCAAAAGAAAAAAAAAAGACTATTTGGATCACCAAATCCTGTCTCCACTGGCAGGAAGAGGACAGTTAAAGTAAGAAAGCTAGATAAACAAAGAGCTCAGAGCTAGAACAGACTTGAGGATATAGAGAAGGGCAGGATATGACCATTCTCAGTATTCTAGGTTGAAAGGGTACTCCTTGTGAGTTTTGCACCTAAAGAATATAAGGAAAAAAATATTACTCATCCTTGAAATAAACGCTATACAGGCATGTACTGGGTGCCTACAGAACTTTCCCTTGGAGGCTATAGATACTGTAATTATAGAATGAATGTGTTTCAGGTGTGTTTTCTCAGGTCATATGTGTCATTTGTACACTAAGGAAAACCCTTTTCTGTCATTTAGGTATTTGCCATTCTACATAGGGTGCCTGTGTAGAAGTTCTGTGTTTAGATTACTACAAACTTAAGGGTTTGGGGAAAAAAAACCACCAGCCCTTACGTGCGCATCGTGTAGGCTCTCCAGTTTCTGTTGAAGCTGAGAATAGTTTCCATCTCCTCTTTAGTCAATTCAAAGTCAAACACCTAATAGGAGAAACAGCTAGAGGTCATCTCTCGGAGCAAACCAAAGATTGTGAGATTTACAAGATTCAAGAGCAAGTGCACTTTGGAGTGGTGCTGATGAGAAGCCATGGCCTCATGCAAAAGAGAAAGGCTGTAGGCATTTCCAAGTCTCTACTGGCAGTGGAAGGAAAATGCACCGACACCCCCACATCCACAGCTGCTGCACATAATGCGTCTGCTGTTGTAAGAAGTTGGGTGAGCAGATAGTGTTGCAGCATGCATCTGCAGAGGAGGCATCTATCTGTCCTACTCCAAAGGAACATCTAGAAGAATTCCTGTAGCCCATAAATTCAAATGTTACTTCTGACATTCACTGTCAATCAAGGACAGCTGAATTCAGAGAAGCAACTTAGAGTTTAAACACCAAAACAATTTTCTTAGTGTTGCTTTGCCCTGTATAAGACTTTTTTTCCCCATGATAATGTACATGGCCTCCATGTGCGTCCTGCCTGCTGATTCATGCACAAGCACTAGAACATGAAGCATCATGTAAGGTGATTATTAAGGTTACCAGTCCTTTACTTGTGAGAGCTGAGTACACTTCTGCTCTGTGAACTGCAAATGCTAGATTAGCCCTCACTAGATATGTAGAGAGAAAAAGTCCAGTCCTCTTGTATGAAGAGGATTTGGGACAGGTAAGAAAGGATCTCTATTTTCTCTGAAGGGGCAAGGACTGCCATTTCTAAAGGGAATGTAGGTGACTGTGATCACATACCTTGGAGTTCTCCACAATACGCTGTGGTGTGACAGACTTGGGAATCACAACCACATTTCTCTGGATCTGAAACCGAAGGAGAACCTGCAAGAATAGATTGATGGATCAGAGAAGAGGTCTTCTGCTCTGTAAGAAACTTGCTCTAAAAAAGAACTAACCCATTTCTGCAGAGGTGCATTTCAAATCACTCCTGTACCCAAGGCCTAGGCAGCACTTCTAGAAGAGCAAAGAGGAGTAGTAAAGCCTACAGAAAGGTCTCCTTCCTCCTCCTTCATCCACTTTTGGGAGAATAAAAGAGTCTCTTTAAGGATGCACTGCAGGCCACAGAGGACATCCCTGCTACTGTACACCAGAGGAGGGCCAGAGCTCACAGGGAATGACGATTTAGCCCTGTAGCCAGAGCCTGTAGCTTCCACAGCTGTTCCAGCCAGTACCCTATCCCCTGTTCTATCTCTACGTACCTGTGCTGGGGTTTTGTTGTACTTGGCTGCAATCACTTTAATCTTGGGGTCATCCAGAAGGGAAGGATCCTCTGGCTTAGCCCTGCATGTAGAACAGAAGGCCAGTGGTGAGAAACCCTCTTAGTAAGCAACCCCTACCTAGCAATAGAAGACCATGTTTAGCTGAATGGGTAAAATTGTGCAATTGTAGTGTCAATGTTTTGAGCATAAGTCATGCTATCTGCCTTGCCAGTTCCAAAGCAATCTTACCAAGGCCTGTCCGGAGAGCCAAGAGGACTGTATGCTGTCACAGCAATCCCTTTGGACTGACAGAACTTGATCAGCTTCTCCTGGGTAAGGTATGGGTTACATTCAACCTGTCAACACAAAAGCAGAGACCAACAGTGACAAAAATGCTGTGATTTGCTTTATGGATTATCTCCTAATCCAATTACTTTGTCCTAATTTGTCAGTCTCTATGGTATTATGCAGCCTTAGTTGTTTATGGCATCTATTTTTATAACAAGTCTTGCTGCACCTCGGTCTTTACTGTGAGGGAATAAAAGAGTTTCATAGAGCCCATTCCTCGGTTCTTTGTCCCTTCAGAAAACATTCTGAAGTTCTTCTAAGACTTCTGGGCCATTCAGCAAATATTCAATAAAGATCAGCCTTTTATGTACTTTCATATACAATATTTACTGCAGGATGAGATGAAGACAAAGGTTACATCTATTCCATTTTCCCTTTTTCCTCTGTTCTTGTCAAAAAAACCTCCTTCTTTCCAAGGCTGTGTGAAAGGATTCTGTAAATATTATAAGTTTGGATGTAAATATGTTTCTCTTCAGTCTGCAATTTTCGGCAATTCCATGTGCAGAGAAAGTGTGTGAAAGTTTCCTTAGAAATGATAAACTCTAGAGGCTAGCAGTCTTACTGAATTAGTAAAAACTACTGAACTCAGAGCTCTAAAAGATTGTCATATCTGTAGAAAGCCTCTTGAATGAATAAATACTGACAACAGTTTAAAACCGCATCCAAGAGTGAATGAATACATACCCCTCCACACCATCACACAAGGACCAGACTGAAGTAATTTCTGAACAGCCACCAGGAAGTAACTAGTGCCCCATTACATGCATTTCTTCTGCAAAAAGGGTTTAAGTTTACTTACTAATTTACTCCAACTGGGTAGCTATGCATGAATCGTGCATGGAGTTATGTGCATGTATGAGAGAATAAATGCATGTGAGCAGTTATCTGCCATTAATAATAGAATCAGGCTGTTTATTACTAACAGATCAACAGCTGCAAGTATTTTAAGAAGTTACGGTTACATTTGCTGTGTTCCGCAACTTCATCCCCTATCAGGATACAGAAAATTTACAGCATCCTCATTTAACCTGTCAGATCTTAATAATCACAGAATCACAGAATGGTTAAGGTGGAAAGGGGCCTCTAGAGATCATCTAGTCCAACCTCCCTCCTCAAGCAGGGACACCTAGAGCACGTGGCACAGGGTGGCATCCAGGTGGGTTTGGAAGGTCTCCAAAGAAGGAGACTCCACAGTCTCTCTGGGCAGCCTGTTCCAGGGCTCTGCCACCCTCACAGCAAAGAAGTTGCTCTTCACATGGAGATGGAACTTCCTGTGTTTTAATTTATACCCATTACCCCTTGTTCTGTCACTGGCCATGACCAAGAAGAGTTTGGCCCCAACCTCTTCACATTCTCCCCTCAGGTGTTTGTACATATTGATAAGATCCCCTCTCAATCTTCTCCAGGCTAAACAGGCCCAGCTCACTTAGTCTTTCCTCATATGATAGATGCTCCAATCCCTTAATCACCTTCATCACTCTATGAAGGAAGGACCCTCTCTAGAAGCTCCACGTCCTTCTTGTACTGGGGAGACCACAACTGCACACAATACTCTAGGTACGGCCTCATCAGAGCTGAGTAGAGGCGAATTCTCAAAGACGTAGCAGCCTACCTGGTTATTTACAGGTTTGTATTTCAGTCCTGGCTTGTTCAAGATTCTCTCAATCTGCTCATGGTTGAAGTTGGAGACTCCAATGGCTTTGACTAGACCAGCATCCACCAGCTCTTCCATGGCCTAACACAAAAAGTCATCATCAGCAATGCCACAAGGGGGCTTAAGAAGACATTCTTCCTGGCAAGGTTTATTTCCTTCATAAGAAGGATCAAAATAATGGTCTCAAGATGCAGAGAGTTCTTGACTCTCAGAGGGTAAAGAGGCCCTGGTATATTTGTGCCTCAACTCCCATCCCACCTCAGACCAAGCCTCAAGATTTCCCTGAGACTGTGGAAACTTAATCAGAAATTCCATGTGAAAAATATGGTTATTTGATAAGCTGCTATTGTTCCACCACTGGAGGGTAGAGTCCCCCAAGCTGTAGGCACAATCACATCTTAAAATGTCTTTATTCCTGCAAAGTGTGTTTGGACATTCCCCAAGAACTGTGCTACAGCTGCAGTGAAGACAACAGTCTGGTTCTTAAAGTCAAGCAAAGAACTTTCTTCTACCTTCTGTCTGGCCTATGGCTCATCTGAAAGCAATAACGCAGCTCATGCTAAGTTTTCAGCTCGACTTGAGCGTGTATGTTTTGGAAAGCTGCCTTATATTAGTTCTTTCCAACTACCTTTGCACATATGAGACAATTCTGTGACTGCTGAATGTAATGAAAATGTGGAAAAGACTGAGGACAGAAAAGACCATTCTCCCACAGTGGTAGAACTTACCTCCCACGTATGTAAAATATCAGTGTTGCTGGATATATACATGCCTTGGTCATCTGTGGGATACAGCTCCTCTCCTGCCTGTCAGTGACAGAAAATAGTTAAATACTCTGTTGGATGCTAGCTGAAGGCCTTGACAGATGAGGACCTTGATAGCTTATATATATTGTCCAGAAAAAGAGACTAATACATTTTCTTGCCTATGTTCTTCAGTCATTTCTTTTTTCCTTCATGCAGGGTTATGACATTTTTGCTAGTAACCATTCCCAGTAGAGATAGGTTTATATCTTAGACCCAGGAGAGTCTCACTCACTCCACTTGCAGAATAAAGAAGAACAAACGAGTTTAATTCCTGTGGTTGCTTTATAATGTCCATTAAGGAAGACCTGTTTTTTTGTGGCTTTTTCTTTCAAAAAAAAAAAAAAAAAAAGTAAATAACCTGATTAGAACTCAAGAACATATTAGTTAGGTCTGTACTGAACAACATGAGAAGAAAAGGTACCATATAAACACAGGTCTTTGTGAAGATTTATTTATACATTACTGGCACTAGGAAACTCAAAAAAACTTGTGTGTATAGGATTACAGCTAGATCCCTGTGTCAAGTTTGCTCAACATGTAGAGTGTTCTGTAGATGTCACAGTAATATGCAATTACAGTTTCACTTGATGGCTTCATCCACCTGAAGTTAACTACAAGTTTGAAATTGAGGATCTCCTAAGCAAAAGGTAGGATGGAAAATTTTAATCAGGCTGTAGTAGAAAGAAAAGGCTAAGAGCAGAAACAGTTAAACTAAGCAGCTAATTTGAAGTACATGCAATCTGAGAAAGTTTGATAGCAAGAAGCCTCACCTTCTGAATTACAGAGTCTGCAGAACAACAGGCTTTGACAGCAAAGGTCAGCTCAGTCTGTACTGTATTGAGTACTCAGTGATAAAAGAGAGAAGTGGAAATCAGAAACATTTTCTCCTGTTCTGTGATTCTGTAACATGCAGAAGAAAGATTTTCTGTCAGGGAGTGAAATACAGGCCTCTGTCCCACCACCACGAGGAAGCTAAGTCCTTGCCAGAGGAGCACACTAAGGGTTTGCAAAGAAAAGGAGAGCAGTGCTTGCAGCTGAGAGCTGCCCCTACTTCTAGGTCTGCCTCTCCCTGGATCAGAAGGGCAGAGAACACTGTACAGGTAGCAGACTTGGAGGCAGGGATCAATACCTGCTTCTGAATGAGCAGCACTAGAGCACACGTGGACACCTGATAGCTGTTGACTGAAGGAGCTATAAGCTTGAAGAGCTCTCCCAGAGGGAAAGCCCAGGGCTTTCTGTTACTGTACCTTCAACGCAAGGGGCCAGTGCATGAGGTAGAGATCCAAGTAATCCAGTTTCAGGGCATCAAGAGTCTTCTGGCAGGCTACCCTCACCAGAGGCTTTTCGTGGAATGTGCACCACAGCTAGAGACAGAAAGTCAAGACCCATAGTGACCTCCTGCTAAGCGAAAGCTCTCAAGGTGCTTTCCTGAACAGGAGAAAAGCTTTCTAGCTTCTTTGGCTGCCAACGTGGAATTAGGTCTTCCTATTGCTCTTCAAGTGGAGCTGTCCTGTGAGCGGAAATGTCCCATGACACCAAAATCATTATATGTGGTAGCAGCACATGGACTGAGTCTGCAATAAATCCAAACACTAACCTTTTTCCATTAGCTAAAGCCTTTAAGAGACAGCTTTGCAATGCAGATGTTGGTTAAATAGCTCCTTTCAAGGTAACAGTCAGTTTCATTGTTGAGCTAAATACTGCATTTCATCCATAAGCATTAACTATGTATCTCTATATAGGATGAGGTAAAGCCAGAAGCTTTCATCAGTATTGACCTGAACTTTGTTGTTTTGCTCCATGCTATAGCACAGTTTCTCTCTCATTCTTTAATTTCCTCCTACAGGCAGGCTCTGTGCAAAGCAGGTCTCCCTTCTGTAGATTCTATGGCACCAAACCCCTACCTTGCTGACAACGAAGAGATCCGCTCGCTTCACAACACCGTCCTTGATTTTCTTCTGGATCCCTTCCCCAACCTCATCCTCATTTTGGTACGCATAGGCACAGTCAAAGTGACGATACCCAGCATCGATAGCAGCCATCACTGCAGCTGATACTTTCCCAGCTGGGGACTGGAAAAAAAAAAAAGAAAAAGTTGATACCCTAAGACAAAACATACAGGCTTTCTCCTTGCTAAAAGAAATACAAACACTGGGGATTTAAGAGGAATTCTTCCATGCACTGTTCTCATAGTGTATTCATATGAAACGAAGTCCCGTTCCCATGCAGGGCTCAGCCCAGAAGCCAGGTAGAGCAGAGGTCCCGAACACTTGGACAGTTCTCCAGAGCTGGACCAGGAAGAAACGAGTTTTGCACAGGAGCTCTGCACTGCCTCTCCACTAGCGCTTTCCTTCCCAGCAGGAGAAGCAGGCGAGAGCTGCGCAGGCAGGAGTATCTTTGTGCGGCCTCGGTCACTATGCAGAGCACAGCGACATGCATCTCCGCTCCACCCCTCCGTGCACCCCACCTCTAAGCCAAACACCAGCTCGGCTGCCGCTTTCAGAGAGTTCCAAGCAGTGCAGCCTGAAGGGGCACATAGAAGAGCCTCTCACTAAAGAACTGCAAGAACACTGTGTTCCAATAGGCCCCATAACGCCTGCTTTCAGACGCTGCACAGATCACTGATTTAGCAGTTCACATCAACGAAGCAAATCCCTTGGGCAGAACCTCCCTGGCACGCGTGAATTGGCCTTTAAGGCAGTGTCTAATTACTGGGCAATTCAAAGTAACCTTATCCTACTGTTTTAGGTTATACAGCACCGAGCCTACACTCACACCAAGATGAGCTAAACCCCCCCTGCAGCAGCATGCGAGCTTTTAGCATGAGGAGGCACGGAAACAGATGGGGAAAGAGACAGGACAACCACAGCGAGGGCTGCAGGACAGAACCGGCACCACACATAGGACTGCTTCGCCCTCCCAGGGCTGCTGCCATCCCCCTCAAGCGCAAGGGGCCCCAGGAGGCCGCGGTTACCTTCCAGGTGCCCAGGCCCAGGAGGGGCATCCCCGTCCCACTGCTCAGCTGTACGCATGTTGCCATTGCCCCAGAGCGCGGAGTGCGGCGGACGGAGGACACCTCCTGCACAGCCCTTTAATAGCAGCCGCGATGGGTTGGGCCGGGACCGCCCTCTCGGGCCAGGCCCCACGGAGGGCGTTGCGCAGCGGCAAGGTGAGGTATTTAAAAACAAATAGTAGGTGCCCATCTGTCCTGGGAGGCAGGCGGTGCAGTGGTGCAGAGCTGCAGGGAAGCTTCCTGGAGCTGGTGTGGCAAGGAGGGATGTGGCAGGGTTCCCCCTGGGTATTGCCCACGGTGGGCAAGAGGCAGCGCCTGAATCGGTCAGACTTTGTACGGCAGTGACTCAAAAGCAGCGGGGCATCATGAGAGGGGTGGAAACTCACCAAGGCCTGCTGCGTGGCCAGGAAGAGATGATTTTCTGTCACTGAGAGGAACCTGTGTCTGTTTTCTTCTGATCCTGTTTTTTGGGGGGAGAGGTTTTGAGGTTTCCATGATCCTGGGGTAAGCAGCTGGTCAGAGTGTGTGAAGACCAAAAATGAGGCTTGCTGGAGAATCCAGCTGAGAAAAGTAATTTGGCCTCCTTCTCTCCTTCTCAGATGCTTGAGTGGTCTTGGGCCCTGCAGCCTGCTCTTGTTCTCCTCCCAAAATGTGTATAGTTTTCCCTGATGATTTCTTGTCTGAGAGATGTTTCCACATGCTTGCATAAGATTTCAGGCAGAAGATTTGCATTTTCCTCTCCTGTTCGCTCAGGCAAGAAGAAAACAGCTGTGAGGAACTCAATTCTAAGACGACAGATCAAAAAAACAGCAAGCACTGCATTTTTGTTGCTCATATGTGATAGGTAATATTGGCAGTTCTCTGCAAAAGCATGAAAAATGTCTCCGCTCCAATCCCTCTGCTGTGTGTTTTGCCAAGCCCTGGGGGGTTGCATGTTCTCTTCTTTCTGAAGCTTTTGTAGAAATACCTACATGGCACTAATCTCCGAAAAGATTATATATTTGAGTTGTAGGTATCTACGAATAGCATGCATAACACAGCAGTGTGATGAAGCAGAGAATAGAGGTTTTTTTTTTTTTTTTTTTTGTGGGGTAGTAGTAATAAGAAGCCGCAAGATGCAGGGTGGTTGAGGCCCAATGTCATATCTGCCTCATAACCATAGGAAACTGCAGGTCTGATTTTGTTCCCGGGTTACTTTAAAGCAAAAGAGGTTTTTTTGTACATTTGTTTCAGACAGAAGACTTTTAGCCTAAATTCTTTTGCATTTGTCGTGTGGTAAAGGGAGTGCGAGGCAACATGAACCTGCTAAACAAAATTCACTCCATGGACCAGGGAATGGATAGGCTGTATGGGGGCAAATTTCACACTTGCATTCACACAGCATTACAGTTCACTGCAATTCCCAGCCCGAGCCCAGCCCAAGGGAAGCTCAGCACTTGCTCTGACCCATCTCCACGCTGGCAGTGGCTCAGCACAAACACGAAGCAGTTCCGCCTCATCTCCTCTGCTTCCTTGTGGCTTCGGATTTCTGCATAATACTGTTTCCCCACCAGTCCCCTTTATTATGCTTTTCTATAGCCTGAAGTCAGCACAGGCTGTCGGGCTACCAGTAAGCCAGGTTATGATCAATCACACAGTGATGAGGTATAGTGACGGCTCCTCTAGGGTATTCCCAGTTGTTGGATGAGCATCTATGAAAGCAGGGAGAGCAAAGGCAGTGAGGTGCCCGCAGCCCCAGGCGGTTGACACAGTGGTTGGTGCAGGCAGAACGCATAGGCAGCGCACAGCAGCGAGCTCCTGGGAGAACCGCAGTATGGGAAATACTTGTTGGCAGGACGTGTCAGCACTTGCCAAAAAGGAAGCGGGGACCTGGACTGACCTTCCAGAAAAGCATGCAGCCGTCCAGGTGTCAGGATGCAGGGAGCGCCAAAGCTTGGCACCTCCTCTGGGCAGCAGTAAGGATGACAGTTGTGTGAGATGTGAGAAGGTAGAATGGGAGCAGTGCTATGAGAGGAGGTGCAAAAGCTGAGGAGCAGCGGGGAGTGGTAGAGGCAGATAGACTGGTGGTGCCAGGCTCTGGCCTCTAAAAAACATGAGCAAGCACCAGGAAGTCCCCAACAGAAGCAAAGGAATACAGAATCCATCCACCAGCTGACACAAGGCAAAACATACTAGGACAAAAATGAATGGAAAAAAAGTCCAGGCTCCAGATGGCAGGAGAAATCCTTCTTCTCCCATCTCACCCTATCAGGTTCCCCTATGCAACAGATACAAGGCCATGGAAGATGAAGGGCAATCAATGGATAAGTGAAGGTGAGAGTCCCTGACCTCCAAAAACATTGTTACGTTCAGAAAGGCAAACTCCTGTATCGTGACCATCTGCAGGAGGAGAAAAAGGCGTGTTATAGTCACAGGGGATTCCACAATAAGGGGGATAGAAGGTCTGATACACAGAAGGGACCCTCCTCAAAGGGAAGTCTGCTGCCTTTCTGGGGTCCGGGTTAAGGACATCACCAGGAAACTTCCCAGCCTGGTTTTACCCATGGACTATTACCCTTTGCTGTCCCTTCATGTGGAGAGAGAGGAAGTGGCAACATGTAGCCCAAGGGCAATGAAAAGGAACTTTAGAGAATTGGGTCAGATGATCAGGAACTTGAGTGTGTAGGTCATCTTCTGTTTTCCACAGTCTTGACAGCAATATGGAAAGAAACAGGAGGATACAGTCCATTAACACATGGCTCCATGGTGGTATCATCACCTAAACCTTTTTTTTTCAGCAACAGGAAGCTTTACATGTAACCAGGGATGCTGACATCATATGGGATTCATCTTTACCAAAGCAGGAGGAGGGTCCTTGGTCATAAGCTAGCAGGGCTCATTGATAAGCCTTCAAATTAGATTCAGTGGGGACGGGGGTTATCATCAGGGATGCTGGTGTTAAGGTAGGGAATGGCATACCATGCCATTCGTGCCAGCTTAACACCAGAGCCAGCAAAGGATGCCTGAAGCCTGGAGAGGGAACACAGCAAAACAGGAAACAGTTCTGGCCAGCAGCTTCGCACCAATGCTTCACAGTTCTGTGCTGCACGCTTTGCTTCTTCACCGTATCAGACATACTCATAGCAGTGTTTCCCCCAGCTTTACTATAATCAACTGTCAGTCCAGCCCACTAATCAGATCAACCTACAGTAATATCACAGTACAGATTTCTATCAGTTTTCAGTATTGCGCTCCTGTTGCCTGTATCAAAGCTCATCCATTCTAGTTCTTGGCAGTGTAATGTCAACCAAATTTTTGCACTGGGTTATTCAACTGAGTAAATTCTTAACACAAGTTTTGCACTCTGGTTTGTCAATACCCACACCCCCAGAAGAACACAATTTCTATACCATTGGTAATCCAACTATTTTTGGTTTGGAGAGAATACAAACACTATTCTCTGCTCATTTTTGATATGTAGATGAAAGTTTGGTTAAAATAATGACTCGATATATTGAGTAGGAGTCTGTATGAATTTCAGGTCCTAACGCCTTTTTCACTTATGTTTCTTCAAAAACAAGTTTTGGGTTGTGTCCAGAGTGAAGAATGCAGTTGCCTCACCTTCAGACAGTGATGATGTAGTTCAGATTATTCTTCCAGATACATCTTTCTCCTGTTCTTAGGTATCCTGGCCCTGCAACCTTAAGTAGTGGTGATGCAAGACAAATGATAAACACCAATTGGCAGTTCAGAGCATTGCCATCTTTTTTGCGCAGCATTTCTAGCCAGGCAAAGACATTTACTGAATGAGCAGAGAATTTTAACAGTCCGCATTTTGTTCTTTAGAACAATTTTATTATATCCTTCCGCCAAAGAAGAAAGACAGTCACTAGGTATAGGTGCTGTGTCTTTGCTAACAGCAACAGGACTGATATAGCAGGCAAGCTGTGGAGTGCACAGCTCTAGGCCACAGTAAAGGCTTGTTAGACCCCAGAGGTCTGGGGGAGATCAGGATAAAGCTGTCCTCAGTATTCTGCATTGAATGGATACTCCTTGTGAGTTTTGCACCTGAGGGATATCAGAGAGGAGAGATTATTCACATAGCTAAAATAAAATCTATGCAGAGCCGTACTGGATGCTTAGAGGAACCACACTGTATAACCACATAGCTAATTTGTTTTTTGGTGTGAAAATGGTAGTGAATTACCAGTGAATTCCCAAGTCCTTTTCCATTATTCAGGCACTATCTATTCAAAAGTGGTATGACCAAGTCACTTTATTTATAAAGTATCAGTTCACTGTTTACTGCCTGAAACACAGTTTCCGTGGCCTTTCTGGGGCAAATATGGATTCTGTATCCATATTTGGATACAGTCCTCCAAGGGGCATATCTGCAAGCATTTGTTCCCCATATTGCACTTCATTCCTTCCCACAACCATCTATGAAAAAACTGCCTTCGGTTTTTCTAACAAATTCAATATAAGAGAAAGTGACAGTAAATTCAAGCCTACCATACACTCATGGCTAATATGATATAGCTAAAACAATCAATTACAATTTTTCTGTTGGAATGCCAGTTACAGAAAGTTTCCTGGAGAAGAAGTGAATATATAGTAAGACTTATGCTCATCATTTTGTCAATAAAGTGAAAATACAAAAAAAATCCTATTGAGTTATGTTTTTAAGGTGAACCATCTGTAATTTGAGTTAATGACTCTCAAACTATGCCTCAAAGCTTCAAAATAGTCAAAGTAGCTTCAAAATCATACCTGTGAGTTTAAGCACAAAATTTCCCATAAAGAATACTCAGAATTAAAGAGTTGAGAAACAAGCTGTCACTCACATGATCATTTCACAGATTCTCCAATTTCTGTTTAAGCTGAAAATGGTTGCCATCTCCTCTTTAGTCAGTTCAAAGTCAAATATCTAACAGGAGAAACAGCTAGAGGTCATCTCTTGGAGAAACTTAAAGATTTGAGATTCACAAGATTCAAAAGCAAGTCTGCATTGGAGGGGTGTGCAAAAGGGAAAGTGAAAGTAAGTCCATAGGCATTTCCAAGACTCCCTTGGCAGAGGAAGATCACTTCCTTTCCCCTTGCCCAACTTACAGGCAATGTGTCTGCTGTTCTAAGAAGCTGCAGTGGCAATTAGTGTTGCAGGATGCCTACATCTGTGGAGGCTTCATTGATCTGTTCTACTCCAAAGGAACACTGGAAGAGTTTCCTATAACCTGTTAATCCAGATAGGTCTGAAATCCTGATGTCCAGTGTCAGTCAGGGGTATCTGAAGTCACAGAGGAGCATCACGTAAGGTGACTGCTAAGGTTACCTGCACTGAGCAAAGCTCATTTCTGCCCTGTGAACTGCAGCTGCTAGTTTACCTAAGGTAACCTAAGGTTTACCTAAGCAGAGAGAAAAAGCTAGGTCCTCCTGTGTGAACAGGATTTGGAAAGGGTAAGAAAGGATCACTACTTGTTCTGCGGGGGTAAAGGCTGCCATTCCTAAAGCGCAGCATCCAGGTTGCCTGTAATCACCCACCTTGGAGTTCTCCACAATACGCTGTGGTGTGACAGACTTGGGAATTGCAGCCACATTTCTCTGGATCTGAAATCGAAGGAGAACCTGCAAGAACAGACCACTGAGTCAGAAAACAGATGTCTCTGCTGTATTAGAGGCTCAGTATTGCCAGAAGAGCAAAGAGGGAGCTGCTAGTATCCTCAAGGTCTCCTTTCTCCTCTGCTACAAAACATCACAGAAGAGAGCCATGTTTCACATGGTAGAAGTTCACATGCACCCTTCCCTCGAGCACAGTTTCCTTACAGCTGTGCCCCAGGAAACAGTACCCACTTCACTGCTCTTGCCTACCTGGGCTGGGGTTTTGTTGTGCTTGGCTGCAATCTCTTTAATCTTGGGGTCATCGAGAAGTACGTCAGAGGAGCCTTCACTTCTAATGAGGAAAAAAAAGAACGTACAGGCCTCTGCAGAAAGATTCTACCTAGAAAGAGTTAGAATTACATAGACACATCCACACCATTGCTTATTCAGTTTGTCTGAAGGCTTCAAGCTTAATACGTACTAACTCATTGGTAGACTGGAAATTACCTGTCAGGGCGTCCAAGGGGACAATATGCTGTCACAGCAATCCCTTTGGATTGGCAATAGTTGATCAGCTTCTCCTGGGTAAGGTATGGATGGCATTCAATCTGCCAACACAAGAGCAGAGACTGGTAGTGGCTGAAAAATTGCCATGCTGCTCTACTCCAATTACACACTGCCCTTATCATAGCTTGTGCGATAACACAAAGCTATAATGTTGTAGGGTGCCAAGTTTAAAGTACATGAGGACTTAGTGTAATTTTGCTGAAAGGATTAAAAATGGTTGAATACAACCACAGGATCAGAGTTTATCTCTGTATTCATTATTCTTTAAAAACAGAGAAAAAGAAAATAAAAAGAAAACCTATACAGCCATTCCAGCATATGACAACAGTGGTTCAGCAAGTTCAATTCCAAAAAAAAAGAAGAAGGAAACATCCTGGGGGCTTGTATCACCTATAGTGGGATTTAGAAAATCTACTGTGCCCACTCCATTCTCTCTTTTTCTAAATCCTCATTTGACTGTAATCAGATCTTGATAATCCTTGAAGAGTACTCACTGATAATCCTTGAGGAGCATTCACCTGCTGTAGCATAGCAGCCTACCTGGTTATTTACAGGCTTGTGCTTCAGTCCTGGCTTGTTCAAGAGTCTCTCAACCTGCTCACGGTTGAAGTTGGAGATTCCAATGGCTTTGACCAGACCAGCATCCACCAGCTCTTCCATGGCCTAACACAGAAAAGGCAGCAAAGTCATCATCAGAAGTACCGCCCGAAGAAGAGATTCTTCCTGATATAGAAGAATCAGTTCATGAGAAAGACCAAAATGATTATTTGGACATGCAAAGGCTGCCCTCTGAGAAAAATAGGAACACTGGTATGTAAAAGCTAAGCCTCTCATAAGACTTAAGTCTCATTCTCCGAGGCTGTAAAGATAACAAAATACCATTTGGGGGGAAACTTGGTATTCTGGGCAATTTTTGTGCCACTGAGTCTTTCCAGTAATTCTGCATTCATGAGACAATTCTGCAACTACTGAAGGTAATGAGAACATGGAAAAGACTAAAGTACAGAAAACACGGTTCTCCCGTGGTGGCTCAACTTACCTCCCACGTATGCAGGATATCAGTGTTGCTGGGTATAGCCATGCCTTTGTCATCTGTAGGAAACAGGTGCTCTCCTGTCTGATAACACAAGAGAAAACTGTTTGAAACAATCTGTTTGGAAGCCAGCTTAATGTTGTGACAGCTTAGGCCTATGACAAAAAAAAACACAAAAAGTCTAGTGCAGAAAATATATATACTTATTTTTGTCTGTTTTTCAGTTACTCCACAGGAAAAAGAAGGGAGTTGCTGCACTTTTTTTTCAGCAACTAACCAATGAAGACAGTTACTTCCATTAAAGTCAACATGTGATGGTTCACCAAAACACATTTTGTATTTTGTGGAGACAAAACATGCCACTTGTGTGGAAGCGCAGATCCAGTGCTGCTACACACAAGAAATGCATGATCTTTCTTGGCTGGAGCAACAGCTGAGCTGTAAAGCACTTGAAGAGAGCCGTCTGTAAGAGACAGCAGTTCTAAGACAATACTGTTTACATCATACCTTCAACCCCATGGGCCAGTGCACGAGGTAGAGGTCGAGGTAATCCAGTTTCAGGGCATCAAGAGTCTTCTGGCAGGCTCCCCTCACCGCAGTCTTCTCGTGGAATGTGCACCAAAGCTAGAGACAGAAAGCCAAGGCCCATGGTGACCTCTTGCTAAGTTCTCAGATGCTCTCCTGAACAGGAGAGAAGTCTTCTAGCTTCTTTGTCTGTCAACATGGACTTAGATCATCTTATGGGTCTTCTAATGATGCCTGCTCTACCATGACAGTAAGAGCAGTATGTGCCATGGCAATGTACACACTGGAACACAGCAGCGATTCACTTTCATGCGTTCACTCATCACTTGAAGGCACTGACTGCAAGCTTAGACTTTGGGCAGAAGAGGACAGCATACATGAGGGCCGTCTTCCGTTAGACCTAACTACTGGTAAGTTTCCTGCAGCGTATTTAACAGATAAGCCTCTAAGCACACGATACAAACGACATGCGAGCCCGGCTGCCGGGACAAGTGCCACTTCTGCTCCCTTCTGCAAGGTACCCGCGCGCCCACCTTGCTGACCACGAAGAGGTCCTGCCGCGCCACGGCGCCCTCGGCGATCTTGCGCCGGATCCCTTCGCCCACCTCGCGCTCGTTCTGGTACACGTAGGCGCAGTCGAAGTGGCGGTAGCCCGCATCGATAGCGGCCATCACCGCCGCCGCCACCTTTCCCGGGGACGACTAAAATTAAACGTATTACATATGGGTTTATGATAAAACAACACACATTTCTCCCATGATAACAATAACAACAATAAACCACACGGCCACCCACCCACCGCAGCCCCGGCTGGACATGCGCACGCGGTGTGTGTGGGGGGGAGCGCTGCCCGCCGCCCCTGTGGGCCTCCCCGCGCC
>JAWLRI010000228.1:314713-327292 GCA_034781795.1 Crypturellus tataupa
TGCCCAGCCCCAGCAGCGGCATCCGCGCCGCGCCGCCCAGCCGCACGCAGCCCGACACCGACGCGGGCACCGACATGGCCGCGGCCTGCGCTCCTCGCCGCGCCGAGCGGGGACCTCCCCCGGCCCTGCAGAATGGCAGCACCCGCCCCGCCGTCCCCGCAAGGCCGCATGCGGCCAATGAGCGCGCCGGGCCTGCCCCTCTCGCGGGCGCGACCCAATCGTGGCGGCCACCGGGAAAGCGAGGCACCCAATGGGAGGCCCCCGCGGATGCCGCGGGAGAGCTGCGGTGGAAGGAGCCACGGGCGCAGGGGGGCGCGCGGCGGCCCGGAGCGCGGCGGCAGCGGTGAAAGTGCGGGTCTCTGAGGAGGAACCGGGGGAAAAAGGGAGTTTTGGACATGTAAAGTTGCAGGGAACAACAACAACAGCACCAGCAGCAACAACTAACCTTTCTCTTTGACAGGCGCCACTGGGATTGCATTGTCCCTCTGCCCGCAGGCAAGTGCAACGGGGCACTTCAGAGTTAAGCAAGCAAGCAAACACACACAAACAGGAGTGTGGAAATAAGCGGCAGGTGCCTTGTAGCCTCGTGTCAGGAGCTTAGTTCTCATTCTGGCATCGGCGCAGTCCAAGTGGCGGTATCCAGCATCCATAGTAGCCATCACTTCTACATCACAGCCCCTGGTGCAGACTAGGAAATAATATGTCTAAGAATCTCAAATCAGTACATGCTTAGTACCAGTTCCCTACAAAAAAGTAGAAAACTACCCCATCCAGATCATTGCCTCCCTCCCACTTTTTTTTTATTATTATTATTTTTAACAAGAAATGTGTTCAATTCAGTGAAGGCTTTATTAATCTCACAAAAACTGTCTCCTGGGCTTAAAGCCCGCATTCCTCTGCAATCCTGCAGCCGCGCAGAGTGCGGCCTGAAGGCCCGCTAGAGCAGCAGCCCCAGGCAGCAGGAGAGTTTCCCAGCGCGGGATCAGGAGGATGCGAGCCTTGTGCCGGAGCTCTGCAGTACCGGTGCTTTTCCCTGCAGACCCACGTTACCTGTGGAGGCACCTAATCACCTCCCCGGCGCGTGCAGCGGCGCAGCCTGGGCCCTTGGCTCCCCAGCGAGGCGCTTCGTCGGAGGGTGCGTGAGGGTGGAGCGTTGCTGGCCCTTCCCTGTGCATGTTTGTTTGTGCAGGGCTTGGATCCCGTAACGCCTCGTCCGCTTGTCCCCGGTTGGTGTTGGTGTATCTCGCTTTGGATACGCGCCAGGCTCTTACAACACCTTTCAAAGTTCGTTGCCCTGCTTACCGTGTGGGGAGCACGCTGGAGTCAGGAGCGCTTTGGCCTTGCGACTTTGCCTCAGTAAAGACACAGGTGCCACGAAATGAGTCACTAAGCGGGAGTGTGAGGCACGAGACAGCTGCCGGGTTGCACTGAGGTCTCTCACTCGCTGCTCTGCCGCTGCGGCTGCTGGGCTGAGCTGAGCATGGGGAATCACAGACTGGTTGAGGTTGGAAGGGACCTCTAGAGATCATCTAGTCCAACTCCTCTAGTCCAACACCTAAAGCACATAGCACAGGGTGGCATCCAGGCGGGTTTTGAAGATCTCCAGAGAAGGAGCCTCCACAACCTCTCTGGGCAGCCTGTTCCTGCTGTTCACCCTCACTGGAAAGAGGTTCTTCCTCACATGGAGGCGGAACTTCCTGTGCTTTTATTTGTACCCATTACCCTTGTGCTGTTGCTGGCCACGACCAAGAAGAGTTTGGCCCCATCCTCTTTACATTTTCCCCTCAGGTACTTGTACATATTGATCCGATCTCCTCTCAGTCTTCTCTAGGCTAAACAGGCCCAGCTCGCTTAGTCTTTCCTCCTATGATAGATGCTCCAGTCCCTTATTCATCTTCACTGCTCTACACTGGACCCTCTCTAGAACTTCCTCGTTCCTCTTGTCCTGGGCAGCCCAGAACTGCACCCAATACTCCAGGTGCGGCCTCACCAGAGCTGAGTGGAGTGGAAGAGCAGAGCAGAAGGGCTGAGCCCCCTTTATGCACCACTGTGTCGGGTGTCCTCATCACAGTGATGGTGCTCAGGGCTTGTGCCCCCTACCTGGAGCTTCTGACCCTGATAAGCAGACAGCTAGGGAAAGGTTAGCATAAGCTTACCGAGAAAGAAGTTGTTCCTTTTCACCTAGGGAGATGAAAGTGATATTTACACTTTACATGCTATGAAATGAGGCACCAAGGAAGGGCAACTTACTGAAGCTCAGGTAGGGCAAAGCAAAGCAAAATTAGGTCCTCAGAATACTCTGGATCTAAATGGGGCCATTCTCCTTCAGATAAATTCTAGAATTGCCTATTTTTTCCGGTTTGCTTTTACCTCTTCCCATGTTATTAGGAGGCAACACAAGTATACAGTCGGTTTCGTTTTTTATCAATCAGTGTCTTTGTAAATGAGGATTTCATAGTGCAGAGGAAGGCATGTGAAAAGCAAGAAGATGTCCTTTAGCTACATGATCATGACCTACAATTAGTGTAATGAATACATTCTTTTGCAGAGAAATAGCACAGGATGCAGACAGGAGCGTGGGAGGCTGTACTTTAATGTTTGCACACACGGGGGCAGAATGAAACTAGTGTGGGACAACTGTGCTTTTGAATTTCTTCAATTATCTCCTGTTGTATTGCATATTGTATTGTGTAGATTTTATAGCAATGAGAAGGTAAAAAGCTCTCTTCCTTTGCCTCTTTTCAGAGAAAAGGATCAGTAAACAAAGAGGTGACTTAGGCTTAGTAAAATGAAAATAGGTATTAGGTTGTTTTGTCAGGGACTCAAAGGTACAATCTGAAGTTTGAAGTGAAATTTAGCAATTATCTGCCTGATGAGTTGTCTTTAGATTGAATACACAGAAAAAAAAAAGAGGAAAAAAATTTATTTTTCTCTGCTGACATTTTAACTGAAATATATGAGATTGCCCTTCCTGCCTGAGCTCACCACCCTGTCTGAAAGATGCTCCATAGCTGGTGCTTTTATGAACTCTGTGTGTACGAGGGAAACCAAGTCCCTTTTCTGCCTCCTGTTAACTGGGCAGTTATTTACCCTGTGTTATACATCCCGGGGCAGCAGAAAGGCAGTGTATTCAGAGCGGTGTGTGCATGATGCCCGGTAGCCCTCTAACATGCAGCAGCAGTGGCGGGCGCCGTGGGCTGCCTGCGGCCCGCAGAGAGCACTAACCCCCGCGCAGGACTGGGCTGCTGAGTTCACATTTGCAGCGGAGGCGGCTTCCCTGGCATGTCTGCCATCAGCAAGCCTGTAAAACACCGGCCAGCAGTGCCAGACTTTTCTTGGTGCAGCGGATCTAACGCCAAACCCTGTCTGACCTAGGGTATCGTCCCTAGTGTCCTCAGCGTGGCTGGGTGTCGTGAGCTCAGCAGCGGGCGCATTTTCCAGCGCTCATCCGGGCCTGGAGAGCCAGCTGTGGATTGCCGTGCGGCCCTGCCGGTGGCGCTGGCACGGAAGGAGACGTGAAATGCCACAGCAGCTGCATCACGGCCTTTGCTCAAGCTGCTGGCATTTGGGGGTAAGAACCAAGGGCAACAAGACACGAAAAAGCAGGAAAAGAAAGAAATAACCTTTTCCTGAGCACTTCTTGCTCCGCGAAGTTTAAACCGTTAGGCTGATGCTGACTGAACAGGTGCTGGGTATCGTTCCAGGCTAAGAAAGCTGGTTAAAATGCTTTCTGGCATCGCTTATACTCTTGCTCAGTCCTTAAGCGTGACCCTCTGGGGGAAGATGATAGTCACGGCCTCACATTGCCACAGCACAGGGCAAGCAAGTCACTCCGAGGGATTTATTTTGGCTCCTGCGTTGGGCACGGCTGGCAGGGTGCCCTGGACAGCAGGGGGGCTGCGGAGCGCCTGTGCCGGGGGCGTGTGGCAAAAACCAGGGAAGCTGAGACCAAGCAGGGAGATGGAGAGGAGACTGGCCTCAGAGCTAAGCCTGGGAAAGGGCAGGAGGGGTGTTTCCCCACACGCCAAGTTGTTTCTCAATACCTGATTCAGTAATTAAAAGTTTATGCTAATTGGCAACAAATTAAATTAAGTGAAATTCCCCCAGTGGAGACTGTTTTGCCCATGACAGTTCCCAAGGGAGCTGCAGCCAGCCTGGCTTCGAGGCTTCAGTAACTGCTGCTATTGCACAGCAGGGAATTGCTGGGACATCCCCCCAGCATGAGCCCGGCCCTGTGCTGAGGAGGAAGCTCTCGGCTTAGCAGAACCAGAGCAGGTTAAGATAGTGCGAGCTACATCAACTGGGGTGGTTGGGTTTTTAAAAAAAAAAAAAAAAAAAAAAAAAAGAGGTGTAACTTGCCAACGAGTGGGCACTGGAGGGCAGGCGAGGCAGGAAAGGGAGAGTTAGGAGAAGGGAGCCAAGCGGCAGGGAGCAGCCCCCCGGCAGGGTCCGGAGGAGGCGCTGGCAGCCGGTGCAGGCAGGGCAAGGCACGTCCTCGGCAGTGCCAAACTTCGGCTGCATTTTCTCCCGAGGCTTGTCTGCGCAAAAATTCATGCTGTTGAGAAAAGGTTTCATTTTGTCAATGCAAATGCCTTTTTTGGAAACGTATCAGTTGAAGTCTGTTGTATTTTGATCTGGCTCACATCTGTTCCTTACCTGCTTCAGTTAAACAGCAGAAAGCACACTGTAGCAAAATAACATGTATCCTCCCACGGAGTTAGCATTTAACAGCTATTTAACAGCGTTAGTTTTTTGAACTGGTTTAATTAAACGGCAACTTCCTTGCACAAGCCAGGGCTGGTTCTTGTGGAAGCAGAAGCAGGTCGGTATCTGGTTGTGTCTTCTCAAAAACCCGTAAAAAGAAACCTTCGATAACAGACAGGAGCAGTGGGCTAATGTGAGACTGAAAAATAACTTTGCTTGATTCTCCAGACTAAAATCCTGCCCTGTGAAATGAGCACCAGCACCAGAGTATTCAAGCACCAGTAAAAAACATACCATTTCCAGTTGTTTCTGTAGAAGAGCGGACTTTGTCACGAGGGGATATGCAACTTAATTAGGAAGGGCAGTGTGGGCAGCCTCCAAACACAGCTGGTCTCCAAATGCAAAAACTGCTCATGCCAGACATACATTCCTGTTTAGAGTCTGTTGGTAGGCATGGTTATCAAAGGTTTCTCTCTTGGGTATGCAGACTGTAGGCTTTCCAGAGCTCATCACTTAAAAAAAAGTAATAAATGCTCTTTTTCATAATAAGTGGAGGCTCCTGTCCTGGCCAAAAAATATTTTTGTGCTCTAGTTCAAGTTTCAGCTGTCGGTTGTATCTAGTTATGAGGAAAAGAAAAGGCTGGGAGGTACTTTAATGCCATCAGAGCAAAGGGTGGTAGATGCTTTCCATTTGTGAAAACAAAAGCAATGAAAATATTTTTCTCCTGCTTAAAATACATACACACACACACACAAAAAAAGGACACACTAAAACCAGTGACATCATTTTGATAAGGAACAGGAAAATACCACTGTGGAAGTTGTGGATAATGAGAGCCAAGTACGAATTGCTTTGTGACCATGGGGGCGTTTAGAGGGCGAGAGGTAGGTCCAGACCTCCCTGGGGATGCCCGGTGTGCCGCCCTGCACCGATGCGTGGATGCGCCGGGTTATTTCGCTGCGTGCCCCAAGGGCCGGGGGAGCTCGTGCCTCAGTGTGGGTTGCAGCAGAAGCCAAGACTGCTGACTGGACCACAGCGCGTTCCCAACTGCCCCTGGTTAAACCAGTTGCAACCCACCGGGCCTGGGAAAGTGGCTTCGCTACATCTAAGATTTATGTGAACCTACCTCCTTAGAAAGACAAGGAACCTTGGTCAGGTAACACAGGCTGCATTTTACGGCGTCTTCCTCAAAGCATTGTAACAAAAAAGAAACACATTTCCTTTCCAAGATGTGGTTTATCAGATATATGCTATTTCTGCAAATGCCGTCTTAAGAGAGGCAGGGGCGATATGCTCAGATTTTGTTCTCATGCAGTTCTATTGAGTTGATTTCAGTTCAATAACTTACTTGGGTGATTGCAGATAGAGGCACTTGCAAAGAGAAAAATAATGACAGCGGTACTTACTTAAGTACTCGACCAATTCAGAGTGCCAAGTATTGGATAGTGTGTAGTGTCTCTGGGAGGTAGAAAAGTTTGAGTGTCATTTTTCCCAATATGTCAGAGATCCTGAATTACAGGCAAAATGCCACTTTATTTTTTTTTTCCTGTGGGCAACTAGGTCTAACAGCCCACAGGAATAGGCTAATTCTTAATCATAAAAACAATGGAAATCAGGCTCAGGGAGATTTAAATGACTAGATTTTCATGCGAGCAAAACAGTTATGAAATGAAAATTAGTTCTGGGAAGTTGGATATGCTGGCTCCTCATCCAAATGCATCATTTATTACTCTTGACTGCTGCTCACTCACCCTCCTTTCTCATTAAAGAAATAGAGGGAAAAAAACCTGAATTCACTTGTGACTTATAGCTATTTATGTAGGGCCTTTACTTCTAAAGTTGCCTAGGAAAAAAATGCATTAAAGGAAGGTTTGATCTTATTGCTTTTCTAAGTCAGGAGTAACCCCGCGGCACTGTGCGCAGTTGCAGTAAGGCAGAACGCTGTGACTCAGGCCCGCTGTTATTATCCGGTCGTGACACACAGGACAGAATTTTTATACAGGAAACTCATTTTTTTTGCTGTTTTCAAGACCAGACTAAACATCACTCAGGCTTGTTTTGTAAACTGGCATGGTGCAGGAAAGCCACGTATCATGGAAAGAAACCAGAAGTAGTGCAGGACAAATTTTTTGTGATTTTTAGAGTGGGAGACAAGAAGCCTAACATAACCACAACTGCACACACTGATTTTGTGGTTAAGCCAGCATTCCTTTTTCATAGCAACACTAAGGTAAAAAAATTCTGAGCAGCTTTTTTCAGGGGGAAGCATTAATTTGTGATAGATACCAGTGCAAGGAAACATTTTTTTGTGTGTTACTTGTTCTCACCGTTCTGTCTAGTTAATGTTAAGCTCATTTCTTTTTTCTTTTTTTCTTTTTATTTTCCTTTTTTTTTTTTTTTTTTTTTTCTCTTGGTTATATTTGCTCAGATTCTTATGCTATTAATATGCTCTAAAATCAGCACTACCCAGCCTGATGGTTTAAACCACTACCAGGTTTTAACTAAGCTATCACGTCCTGACTAGACTTGGCCCTGCTGCTTTCTTTTTACAGAGGAGCACCTTTTAGACTCTCAGTCTCAGACAGTTTCTAACTGATGTCTGACATCTGAGGCAATTTGCTGATCATGGAAACAAAATTATAAAGCAGATTCATCCTATGATTTTCCTTGCTTTTGACACTGCTGCAGTAAGTTAGCTTGTATAATGTTACAACTAGAAAACTGTAAAATACCCTAAGCCAAATATTTAGCAGCAAACCTTGCAGATGTTTCAAACGTCTTTCTTGCCTAGAAGTGAGATAGCTGTTGGCATCCAGTACAGCTTCTTTTAGAGCTTTTTGAAGGCCCTGTTATTGCGGGGTTGATGCCAGCACATCCGTGTTTTGGGACACCAAGTGCCAGGCTAGCGTGGAACCAACAGTGATTTGCTGTGGTGACTTGGCTCTCTGAAACCATTTGAATAATCCGACCTTTCTTTGAGAAAATACATCCAGTTTATCTTAATGTATAGGATGTGTTTTGGAGAAAACCAGCTTTGTTGAGAAGTGTTTAAATTTATGTCATTAAATTCTTCCCTTCACAGTGCTGTGTTCAACACATGCCACTGTAGTATCTAGGCATCTGTTGCAATAAGGAGTCTATTTCAAGATGTCTTAGGGCTGTCTTCCTTTTGCAATGTTTTAGAGGGCATAGAAAATGCAGGTTTTGTTCCAGTTTTGTATATTTGTCCCACTTTAAATGCTTTCTGCTTGAGATATGCAGAAATATTTTTAAGAAAAGATTTCAAGTGAATACATAGGTGTCACATGTTTCAATTTAGGAAAAAAAGTTTCAGGATGTATCCTGGGTCTTTCTTCATTCCTTAAAGCAAAACCAATTAACACTTCAGAATAATGTTACCAGCACCTAGCGACAGGGAGCAGATAAGAAATTCGGTTCCCAGACTTGGTTTTGAAATGTGATGCCCCACATAAAACCTGCCTTCCATCTGTTTTGCATATAATGAAATGAATGTTTCTATGTATTTTTCTTTCTTCCTTCTCAGTCTGTCACTTGGGAAAAAAAAAAAAAAAAAAACAACACTCTTACTTCACTACCTTAAAGACTAGAGCTATTATTCTGGTGACAAATGCAAGTTAGTCTAAGTAGTTACACGCTCATTTTTCTTTTGTTTGAACAAACTTTTCTGCCAAGTCATGTAATCAGAGTTAAAAAAGAAAAAAGTAAAATGTTTGTTTTCACATAAGGAGAACTCACTCAGATGCCTGGGGTTATGTTCTGCCTCCATACCCAAAGAGGATGAAAGCCCTGCTGTGTTTACACCTTAAAGCCCCATTTCCCACAGCAATAGAGCTCAGGCACTATTCAAACAAAAGATGAGAGATCCTCTGCTGAGGAGCCAAAATTCGGATTCGGTGACTGACTGGTGTGCTAGGTATGCCTCGTTGTTCTGGCAGGTGTATCCCTGAATAATAGGTGTGTTTTAAGACACGGTTGTGGGATATGTTGACAAATAGGTGTAGGTGCATGATGAAAAGTTGCTGATGCATAGACAGGCCGGAGCCAAGAAAATGCTGAGATTCACTTGTCTGATTAACACAAGACGCATCGAGTGGCCGCAACCAAAAGACAGAAGTGGAGCCTGAGACCTGGTGAAGAAGCAGAAGTTAGAGCTGTGTGAAGGACTTTGGGCCAATGCGACACAGCTACAAGTACTGTGGCCTCAAGGACAAGAGAAACCGCTTCCTGTGCAGGAATTCATCTAAGCTTCTGTGGCACTAGGATAAACAAGTGGGTTTAGAATGTAAGCTTGGGTGAAAAGGCAATATTTTGGTATTTTGGGGACTGCAGTCTTTCTAGGATGGAAAAAAGATGAAGGTCATTGGGAAAAGAGTGAATAAAGGAGTCATTTAAACCAATATAACTGAGTGAGTAGAGCTATATAAAGTAATAGGCAAGGAGGGTGGAAGTGTGGACAGCACAGGTGTAGTGTCCCACGCTGGTGGCACTGTCCTGCTGACAGGAAAGTTAACACACACTGTGAGTTTCCCATGCCCCTTCCACAGAGTGGCTGATTTCTTGCGAGATAGGAAGCTCGCGTTTACTTCTTGCAGGAGGAGACAACCAGTGTTTTGGGAGGCTGATGGCCGGGGAGATGAATTTAGTCAGAGTGATTTTATGATGTAACAGTTCTGGATATAGAGAAGCTGTTTAAGAAATATGGGTCTGTTTAGCTCTCTGCACACAATGTTTTATAGTCACAGATCTCTCTCAGTGCAAATTAACCTCAAATGGAAGTGGGCCATGAGGAAAGCTGTGGAGAAGTGATTCATCCTAGAAGTGCGAAATGATAATGGCATGGATAAAAGGGAAAAGACAGGATCTAAAATGTCTGTGGAAAGAAAATTGTGAAGTGTTGAAAGCAGCCTGAAAGTGCCAGCATCAAAAAGGGATGAGGATTCCTTCTGGGCAGCAGAGAGCAAGGGCCTGCTGCTGGCAGCAACTGAAAATGGAAGTTTTACAGTAGTCAAGAGCAGGGAGACTTTAAAGGTTCCAGAGTTAATGAAAAATATGAAGATTTGAACACAGAGCCTCTTTTGAAGTTGAAATTAAGAAGACAGTTCATATATGAAATAATGGTAACTAATGAGCTCAGCATGTTCTGGAAATTACTTTGGGTAGTTCTGCAGTGCATTATGGCAAATATCTGAAATAGCTGTAAGCAAAGCAGCTATTTGGAGAACAGATACCATGGGCACAGAGCATAACCACTGGAGAATGCCCTGTTTGCCACAGTTTTCATCAATCATTTATCTGCTTTTCTTCCTTCTAGATTTGTTTTCTTCTGTTCCTGCCTTGCTCCAGACCTTGCTTTGTTTTGCTGCAGTCGAGCCAGAGCTCCAGCGGAAGCTTATGTGTCAAGGAAAAGCTTCCTGAACTGCTTCTGCCATAAACGTTCCAGCTATGAGCATCTGTTACAACCTGGAAAGGTTCCAGGTTGGAGGCCCTGAAAAACATAGCCCAGCTGTTGTAAAAGATGAACGCTGCTAAATGAGTATAGCCATCTGGAAGAAGAGTAACAAACAGTGATGTGGCTTGGACTCCTTGGTCTTCGTGCAGCTTGAAACTTGAATCACAGTCATTTGGTTGTTTTTGCCAATGTTAATGAAATCATCTTCTTATAAGCCTAACGGTGACAAGAAATCTGTATGTAATGGCCATGGAAGACCTGGCTTGTGGCACAGGTTACTGTCTAGTGATTTGTGGTTATGACTGCACAAGGGCATATAATTTATCTTTCTGTTATTTGTATTCTTAGTGACTAAGTACAGCCCACACATAGCGTTCAGGCTCCTGAATATCTATTTTTCTTTCCATCTCTAGTACGTTTGGTCTTCTTCCTTCCAAAAGCAATTCATCAGTCTCCCTGCGATGCCTCCAAAATAAAAAATTGTATCACTATTAAGTTCATACAAGAAGAGACAGGCTTGATCTAGCCAGGGGAAGGGTGACTGCAGGTGTACGCTCATGCAGTGTGATGTTGGAGCATTTCTGTTTACCAGTTGCAGCTGATGGGTGGGGAAATAAAACTGTATAGATGTGGTGAACTCAGTGAACTACTTTGATTATGTAGATGAACTGCTCTCTAATGTAGGTTCTGGCTTAAACAAAGTTGATGGAGGTGAAAGGTAGTAATCAAAGTTCATCGGCGTTATGTGTGGTTACGGGTTATGTGAGTTATTTGTGTAAGTGCTACTCACATCCAGTGGAAATATTTTGCAAAAGCAGGTTTTTTTTTTTTTTTTTTTTTGTAGTACACTTAAGGTCAAGGGCTGATAGAACTTAAAAGAAAATCTTTTAACCTATTTGCCCTGAATTTTCTTATAGCTCCTTGTCTGTCTTTTTCTTATCATAATCTGAATCCCTTGACATCTATTTTCATGTCCTACAGTTACAGTGTATTAAAAAACGCAAGATCTCCTCTTTCCTTTGTAAAGAAAGTGATAAGAAAATGTGGTATGCCTTCAACTTGTGGCACTTGTCACTTTAAATTAAGGCTGTTCAAGGGCAAATATTTAGAGAAGAAAATAAGTATCTGGTTATCATGGAAAATGTGGTATGCTATTTTTAAAAGAAATCAGATCTATTGCAAGAGAGGCAATAAAAGGCATCACCTTCCCATACGTGCTACTTTTGTCCATTTCTTGCCAGAGCTGCCCAGTCCGCTTGTTTTTGATTATTTTGAATCACAATTAGAGCTTGTGGGCATGAGGATAGCTACAATTATTTGTAAGCTCCCAGACAAATCTAGTGATTTCATCGTGAGTAATGAGGTTGTGGACCTTTGGTGGAGCCAGCCTTACCAAAAACAGAAGGCCATAAAACCAAAGGAAAATTTCACCTCTGCTCGGGGAAAACCCCATCTGTCTGTGCTCCTGGGAAGGAGTGAGGCACCCTTAGACATGACCCGAGGCCACTTGCCACCCTCCTTCTCCTGGAGAAGGTTCCAGGCAGGAGAGGAGGGAGCAGGAAGGGTCTTGTTTCCCCAATACCCGTCTCGTGCAGCGGCGGGAGCGCGGAGGATGCTCTGGAGATGCTGGTGGCGTGCGGAGGCAGCTGGAGGTCCGCAGCTAGGGTGGGTTTGCTGGCGCAGGGCTCCCTTGCTGCCGGTGGAGGGACGGGGAGGTTTCTGGCGGGAGCAACAGGCTCGGCCGTGCATCGTGGTGTCCCCGACTCATCGGTGTGACCTGACGCATTGGTGTGACCTGGACTCATTGGTGTGACCTGACGCATTGGTGTGACCTGGCGAGCCCTCGCGGCAGGAGCCCATCCCTACGGTCTTTGTTTTGGTCTGGTCTTTGTTTTGGGCTTTGTTTTGGCAGAGCGGCAGTGCCACACGTCAGCACAGGGCCAAACGGCATCTCCACTTCGGCCCTTTAAGGGGAAACAACTAGCTGCTCCTCCACGGCTGAGTTTGTAACTGGGCACTGCCCGACCGGGCTACGTGCAGAGGGCTGTCAGCACCGCCCGCGCTGCCTAGGGAGCCCCGCGGGAGGCAGCTCTAGGGCAAGGCGACGGCAGCGCCCCACACTCTCCCGCCGTGACCGTTGCCTTTTGCCGTTGGGCCATCGCCGGGGGCTCGAGGCAAACGCGCCGCCCCACTCGTCGGGGAGCCCCCGGCCACCCCTCGCTCCCTCCCAACGTCTGCCCACGGGCAGAACAGGGCAGAGCGCAGCGGAGTGGAGCGGGGAGCGGGGCCGCGCGCTGCAGCCTGACCTGGCCCGGCCGCCCATAGCGGGGCGACCGCCGCCGCCGTCTCCCCTCCCCCGCTCCCCGCTCCCGCCGCGCGCATCGTCCAACGGCCGCCCCCCCGT
>JAWLRI010000228.1:327461-425069 GCA_034781795.1 Crypturellus tataupa
CTACTGCGGCTCCTGTCAGCGACGAGGCCAGGGGGCTCCCCGAGGGGGCGGCAGGAGATGCTGAGGCGAGAGGCTCCCTTAAAGGGGCAGAGGACAGGCTCCCTTAAAGGGGCAGGGGTTCCCCGGGGAGGGACTGTGTGGTTGTGGAGGAGGGCATCCCCCCGGCTGCCTTGGAGCACCGCGGTGCTGCCGCGCCTCTCCCTGGCTCTCTGCCTGCTCCAGGAAGGCTGAGAGACACGGATGCGCCAGGCAGGGGCTGCTCGGGAAGGGGCTGGGCAGGTGGAGTGGGGAATCATCTTCTGGAGTCAGGCTGTAAAGCACTGCTGGACTGAAAAGTTTATCAGCACAAGAGGTTGCTGTGAGCAGCTGCCTTTGCTGTGCTGCGTGGAGCCAGGGCTCTCTAGTGTTGCTGGCTTATGCTGAGCTGTCCAGATCTGTAGCCTGCACAAAGTCCTAAAGGCTTTGGGGAGATCTCTCTGCATAAGGACCAAGGTAATTGCAGTCTAAAGATGTGGGAAGCAAATAAAGGCCTGGGGCATCTGGGAGACAAGAAGCTTTCCCTTACTGGAAATGAGGGAGCTGCATTTTTGAATCTTTTTCTGTGGAGGAAACTCCTAGCTTTCCCAGTCTATACAGGGGGATGCTTATGCTCACTTTTTCTCCCAGCCATGAGAGCAAATGATAGTAGACTTAACTATTTGCACCTATGGTTTCTTTTTGTGAGAGCATTCAGTGTTTATTTCCTTTCTGCAGGTAACTAACCAAGAGCTTGCAGTGGCCTCTATATAGACCAATTCTTGAGTCTGTGCTAGGATTTGTGTAGGCTGTTCGCTGCCTTAGGAGAGGTGAGTAGGATTATATTTGTATGTTTCTCTGAGACTTTCTAACATTTAGCTTTCATAAATGGACTGATATTTAAAGAATCCTCTCATCACTAGCCCTTTCTAGGGAATTGTTTGAATGGTAACTTTTGCCTAATCTGATATAAACTGAAGTTTATGGACCTCAGGTAAATTTAGTTGTTTGTATAAGTCTCTTTCGGTGTATTCTTTTAGGTACTTATTGTTTCAGGCTGAGAGTACCCAACTAAGAATAGATGTGAGCAGGTGCATCTTCAGTATTTTTATATTTGGGGTTGGGTGGAGGGTATCTTAATTTGGTAAGTAAATCACTTAGACTGTATTATCCACAAGAACAGATTATTAATCTGAACAGTGAACTATCTAAAGAGATGGAGCTTTTTATGGTGTTAAGAATCTTGTGTAGCAGTTCATGCTGTGAATACACTATGCAATTTTTAATGGCCTCCATGGAACATGAGGGAGGGAGGGGGAGAGAGTAGTTTGGCATCAAGCTGAAAGCCATCTGATATTCCTTTGTTGTAAGAATGAGGTCTTAAAGGGTACAGTTTAGTTATATCTGATGTGACCGGTAGGAACACAAACTTGTGTCCTAACAGAGCTGGAGTCTTTCTGTAACGTGTGGCTGATCTTCATGAATAATAGAAAAAAAAAAGGCACAGAGAGGAATTTCTTGTCCAAAACCGCTCTGTCCTACTTTTATTTATTTAATGACATGACCAAAGACTTGCTGCTATTTCTTCTATTTACTGGTTGTCTGCTGTATGCTAGAAAATACAGCTTTTATGGAGTGATGGGTTTACAGGATATCAGCAGGGTGATGTAAACTGTACCAGTAATCGGAAGAAGTTACAGAGCTGGGAAGCATCTCAGACTCTCTTCTGTGGGACTAAAGTAAAATTAAGTTGCTGTTCAATCAAAGAACATCAAACTACTGAGATTGTAAACTATTTAAGCTTCCATATATAGCTGTTAAAAGCTTGTTTGGTAAAAATGAATGCTGACATTGTCCTTGCTGCTTCCTGAAACCGGAGTTCATGAGCCTCATTCATACTACTGATGTAATTTAAGATCACAGTGGACTGTGATTTTTGGACTCCTGATTTGAGGCACTTGTGAGGGTGACTCCCAGCAGCTCCAACTGATTTTAGGTGATGGGAGCTCTCATAAGCACATCTCTTCTGTAAATTCATTTCTAAAGTGGGTATGTAGAAATTAGACCTTAGATTCTTCAGCCTTCTGGTGCCTGTGATTTTTTTGGGGGCAATATGAGGAAGGATCAACTGATGGATTGTCATGGGTCAAGAGAAAAGCTTCTGTGCTAAACTGAGGTTGAGTGGTGTTGCTTGTTAATGCTGCTCTGTGCATACAGCAACACCTTTGGTGCTGGGCAGTGTTACAGCTTCCTTCTTGCTCATTCCATCCCTGTCTCCTCTGATATATCAGTATGGAGTCATCAGGTGGCTCTCTTAAGAGTCATAGTGCTCTATTAGGTTAACTTTTCAGGCCTCTCAACTAATAGCTAGAATACTTTTGGCTGCACTAGAAAAACATGGGTGGGAGGACGCAGTCCACTAAAGAAAAATCTAAGGCTCCTGTTGCTTAGACAACAGGAGCAGAGGAAACACAGTACTTTTTTGATCTTTAGAATGTGTAGGTGTCCATTACTTCCTAAGGACGGAAAATTTGTGTCTGCATCAAAAAACAAAAACATTAATCCTTGTATGTCAGAATCTGGCACTATGATTTGGAGACATAGAGAGGGGAAAATGTACTTGAAAGTCAGGAAGAGAATGGAGTACTCCGTAAGATCACTTCTGGACTGTATGAAAAGCAGACTTAATCTAGGATTCAACACACAACTAGTAGTTGTGATATAGCAGTAGAATTTGCCATGAGTGTGAGGAGTGGAGGAGGAAGAAGCTTGGGAGGGAAAATGAAGCAGAGAGATTGGTGTAATTAGCAGGTTAGAGTGGGAGAATATGAGGAAACAAGTTATGCAGAGCGTAGCTGTGGTGAAATACCATTTGAGAACTAATGAAGTTCTGTACAGCGCCAGTTTGAATTCTGTGGTCCTCCTCTCTCATTGCTGTGGCCCAGGATCACTGCTACTCTCTGTGCTGGCACTCCTGCAGAGCCTGTGTAGGTCTGGTAGATGTTCCAAACTTGGGTTCTGCATCTCGCCTTTAATGAGGCTATGACTCACTGGTGGGATCTGCTTTGCTGGACACTGCTGATGCTGACTTATGAGCCCTGTGTAAAGACTTAAGGGAATTCTGTAGTTACAATGCTTTTCTTCTCCCTTGAGAATGAAAAGCTGGGGCACCTCAAAGGTAAAAATCTTACTCTGTAAACATCTGTGTCTGATTGTATAATCCTGGTAATTGTGTGCTCTCTGCTGCCTTATTACTACTTGTAACGCTTTTTGTATGGGATGTCACAGATATAGCTGTCTCGTGTCTCTTCAGATGCATCATTACTAGATGCCATACCAGTCTTCATCTGTGCCAAGCTGCAACCAAAATGGCAAAGTACAAACTTGTTATCTTAAGACATGGTGAAGGAGCCTGGAACAAGGAGAATCGCTTCTGCAGCTGGGTGGACCAGAAGTTGAGTAGCGATGGGATAAAGGAAGCTAAGAACTGTGGCAAACACCTTAAAGCATTAGGTTTTGAGTTTGACCTTGTCTTTACCTCTGTCCTGAGCCGTTCCATCCAGACTGCGTGGCTGATCCTAGAAGAGATGGGCCAAGAATGGGTCCCTATTCAGAGTTCCTGGCGGCTGAATGAACGTCACTATGGTGCATTAATCGGTCTGAACAGAGCAGAAATGGCTCTGAATCATGGAGAAGAGCAAGTGAAAATATGGAGGAGAAGCTATGATGTTACTCCACCTCCCATAACTGAATCTCATCCATACTATGAAGAGATTTGCAATGATCGCAGGTATAAATGCACTGACGTCTCTCAGGATAACCTCCCAAAGGCTGAAAGCTTAAAAGATGTGCTTGATAGACTTCTTCCCTACTGGAATGAAAAGATAGTGCCTGAGCTGAAAAGTGGCAAAATGATCCTCATATCTGCCCATGGCAACAGCAGCAGGGCACTACTCAAGCACGTGGAAGGTAAGGGTCCTCTTAGCCTTCTCTGTTCTCTTTATCTGCTTGCAGCTTTACACACTTCTAACTGAAGTGTGTTAAGTGTAGTTTGCACTCTGACATGCAATTCTTCTGCTCTCTCCAGAGAGAAAGGCTAACCTACTGAAAGGAGAATCTAACTGCAGAATGAGAGAGATGAGGAAGCATTAACTGGATTAATGTAGCTCCTCTGCTCAAGAACCAGATTTTCTCTCCCCTTGTTTCTCGCTACCTGTTTTAAACTAGTGTATCCAAACTAACTCCAGAGTTAGTCTCAATGGACAATTTCAGACTGGCCCTTTCCCCTTCCCCTTCACTTGTTCAGTTGTTTTGTTGGGAGGGTTGAAGACATAATCTGTTCGTTAAAGAAGCATAGCTCTAACAGAATAAAGTGCTTGTCTTGAAGTTATGAAGAAAGTGACTGGTACTGCAATGCATTATTTCTTTTGAGGCAATTTTTGATAATTCTTTGTCAAAGATGATGTGATGGGGAGCCTTTATAGAGAACAAGTACTTGCTAGCAAGTTTATTCATGTGCACTCTTATTTTGCAATATAGAAAATGTCTGTTAGTGAGCAGTTAAATGTTGTAGCTCAGCATAGGGTTCCTAATAATTTGAGACCTAAAAAGGAAGCAAGTGTGCCTTAAGTCATTACCATTCTCTCCCCTCATGTTAATGACAAGGCTTCTAGTTTCAGCCCTCCAAAGCTGGAAGACAACCTGTACTAATTTTCTTATGTCTGTGGGTAATATTAGTAACTATACTTGAATGCAGACTGCTAGAGCTATAATTGCAACTATTTGCAGACTGTATTTTGCCCGCTTTTTTCATCTGGACATGCTGAAACTTTCAAGATAGCTGATCCTCTGGCAGGAGTCAAATGCTATGGGCATAAACGCTTACAAATGGCCTCCAGAACTACAAAGGCAGTCAGTTCTGGGCTACAGGTCACTGCTTAGGTGCAGGAGGAAGACTGGTTCAAGCCTACCCGATGTAGGCAGGGTGGCTTTTCCAAGCTATATGAAATGATTAAAAATTAAAGGAGGGGGGGAAAAAAAAAGTGTGGAGAAACCCCAACACCTTCCCCTCACTGACAGAAGTACTGAACTAGTATAGAAAGCCATGCTAACAAAACCCTCTAGGGTGGTATGCTATGAGTTGAGAAGGGTTTCTGTATGAAACTGAGCCATGTTATGTGCAGGAACAAGCCAAGGCTAAAGGTGACAGCATCAGCAACTGGTAAAGGTTATTTTAAAGATAGTATGGCTGGATTCCGTCTTGCATTCGTGCAATTTGGGATTAATTATAGCTGAGGTTGAAGTTGCAGTAACTTTATCCACAGTCTAAGTTAGAGGAGGTGCAAAGCTCTTTGAGACAAGCTGCTAGCTAGGTGTGACTCTTCAGGGGTTGCCTGCACTACAGCTGTTAATAATAATAATAAAGCAAGGTGGCCTATAGCTGTGTCATGTCTGTACTACACTAGACCTCATTCCCTACAGTGTGTGTGCATGTAATGAAATCAGAGGCAGGGCCTGACAGAAGGTCTGGTTCTATTGAACAAGTTCTTTTGTCAGCTGCCCCAGCTCCCCCACAGGAGCACTTGCCAGGTAGGTGATGGCTCTTTTGCCTCCAAAGTGGTGTAGATCATCTGAATTGCTGCAGAATTGACCTGGAGGTTTACATGACCAGAAAGATTTAAGACTTAATACTACAATCTGCATTTTTTTTTTCTCCTCGGAATGCCCACTTCAATCTATCAGGATATAAGGTTCTTTTTTGTTGCTAATCATGTCTCCCTTTCTTGGAAGGTTGTGAACCTTAAGAAATATAAGCATATGTGATTGTTCTGATACCTTATAGCTGTAACTTGTAATCTTTGAGGCTATTGCTGAGAAATTTTAAATGACAGATCAGTTTGTGTTCAGCAGACATTCCAGGGTGAAACTTACTTCAAAGAATGCCTTTTCTGAGAGGCTTCACAAGTTACCCTTAAAGCTACTATTTCAAAGAGGTAGTTTCTTAAAAACAAGCTTGCAGTTCTCTGCATCTGAATGTTTTCCTTGTTATGATTAATTGGTAAAGAACTTGAAATGCTCTGGCCTTACTTTCCACTTGTACACATACACAAAAAAAATCATCAGGGCAGCATAATGTCAGGCTAACAAGGCTTTGATTGTGGGCTTAGATTTTGTTTTTGTTTTTTCAGTGCTCAGATAGACCTCACTAGGGTCTGTGAAAATGTCTCCCAAGATTTGTCACAATTTCCATGAGAGATGACTTTATGAAAAAAGGCAACACCCCAGTAATTTTGAAAAGTTTAACACTGTCCTGGCCACTTATGGACATAAAGATCAGAAATGGCAGCTCTTCTGAGAGCTTTTTCTTCTGTCCTTGTGGGTTGGAATAACCCTTCCTCAGAGTGTACTGTTGAAGATCTTGAAGCTGCAAGCTTTGGGCTTCCAGTGGGCATACTTGGCTGACTTCCTAGGAATTGAGGGAATGACAAGCATGACAGTAGGCTGCACAAAAACAGTTTTGTGCAATCCTGCTCATCCAGTGCAAGTAAGATGCATCTCTGGCATCAAATTTAACGACTAGGCTTGCCAAGTTCTTTATCACTAGAAGGTGATGCCAAGAATACATGTGGTGATGCTAGGAATCACAGACACCACTGAAACTGGTAAAGCAAGAGTTTTCATTCAGTATTGGTAGGGATGGGAAGGCTCTTTGAAAGTATGAGGCTCTTCCTCCTATGGCAGTAGTTTTATTTTCTAGAGGATGCTTCTTGTCACAACTTAGCAATTGTTCTGTGCTGTGTGACACCAACTGGAAGGGACTATGGCATGTAACTTAGGTCTTCACACAGGACATATTATTTCTTTTATGATATTGTGTGTCTTTGCACAGAAAGAGCAGTGACATCAGAAGATGAGGAAGGCATCAAAACAATGGAGACTCATTAGCATCCAGAATGAAACAAGTGATTCTGGAACCATCAGTTCTTAACATCTGCTAAATAAGCATCCTAAATGCATAGGGGTCTCTTTACAGGTGATTATCTCAAATCCTTCAAAGTAGGAACAGTTTATTGTATGATACCATTAGCATAAGAGCTGTGACTAGCTTGTCTTCCTTTTCCTGAAGGAGTTACAGGATTCTTTCTAGTGATCTAGTGTACTTCCACTGCCTCCATGTGAGTGGTTGGAGGAATCCTGTGTTGCCATCTGGCCCAACATATTTCTTCCTTCCCTATCATTTCCTCCTGGGGACTGCCATTAAATGCCTCAGGAACAACACCCCTGGGCTTTGCAGAGACCTGATTTTTATGCCTTCCTCCCTGTATGCTTTCTCTCTGAAATGTTGCCCTCTGAGTATGAAGTGACAGTTTCTGAGCAATTGGCTAACAAGGCTCAGTTAAACTGGGAGTGGAGGAATTGGTCTCAGAAGAAAAGATGCAGACTTGCTATCTGTTGGGCTTGGTTGCTTGTGGTCACAGAGCTGGCCCAGAGCCCCTTAGCTGCTCTCCCAGGGAGAAGGTGGTGCCTGGGGAGGATTTGATACTGTTCTTTTCAACTATTGAGCAATTAGAACAGTTGTCCTCATGACTTTTGTTTGCCTTGTGTGATGTTGGTACAGTCATAATGTCCCATAGCCTACATGCTGTCTCCACACGTAAAAAGGCCTGGTAGGAGCTGTGTGTTGATGACTGCTTAATGAGTTTATTTTGCTGATGTTTGCAGCCTGGCCTCCTTAAGGAAGTACCTTAGTAAGGTGATTGTGTTATCTGAGGGTAGCTGCAGATTTTGGCTTCGTGACCTAATATCTTACTGCTTTTGGATTGAGATGGCTTTGTACACTGCCTTGACTAACCTCTGCCCCCTTCCTGCTCTGTCCTTACTTTCCCTAAGCTTGCTGAACCTTGTGCAAATGTACTTGGTCTTGAAACTGATAGTAAATTGCAAGAAGGTGGGTAGCTTTGCATCTATCAGGTTGGATAGTGAAATTGCAGAGCTTGGGGAAGGAGGTGGCAGGTTGTGGATGCAGTGCAAAGGGTTGCAGCTGCGACAGCAAGGCTTCAGGGACAAGTTGTTAGCTACTTCCAAGGTTTTGCTGAAGGTGATGTTTGTTAAGAGTCCCCTCCAATAACTTTAGAGCAGGCTGATTTCAGGCATACTTGCATTAAAAAGTCTTAATGATTCCCTCCCCTCCCTGTCCCTAGGAAGGATTAAAAAAAAGAGGTAAGTGTGTCATGGTGCCCTATCCAAGAGGAAATGACAGCGAAAGTACCTCTGGCCCCATGCTGAAGACTTGAGCCTGTGAGTAGTGCTGTACCAGAGCTCAGGGCCCAGGCAAGGTGTATGCTGGTAGCTCCTGTGACTGCATGCTCAGAGAATTCCTCATTTGTCCTGAACTGTCACTGAATTCCTGGCTGTGGTAATTATAGCGTGGTCTCTGCTGCAGATGATCCTGAGCCTTTTTTGCCCAATGCCCTAGCTAATGCCTAAAGGCAGCAGCACACTTTGTGTCCTTAAGCGTATTTACTCTTGGACTTGCTGAGGAGTTCAAGACAGACTACAATTCCCTGTTTTATGGGAGTAGGAGAGACACAATGATTTAATGTTTTCTTAAACTAGCCCATGATGGGAGGGCCTCAGTAATGCTCATTGTCAAATTCGGGCAACAATCAGAAGCTGCTGACATAATGATGTAGAAGGGAGAAAATCTTGGCAGGCACTGAAGGGTGGAACAGATGTAGATAATCTGCTGCAGCCATGATAGTAGCCTCTAATCCTTCCTCTCCCCCTTAAAATCAGCACAGTGAGATTAGATGCAGTAAAGATTAATAGCCAGATTCCAGTGCTGTGCCCAGTTCCCTCTCTTGTCTTCCCTGTTGAAGCTAGGCCCCCCTGCCAGCCTGCATGCAGCTACAGCCCAGTTAAGGAAGAAAAAAATCTGGCCCTGAGGTTTTAGCATATTCAACTAACTTCAGTGTTTTCACTACACTTGCAGGAAATATGCAAGGTGCTATCTAGATCTCTATTACAAAGCAGCAATAACAGTGCAAGCCCATCGTGCTTGGATTTATGCATGTGATCTTACGTTTTGTTAGATGGATCACCTGGCCTCAGCTGTAGTTGATGTCCAAGGGAGGAGGAGTACTGTTGGTTTCAATAATTGTTGTGGGGTTTGTTTTGTTTGTTTTTTAAATGTTTTTAGGTTGTCCTGTCCATAAGGATTCATGGAAAGAGCTTGTTAACAGGTAGGAGAGAGGGAAAAGCTTAACCAACTTTTAAAAGTTGGCTTTAGATGGTCAAAATCAAGTGCAATGGTTTTGCATTCATAGGGCTTTCTAGAATGTTTCAAAGCATTTCATGGCCCCTCAGGTAAAGATGAATGCTTATGTATCCACAGAGATGTATTTATGCAATATATCTGCAAAGTCAGTCATAAAGAACATCTTTCAATGAAAGGCTACACTATAACGATTAACACAAAAGCCTGTGCCATAAAGAAGTACCAGCTTGCATTGTTTTAACTGCATCCAGTTCAGTTAATGGAAAAATAGGTTAAATGGGAAGAAATACTAACTGTGTGATTCTGAAAGATTTTTTTTTTTTTCATTGAGTATTGTGCTATACAGATCTTTGGTCACAACCACTTAAAAAGCCTGATCCCTTCATGCAGCTGCTGTTGAGGAGCAATATTTAATAAGTGTTCATGAGAAAATGAGAAATTGAGATTTTTGTGGGAAGGAATTTTAATGAGGTAGAACTCAGTTGCCCAGTCAACCTTTTATCTTGGGTCCTGAGGAAGACATCCAGTGTCTCAGTAAATGAGATATCATGGTTATAGGTAGGCAAGACCTTAATTTTAAACCTTCTTGGGGAAAAGCTACTACCATCAGCACAGTGCAGCAGTGCTGAGACCTTTGCTTGGAGGAAAGAGTCACTTCTGCAACAGTCCTTCCTATTTCCCTCTGCACCTTGCACTCCAACACTGAGTTGTTGCCCTGGTTTAACCCTTCTTCCCTTATGAGACAGGATGGGATTGAGACAGGCCAGCTTTGGTGCTGAAGTGCACGAAAAGGTCATTTAGCTCTAGTTACAGCATGTGAAGTAACTGGATAGCAGGTTTTGCTCACTCTTGCAGTGGTCAGAGTGGAAGATATGCTCTCTTTAGTTCCCTTCTAGCACTGCTGGGAGTGCTCTCTGTGCATTTAGCTTGCAGATGAAGAGCTTGTGTGTCAAGCCTGATAAGCATCTTGCTGAAGAATAGATTTCCCTATGCAAATGCTGCAACAGCGCTGAAATAAACCAACAGGACATTAGTGTGTCTCCTTGGGATTTTCTGTTGTCTTCAACTTGCAACTCTAGCCTTCTGGCTGTGAGGCAATGCGCGAAAAATCCTAAGGAGGAAAAGCAAGTTGCAGCAAGAATACTGGCTGTTCTAGCCTTGTAAATCAGTACTCTAGTACTGATTACTGACATTGGTATGGTCACTCTGAGATGGGCAAATTCCTAGTGGTTGCATGAGGACATAGATATGAGTTGCTGTTATGAAATGAAATGTTAAGAATCCTTGAAATAAGGGTTCAGGCAGCTTTGCCATTGATTTTTGCAAACCGAACTGTGCTTTAGCACAGTGGCTTGGTATTTTTTTTCTGTTGACATCTATGTGATTTTAATAATTCAGGAGCTTCTTGAAAGCTTTTCTGTGTGTCTTTAATCTTCCTGCCTGGAGGAGCTGAATTATGTACCCCTTGTAAGAAGGGATGGCTTTCACATTTTTTTTTTTAATGTGTTTGTTTTTGTTTTAAACGGACTAGCTTAATGTAAAATCGGATATAAACCTCCTGCAAGAATTTGTCCGTCTTCCTTGCTCTGTGGCCTTCTGAAACTTAGGGCTAATCTCAAAATAAATACTTGGCTTACACCAAGGCACAAGTAAGTCTGTGCTGATATTGCTCACTTGTGTGGTCTTAGAGCAGGGACATAAAGTAAGTCTCCCCAGTTTCAGACCAGAGAATCAGCTCAAATGTTTTGGTACTTAAAGCTTTAGGATAGCTAAGTCCTAATAATGAGTAATGATTAGGCAGAGTGGTGGTTTTGTTTTTTTTCCTATGCATGTGTTGGCTCTGCTGTTCTACCTAATGTGAAAATAGCTGGAAAATTTATACGTGTGTGTTCAGAGCCATCTGTTCTGTCAGCTGCTCCAGAGGATGTTTTTCTCTTGCCCCTTGGTCTAACTTATCTATTTAGAAACTTGATTTTTTTTTTTTTTTTTTAATTTGGATTACTTGAAGTTGTCCTGTTTGCAAACAAGAAGCTGTCATCAGGCTCAGTGTTTCCAAAAAGGAAGGAGAGGGGTAAATTATTTCAATGACATTAGCCCAAACTTCTGTGGGAGTAGTTGCTCTGCAGTCCTTGCCTCTTACTGCCTTCTGTGAAAATCTTACTCAGAGATATAAGCATAACTAGCAGTTTCTCTGGAATGTTGATGAAATAGTTAATTTTCATCTTTGGGTACATCTTATTTGGTGAAATGGAAAAATACGGGAAACTGCTGCAAGTTGAGGAAACTGAAGCCTCTTCCTCCCTTTCTTCTACCTTTCCCCCTGGCTCTTCCCCTCCCCCGCCCCCCGCCTCCAATTTAAAAGCAGAAATAAGTAGTCCTGTAACCAGTAATTCTGAAGTAGTAACATAGATGTACTAAAACTTGCCTCTAAACAATCAAATGTGAGCAGACACTGATTCACACACTAAGCACTTAAATGCTGCTTTTAAGATGCAATTTGTATAAAAACAGATGCAGAGAAAACTTGACTAGAAGATTAACCCTAGTATCTTGAGTCCTCAGAGAAGTTGCTTGTATTGGTTACTTAACAGAAGTTCTTTTCAAGTTGGAATAGCATCTCTAGACCTGAACCCCCAGAGCTTTGTGTTATGTGCGCATGAACAGCATGAATAGGAAGATGTAGAAGGCAGCTTACAATCCTGAATCTTCCAATGAAGCAAATATATATTCTCTAGGGCAGAGTTTCTTCAGTTTTTAGTCCACATATGTGAAGTGAAGCAGGAAGAAAGTTTGCACATTGCTGGGAATTTCTTCCTTTAGCTTTTACTAAACCGTTCTTCCAAAGCTGTGGTATTGACAGAAATTGACCACTGGGGGTAGTTGCTGTTACTTCAGCCCCTTGTCAGTATGAAGACTGCATAACCTCAGAAATAAGGCTGAGACAGATGGGCAATGGGAAGACCTTGCGCTAGGTGTAACTCTGTGGGCTTTTTTGTCTTTGGCAGGTATATCTGATGAGGACATCATGAATGTTACTCTCCCCACTGGAGTGCCCGTTCTTCTTGAGTTCGATGAGAATCTACACCCTCTGGGCCCTCATCAGTTTCTTGGGGATCAAGAGGCTATCCAAGCTGCCATCAAAAAAGTGGAAGATCAAGGCAAAGTTAAATCTGCTGAGAAGTAAAATCCACTGACAGACAAAAGTCCTCTTCTCAAAAGTGTGTGATAGTTAAGTGATGCTTTGTGTGTGAGTGTTAGGTTGCACTGTGCAGAAGTCTCAATTTCAAGCACTAAATAAGTGGAAGGGATAGTTGTTGAGTCTTGGTTGGTAGGTAAACCCTTTCCCTTTCAGAAACTAGAATTCAAATCTCCGTGTGAGATATGAATATTGGGGAGGGTGAGGGGGTAAAAAGAGAGCAGTTTGGGTAATGAAAGCTTGCAGGGCAGTCTGCCTCAAATCTAGGCTTGAGGGAGGCCTGAAAGGAATAAAGGGATCTGTTAAAAGTGTCAACCAATAATCAGTCCTGACCTGTTGAGGGGAAATGCTTGTACTGCACAACACTAGCTCACTGGACTAATTCAGTCGTAGTGTTAAAGGCACTAAACTTTCACTCTCATCGTGACGTCAGGTAGGAGTTACTCCAATGATCCTCGTATGTCATTGGCCATGACGGTTTGTGTTATTGCCAGTGTTTTCTGCCTTTCAGAATACTTTCAGCTGTAAAATTTCCCCTTTCCACTTTATTTTGAATCTTTCAGGGCCTGCTCATGGTTCACCTGAGAACTTTGAAGAGATATTCAGACCATTGTAGCTGTCTGTAGCTGTCAAAGACAACTTAATATATTTTAATATGCTGTGCTCCTATTCTAGTTTTCTAGAAGGTACTCCTTTCTTTGCCTTCTCTGTGAAACATAGCATGACTGCATTTTGCTGGCTTGTGATAATGGGATTTCACTCAGACTTCAGTCCACAGACTGAGAACTAAGAGGCTTCCTGCTCAATGTGTAAACTATCACTTAGCCTTTAATGACTGACCTAAATAGTTTTCAGATGGTAAAATAACATATGCTGCAGGCTTGATCATCTCTTAATAAAGCTGTTGAAAGCATTCCTGTTAACCTCAGTAAAACTGGACATACCAACCCCCAACAGACACACGCACACAGTATTCCTGTTACAATGAATAAGAGTTCATTGAAATCTGATCAGAACAGAGGAATCGGTTCCACAGTAGCACTACTGTGGTGTTCTCTGTACCTATCTCTACTACTACCCTCCAAAGAAATTGATAATGCCTGTAAGGTGTTACTGGGTGCAGTTCCTACAGCCATCCTGCTAGCAGCAAAGAATATTCCACTCTGTTTGCAAGTGTTGTCCTGTGAAGGTCTTGCAACTGTAGCAGATTCTAGGGCAGCCGTACTTGCAACTTCGGCACTAAGTTTGAGCCCTGTGCACTGTTGTGGGGTATAGTGTGTGGTGGTTTGCTTTCCTCTTTGTTTATGTGCACAAACATCAGGCGCTTCCCACTTTTGAAGACTTGGTCTAATTTCACTTGCAAATGTAAAGATATTGTAACTTAAATGTGGAATGTGACCTAGTATCCAAACATGGGAGCATCAGAATTCTGACCTCAGTTGCAAGCATGGCTGGCATTTGCTTATGCAGTATTTGAGAGTTGATGTGCTCTCCGCATGGCCCAGCTACAGATCCCATGAGAAGTTAATGAGAATTCCCTTAGTATAACAGTGTGGGTTTTTTCCTTTCTCTTTTTTCTTCTCTCCTACATCTTTGCAGGGAGCAACTCTGTAGCTCTTAGAGTACAACAGGGTGGCTTTTGTTTTGACAGCGTGTTGTATGTCCAACAGTCTCCCTGTTATGTGGAGGGATCGTTTCTAGATCTGATGCCAGCTCACATTAGAGTAGTATATACTCCCTAAAAGACCTCTTGCTGGTTGGTAGTTTCTCTTGCATGAGCAATGTCTGGGCTTTTCTTGGGTTTTGTTATTTTTAACCTCTCTAGGAGGAAGAAAGATATGTTTCTCTTTAAAAGCATAAAGCTGATAGGTTCCCCCTTGATTTGTACAAGCAAGGATTTATTTCTAAAGAAATCTTGTCATCATCGCCAACCCAGCTACTATAACTTTGACACTGATCAGCTTATTGCTTTCTGTTCTTTTTCCACTCTTTTTTGTGCATAGAGTAACTCTGAATCTTAGTTTATATTCTACACCTCAGAGTTAGTTTTCTTATTAGAAAATGTCTACCTGCCTGTGCCATAAGGAGGACCACTGTTACTCAGGTGATTAGTTTCTTTCCCACCCCATCATTGAATAATGTGTGAAATTTAGTGTTAAGTAAAAATTTGTGGAAAAATCAGTGGGAATGGTGTGTATCAGGATGTGTTGGCTTATAAGCTCTTACAGGCATTGGCTATCAGTGTTCATATTTCTTTGCCATTGTGGTATTACAGTGTAGGAGAGCTTAATTGCTAAGGACTTAAGATGCAGTTGGAGAACACTTGGAAACAAACATAGCTGAGCTGAGAGATACTGAACAGAAAGGGAGGAGAGAACCTTGATGCCTGAGCCCTTCGGGGAAAATTTGAAAGGTGAGCAAGCGTAAAAACGTGTTAATACATCTTCCTGCAACTGGATAGATAGAACTGATTGGAAGTAGCTTTTCAACAGGAGCAGAGACGGGAGGGAAGGAAAGAATAGCAGTATGACATTCTCAGGTGGCACTGTTCCTGCAGTTTTTCTTGAGGTAGGAGTGGTGATTATTGTCCTGGAAAGCCAGACTTTGATTGCTTTGGTTGTAACTTCAAAGTGATGACAAAATAGTTTGCACAGGATTTTATACCTGCATCTGACAGCAGTATCACCTCACAAGTATCGGTTGGAACCAACTAGGGATTTCACTGTGTCCTTTATAGGGTTAATTTAATACTGGCTTCTAAAAAGCATTATAATTAAAAGATGCATCTGTTCTGAAGAATAGCAGCCAGGTTTCATCAGTGGTGGCATAAGGACCTGATCTTCAGGCTAAGTTGCATTGCAGGTGGAGGTGGAAATGGGAAGCTTGTGGATGGCTTTGTAAATCAGCAGTTGGAAAAACACTTTTTTTCATGGCTGCAAGTTTGCCTCAAAGTCTTATAAGCTTAACAGTGTCTCTATAGTTGATATCATGGATGAGGTTGATTTGGTTTGTTTATGTATTTGTAACTTGTATTAGCAATAATAGTTCTGTAATCCTTTTGAAAACACTTTGTAAATATGGTGGAGCTGCAGGTTCTTTTTCAAATCAATAAAGTCACTTGAAATAGAATTTCATTTGGTGTCAGTCTGTATTCCTTCTACTTCCTTCCACTTTCTATTTCCTTGCCATGACTGATTGGTTAATAAAACTGACCTTTGGGGTCCCAGAGCTACCATCAAGCTGTCCTCATTTAAATGTCATGCAGTCAGTTGGGAGATAAAAAGAGTGTTAGAGCAAACACACTGTCACACTCACGCGAAGAAGTGGAAGAACTGGAAGGAAACACATACCTGTCCTGTCTGAAACTCCAAGGGAATGTGGTCAGGAACAGCATGTTAAACATGTTCCAGAACACTAGAACTAAATAAATGCTCACTGTGTTGGTGTTTCCACCTACCAAATAAGAGACCATAAGAGTGATGGTCTGTCTTAAAACATAGCTCAAGGCCACCCCTTCACTCCACAACATCCTCTGGTGTTAAGCAGATTTCTGGCTCCAGTGATAAGTGTATTGTTCCCAGCATGTTGGGCACTCTGCTCTTGAATTTATGCAGGAGGTCTAGAATAGTTGGATGAAGAGAGGCAGAACATAAACCTGAAAGAGGCAAGACATCCATGTGAAGAAAGGAGGAAGAAAAATATGTGGTTTAAAAGAAAAATACCCTGTGGAAACTTGACTTTTTTTTTTTTTTTTTTTTTTTTTTTTTTTTTTTTTTTTTTTTTTGCAAGGCAGCTCTTCGATGGCCATCTGCACATTTTGGTGCTGACAAGGTGGTTGTAAGGAGCTGTTTTGACCACAAATCACCTCATATACTTTGCTATGTCTTAGCTTATTTCTTAGTTGTGTAAGTTTCTCTGGTTCTTCCTGAGTCATGTCCAGTATTTCCTGTGTGAGGAGAAGATCATATAAATGGTGGCTTGGCTGAGCCCTGCTTGTTCTTTGTGCAGGAAAGGTTCATCTGCAAGGGGGGATGTTGTTGTGATCAGCTCGGAGGCTGCACAGCCTGAGGAGTCGAGGACTGCTAGGTCACTTGGAAAGTGCCTCATTTCTCTTCTGTGCAAGCCACAACCTCTCCCCTGCCTAAATTCCCCCGAGTAGCAAATAAAGCTGGTATAAGGATAGCATTCCTGCTCAGGAAAGCTCTGAGCTACTCTAGGGTATGGATGGATTGCAGAGATTCAAATCTACTACAAAAAGGCTTGGAGAGAAGGAAACCTCCCACTTAAAACTTGTGCAAACAGGTATTGCTGCCTTTTCCTTCTGTTATGGTGACCAAAGGTTCTAGTGTTGGCCAATATGAGGAAGAACATGACTTCTGGCACCAGGTAGAGGGGAGAACCTCATTTTCCTATGTAGAAGCTAGCTACAACAGGACTGTGTCTCCTAGCTCATAGCTTACTAGTAACCTCCCAAGCCTTCTTGGGGCTGTTGCAGCATGTTTTAGCCTATGTGTTGCCACCACGGTAAGAAGAGAGAGGTGGAAGGGAAGCGTGGAATCTGGCTCTTAAATTATGCTGTCAAAATGGAGGAGGGCAGTAAGTACCAGGCTGTAGAGATTACTGTACTGCAAAGTCAAGCTCAGTGCAATAAAGTGGATTCAGAACACTTCTGAATGCTGATTTTTTTTTTTTTTTTTTGTAAGGGGAGCTGGAATGATAGTTGAGGATGGTGGCACAGATACTGCAACCACAATGTCAGGCCCTAGTGGGACCCATGGACTGGTTACTCACCTTAGAAGTGCTGTGTCTGCCAGAATATGTTTCCTTAACATAACTGTGTTTTCCTTCAACCTGCTCCAGTTGCTTTTCCCCAGTATAAGGTCAGGTTATTTCTCTATGTTCTGCTTGCCTCTTGCTTAAAAGAAAAAATACTGCATAGCTACTGGGCAAGAGGAATTCCTTTTTTCCTAGAGAAGCTGTGGAAACCCCAGTGACAGCAGTAGCTTAAGTGGATGCTTTGGGTTGTTTTGGGCCTCAGAAGTCCAGTGAGGCAATTGCCAGTTGCAGAACCAGCAGAGTTTTGCTGCCACCTTCCCATTCAGCCATTTTCAGCCATTTGGTACAAGCAACACAATGTAATGTGGAGGGCCCTGATACTGCCAGAGCTATAAATGGCTGTCTTGGGCTTTTTTTCAATTGAAGATTAGGAATATTTCCTTTCTGCTCTGGTGGATTACCGCACAAAAGCAGCAGGAGGGAAGGGAGTACATTTGCTATTGATCCCATCCTCCAAATTGGGGATGCCTTGCTGGGGCATTGCGTGGTAAATTCCTCTTTTGCTGGAGAGGCTTTCCAAGCTGCTGTAGTGAGTTTGTGCAATGCTACAGACGCAGCAGAGCTGGTGCCCCAGTCCAACTCCGTGGTTTTGCAGCTGCTCCTCAATGCCATCCCTTATGGGTCCCAGGGCTTGTACAGAAGGCAGCAGGTACCAGCTAAAGTAGGGGCGGGCAGCATCCCTACACCCTCCAAGTGCCTTTAAGGTCAAAGCAGATGCTCTTGACAAAGACTGTGATCACAGACTTGCAGAAATGTAAGTAGACAACAGGTGGAGCAAGTGCGTTGTGGAAAAGACGTGTGGAAAAGCAGAAAGACTCCTACACTCTGATGCGCCTGTGGGAAGAGCAGGGCGTACTCAGCTGCTCCGCAAAGGCAGCGCCTTTTGGTTCGGTTTGCCAGCATGGCCCTATAATTTAAAGAGTGGTGCATGGATCTAATGTGGAATAAGTTGCAGTCATCATTTAGGCCAGCCTGTCTTTTGTCTTGCGTCAGCGGCTTCACTGAACTGGGTAAATTCAACAGAAGAGAGACTGGCAGATATCAGTATGCCACAAAACTTCCCCCAGTCCAATGACTGGACCTTAATAACTTTGCATGTGTCAGGAGAGGCAGGGGGAAAAGGGCCTGTTGCATGAGAGAGGGTCAGCAATTAGCAGCTGCCAAATACCCGAAATAAATTTTGTTTCTGGGAACCAGCTTCAGGCATTCTTATACTAATTTTACAAAGGACTGGGAACTCTCCTGCCTCCCTATTGGAAGTTAATCAGAAGAACACAAAACTGCTTTCAAAAGCAAGCCTGTGCCAGCTTTTAAGCTAGGCATTCCAGCCACCTTCGTGTGTATCTTGAAAAATGTAGTTGTGTAGAGGTAGTTGTTAGAAAAAGACTCCAGCAAAGCTGCTACTAGTCTCACATTGCAAATCCCAAATATCACTGCCTCATTACATGCTTTAGTTTGAAAATGCTCATTAGTGTGGTGCAAAACTCATAAGCTTTTTTTGGAGTTTGCAGTAAACTGCATTGTTAACCTGTGGCTGTGAGGAAACGTCTTTTAGCTATATGCACACACAAATTACAGATTTAATGAAATATGGTAGTAATTGATACTCATTTTTTGTCAGAAAATAACAAAGCAGAATAAACTTTCACAGGTTTCCTCCCCTAGATTAAAGCCTTTAGAATTCTTAGTGGTATGAAAAGCATTTTTTTCATTACCAGAAATTTTATATTCTATGCTTCCTCCTGTGTGCCAGTAGCTCAAGAGATTTCCCCAACCTGTATGAAGCTGTAAATCCTTCTTGCAAGTGGCTGATTTTTAAGAAGATCCGAGAAGTGTGTTTCCTCACCTTATCTCAGTATTGGGCATAATTGTGGTACCTATAGAGAATAATCATTCATAATATAAAGTTATGTATTATTCTTCATTACAGCTGCGTGCCTGGTCTTATTTGCAAGTAAGTTGTGTTCCTCTCACTAAGTCTCTACTGCATTTCATAATTGCAGTTCTCTTCATTGCCCAACTGGACTTGCTCTGATCTAATTACAGTAAGTAAACTACATTTTAATTTTAATATTGTGTAACATACATTGATGATATCAGAGACATTCAGAGAAGTATGCAAATAATGATGATAAACATGAATAATTATTTTTGTGTGTACATATAAATAAATTGATAGGTTATTTTTTAGTATTAGGTCAGAGTCCCTCTTATGCTCTGAATGTCCTTGCTTACGTCACGACATTAAGTAGGTTTCATGTTAGTGTTAGTCTGGATCCACCATTCTAAAGCTCTCTTCTAAGCTGTGCATGTAAAGCAGAAGTGAAATCACACATCAGTGCTTCTGATCTATGTTTGGTTCATTTTGTCGAAGTTTGGAGTTGACCCATAAAATAATAATGCATTTTGGTTACAGAACCTTTTAGCTGAAAAGGAGAGTGCAACCATGAAATGGGGAGATGAGAACTTTCGAGACTCATGTGGTTGTGCCACTTGCATTAGAAGTTCAGGGGTGCTCCAACATATGACCAGGGGACTTTGTTGATAGAGTGGGGAAATTCCAGCATGTGGTTTGCTTTGGCAGTTTGGCTCTTGTTTCGGTAGCAGAATGTAAATGAAAACATGGATTGGAACAGAAGTCTCCCACCAGCTCCATGACTAAATATGCTGCTCTGCTTTATGGGCAGACGGAGTGTACTAAGCAGTGGTAATTACATTGCAAATGTGTTTTAGGGTGGATTCTCTGAGCTGGGTGCCCTCTTGAAATGCCTATGCCTTTGACCTCAGACTGGGCAATTATTAAAGCTGCTTGTGAAAGAATGACTTCTGATGGTGGAAAAAGAAAAGATATTGGATCCATATCATCCTGTAAAAAATGTAGATATTGTTATTACTGTGTTATTACTGAAAAGGAAACACATGACCCTCAATAGCAATGTTGTCTTTTCAGTAAGATGAGTAACTACTACAGTTACAACAATCTTATTTTTTTGTTTTTTGTACCGCAGTATATCTTGCGGTATCTCCTTTGGACACATGGCTTTCATTGCTCTTACATACGACAATAAGAAATTGATGCCTGCAATTATTATTTTCTCCCCCATTCAAATTTAACATAAAAAAATCCTCATCTGAGTCTTTTGAAATTAACCATAGTTAATTCAGTTTGACTTCAAAATCCATCAAAATCTAAATCCAAATTCTAATGTGCCTTTAAACAGAAAGTGCCGTCGATTCTTTTAAGAAATACTTCAGGCTCCTTTGAAACCATCATCTATTGTGTCATGCCTCAAAAAGGTTTAAAACAAAAAAGAAAGAAGAACTCATTATCTTGTAAAGTCATCTGATGTACATCCTCAGTGCCTCCTGCTATGACTAATCTTCTGCTATTGATGGGTTCTAATCTAAAATTCTGTGCCCTGGGATTAAGCCTGTACTGTGCAAGTGCACCCCTTCGTGCCAATATGCTGGAGGCCAAGTCGGGTAGCAATGACCATGTTTAAGCAGACTGTTTTGCTTGTTAGCACAGTGGCAAAAGGTAATTGTCACCAATTTGATAATGTGTGTATTGTGGCTTGTATCTTCCTCCACTCACTTATCCAGCTACCCTGCACTCCCCTTCTGCCATCTTAGAACATGTACTCCAAAGGAGCTTGTGTTTTGGTACTGAATGCTCAGCTTGCAGAGCATTGCTCAGGTTCCTGATCAACACCCACCTGAAATCCTGGAACATCCTTGTTTGGAACAGGATGTGTCAAATTAAGAAACAAACACCAGTAGACAACAAATATTTCCATAAAGAAGTTTCTCTCTATGCAGGAAAGATTTTTTTTTCTTCACATGTGTTTGAGGGAGCTGGAACTTAGTCCCTTGGCTGTAGTGTTGCCCAACACCTTCACCAGCACATGGTTCTGCTCCACCCTTCGATGTGGCCTAGCCCTAAGCATCTGTGTTCAACCACATTCTCCACGTGTCTCCATGTCCCGATGAGGGCAAGACTTCTGCAGTGGCTCCCTCACAGCGCTCCTCCACACGGCCTTGCTTGGCCTTGTGCTCCACTGGTTTGAGTTGGTTTTGAGAGGCGCTCAGGTAGGAGCAGACGTGGTGGGGTGTGCGCAAACGGCAATATAGCCAAAAAGGCATGAGAAATGCTGTGCTAAGGTACAAAATTCTGACTGGATCGCTGCTTTACAGGTAACGGCCCTGACCATGTTCCTGTAACGCACAGAAGAAGATCAGGTTTTTGTATGGAAAGAGCCACCCACGTGGGGCTAACGCTGAGCGATCCATTCTCCTCTTTTCCTAGGCTCGTGATGTTCTTTCTTTTGCTCTCTGTTCCACAAGCGGCTGTCCATGCACAGCAGTTTTTCATTGCTGACAGTGACACTATTTGCGTAGTGGAACCAGCTGGATGTAGTGGGAAGGTGCTACGACCTGATGGGCTGTTGCAGTGCTCTTTCCTCGTGCCTGGGCTCAGCAGTGCTGCCTGACAAATGATTTTTCACTACTGCCGCCTGCCAAAGACTTCAGTTTATGCCTTCAACACTGCTGGTGAGATTTGTGGTTGCTCAGCACCTCGTGGATCAGGTCTTTTGTTAATGATGCCCCTGAAATTTTGTTACAGACACCACTTGATGTTAATTCCTTCAGGATCCAAGGATAGTGTGCCAGGAGTGAGGAAAAACAGGCTGAGATAATGAAGGGAAAAAACAATTACAGAAATATTAGTGGCACTATATTAGATATGCCTGTACTCCCTAAGGGCTGTCAACACACCGTACAATCTATTTTCCAGTTTTATGCAGCTTTGCATTAGGCTTTCTTGGAGAAAAGGAAAAAGAGGTTTTACAAAACCCGATTGTTTGGTCTTGATTCAAAAGGTGCTTAATAGCTTTGCTTCCGATGTCCGTATTTTAAAGTGTTGCACATCATGCTTTCCCCTGAGCTCAGCATTTATGAAAAAGCAGGTCACTTGAAGAGCTGTCTGCCTGGCTGCAGAGACCGTGAATACGTGATCTTCTGCACCTCTGAGGCTATGTGGGAGGGAAGGATGAGCAGAAAGTGCCTTTCTCATGCAGGTCCGGTTGCTAAATAAACGTCTTACCCTCCTGGGTTTAATGTTTCCACTGACCACTACAGAATTCCTGGTTTAAAACACAGTAGTGGATCTTTGCTCCTTGCAGTAAATGGTAGAAGTCCCACTGACAGTAGAGGGAGAAGACTGGGCTTTCCACGATCTTTTTTTCCCCCTGGGTACAGAAATAAACATGACGGCCTTAAATGCAACCGTCATGTCTTTTCAGCATATTTCTTTCTAGATACCTGGGAGCACAGCTGAAGACAGCAGCCTCTGATGGACAGACAGGAGGAGAGCTGGACTTCAAAAAGCATGAATAATTGTAAATTTTAGCCTGTTCCCTCACCTGACGGAGCTTTGAGTAGCACAGGAGTTTCCTGAGACAGAGTGAGGTCCACCATTTGTTTGTAGCATTTTTGTGCATTTGTTTTTCCCATGTACATAAAATACAGATAAATTTGTTCCTAAAAAAGAACTGCTCCCTGCACTCTCCTCATGCCCAGGCAGCCCCAGCACTGAGACTACAGCAGCAGACTTCGCTGCCTTGCTGAGAGTGGGCATCACCATGAGATCATGGCACCACCTACCTGTTCTGCAGGTAGGCCATTACTGTGACCCACTGTAAGCAAACAGACAATTTGTTTGGACCCCCATAAATGTTATCTACAGATAACACCACAGAGAGTTTTTGGTGTATCGAGCAGGATAACAGGCGGGAGAGAGCCACTGTCTGCATTTCCTGCCTTCTCTGTTATCAAAATCACAATCTCCCCATTGCAGCAGAATGGGCCCCACGCCTGGCAATAAAGATCTCCATGGAGAGATCCCTCCCGTTGATTGCAGCACTCTGGCGTGCAGCACTGTTTGTTTGTTTACTTGTGTAACTATAATCTGTGGGCAGCAATCCTTTCCAGGAGCGCTCCTTCCGAGCCAGGATTTGCACAGGGCAACACAAACTGCACATGGACTCTATGAGTCAGAGAAACCAGCGTTTTGGCCAGCAGCCGCAATGAAGAAATCCATGTATGTTTACTGCATTTATGTCCCCTCCTGTTCTCACCACAAGAGATGTAATATGCATTTAAAACAAATAAACAAACAAATCTATATAGAGTAAAGCTAAGAAGTGTCTACTGTTATTTTATGTTGCATTTAGTAGAATCACACCTTAGATGCTTGATCATACAACTATACGGACATTCCAAAACTGCCTGCAAGAGGCCAGCTTGACCGCTTCCACTTCTGCAATAGACTTGAAGATCATTCTGAAAAATCTTTATAGTGCTATTGGGAATAGCCAGAGTTTTTCAAGTTAGATTTAAATGACCATAATAGAAAGTTACAGCTGGATGAAAATTTCCTTTCTCTCGTGATTCAGCACCTCAAGGTAAATGTGATGCTGTTTTCTTAACCAATGGAGGCTGAAAGGGCAGACTTCATCTCACCTCCTTGTACATGTCTGCAGTATGAATCTCTCCACTTGAGCAAGGCGCTCCCTTGGCATCTTTTTATCGACAATGTAGAGTTAACAAGCCTTTTCAGATGTATTTCATCTGTTACAGTGTAGAAATGTTAATTTAGGTGAGGTTAACGGTGTCTTCCCCTGTTTGTTTCTCTCTAGTGATGAAGGGAGCTCCAGTGTGACCAGATTTAATTTACCATCTGTTTAACAGAGGTCTGCATCTGCTCAGAAGCATCCACACCCCTTTCTGATTAGAAATGATTTCTGAGATGGCTGAGTTGATTTTGAAAAGTGATATACATACATGCAAATAAAACCATGATGGGCATGTTTCACAGAATCGCAGAAGGGAAGAAACCTCTAGAGATCATCTAATCCAACCGCCTGCTCAAGCAGTGGCACCTGGAGCGCATTGCACAGGTGTTTATGCTGTATTTTTTTTCAGTTGCCTCCAAGCTGGATTAGCTGTCCATGAAGACAATGAGCCAGCAAGCTTGGTCTCATACACAGCTTGGTCTTCTCTTCCAACACACCTGGGGCCATGGGACCAGCTCCAGCACACTTGGCAGATTCCTACACCGCTGCTAGTGCCCCAAGGAGGTGTCCTCAACTGCCTGGGAGACCACGGTGTGGTTAGAAGCTGAGTGAGATGCCCAGTGGGCTGTGCACCCCATGGCTCTGTGCTTCCTCCTTAGCTGTGGCCTGGACAAATCCACTGCGTCAAAACACATCTAGGGATGTGATGATCCTACTCCTGCTTTCAGGCTGTGATTCCCTGAGTTGGAGGAATTGCATTAAGGCAAATCCGTAATGACTGAGAAGAAAAACAGGTCTGTATTTTTTCTTAAAAGGCTAAATGCCTGGCAAAACTTTGATTCTCGTCTGGTATATCCTACAGCAGGTCCTGCTGGGAAGATGGGTCAAACTAGGGAGAACTGGGTTCTTTTGTCTCATTACCAAGGTGTTAAATATTTTATGAAATTCTTGCGTTGAAAGCTGCAACTCGAATGATTGGAAAAATGGTTCAAAGCTGCAAACTTATCTTCCAGAAAGTGCCCACATGAATTTCTCTGATTAAAAGTAGCAACCACAAGGGAAATTCTCAGAACAATTTCAAATTCAAAATAAAATGTAACAGGAAATTAAAATAAAAAGGAAAGACCTATGACCAATACCCATGAAGAACCATTTGACCAGTGTCTAGATTTCAGCTGCATAACAAATCTAGGCAAAACACCAAGAAATAGCTATTTGTTATGCTTTTTTGGTTACATTTCTCCAGCTCAAACCACTTTAAGTAAATAAAACTGACACAGGAAATTAGTGTTTTAAGGTTTTGCTTGATGTAATTGTAACTGTAAAACATACTTTAAGGTATTTATGTCAGTATTCAATCATTGCTTTTATTCTGCAGTCAGTATAACTGGATATAGCTGATAATTAAGGGCCCCATCCTGATCCCATTGAAACTTTTAGAACTGCTTCCTTTCCTGAATCTCTCAATGGCTGTCTGTGTTCGGTTTATAGCTATAGGTAAGAGAGATTTTGACTGATGACAACTCAAACTTTCCTCACAGAGATTTCTCAGATCTCTCCTGAGTGCTTATGTTTCTAGGGGGTGGTGAATACTGATCTGACATTAACGAGCAACCGTGCAGAGAATTGTCCTGTTCCAGTCAATGACATGACATACAAGTAACCTCTTACAGGTGCCTGTTCACCACCACTGGGCTGGCAATACTCTTACTGTGTTTTTGGTCTCACAGAACCTATATGGCCAATGCAGGATGCAGAAGAACTCTAGGGAGCACAGCACTAAGAAAGCCATCATCTAGACTGATATAAAAATAGAGTGGAAGAGAAAATGGTACTTACTTAACTTATAAATCTGAGATGAACAAATTAAATGGTATTAAGTGTTTGAAGATTTTTTGTAATGAAAACCAAGCCTATAGTGCATGAGCACATACATATGTTTGTGCGTGTATGTACACACAGACACACTGTCCTATATAACTGTGTAGTACTAGCTGTAATGGAAAACAGTATATCCTGAATACACTCTTGCTATTCCATTATAATTACCTCACTGCTTTGTTGCATTTGCTCACAGTGATCTGCTGTGCTTTTAAGTGAGAAAGAGTAACATTTTTTTTTTCTAAAACAAATCTTTTAAACACTTTGCATCTCCCTGCTCAACAGCCAGAAATTAGCTGGATCTCTAAAAACTCAAAGGATTCTTTCGTCCCTCTAGGCTAAGAACAAACATGAAAATGTCAAAGGAGGTAACAGATATTTATCTATCTCTATATACATAACAACACACATACACACACTATATATGCATTTTACATATAAGAAACATTCAATTTGGCAGAGCAGGCTTTTCAGGTGCTTATACCGTACTAGCCATAAAAGTGAAACCACTTGATTCCCCTCCTTGAAAATCATCCGACATTTTGGGGGTCGAGCCAGAACTCTACTGCTGTGAGAAAGGGCTGGCAGGCGGAACCTGAGCATCAGAACTTGCTCCCTTTGCCCTTGAGCCCTAAGAGCTGCTTTACTGGCCTTCCAGGGAGGCTGCGAATCCCATTTGTTTCTTCAGCTTGGAAGGAAAGAGAAGTCTTTTAAGTCTTGCATGTGTTTGGTTGGTTTTTGTTTGCTTGCTTGCTTGCTTGTTTTTTTCTTAATGCTGCTGCTTGTAGAGCTGTTGCTCACAGGGGTTACAGGGTTTCCAGGAGTGGTGGATTATTGCATGTACAGAGGCACATGCTGAAGAGAGTCCACTGCAAGATGGGAGGATTCTTTTCCTGTATTTTTGTTGTATGCCTAGATGAATAAGAATAGAAAAGGAATGATTCTGCGAGAATCTCCCAGTCAGCAAAAGTGAGCTAATTGATACAAATCCTTTCGTGAGCCACAAAGCAGAAGAAGCAGCGTCCTCTATGGAGTGAATCAGATCTTGTTTGGTTGAGTTTTTCACTGAATTTTGCTAAGATTTTATCCAATTTCTGATTATTTAGTAAAAATTTCCCTCCCGAGTTCTCCTGCAGTGAATTTTTTGGCAGGGCCTTGGTTGTTGTTTTATTCAAAAATAGACAACAAGAACAAAAGTAATTAGGGCCAAACATAGGTGGAGAACATAAAATAGCTTTTTAGCCCCTCCTAAAAAGCACTTCCCAAAGACTGTAAGCTAGCTAGATAGATAGTGAATGTATTACCTCTTCCCCTTGCAGGGCCAAAGGGGAAGTAAGAAGGTTACCTGTGAAGACGCAGTCAAACATGAGTTGGAAACCTCTCGCGTCTAAATTTGTACAGATACTTACTGAGATAAAAGAGGTCATAAATCTCTTTATACCATCTCCTGTATGACTTGGAAGCCTCCTATCTAGCCCCTCAATAAGCCTAGCTGTGCTTAGCTCTATAAAAGGCAAACAAGAGCAGGCATATTTCAAAGAAACACCATGACTATTGTCAAGAGTTGGTTAATTTTTTTGCCTTAGAGTATTTCAGAAGACTTTTTTTGTGTGTGTTTTTGTTGAGAAAAAATGAAATGACAAACCACAACTTTGGGGTACAAATATTTTGTTTATAAAAACTGGAAATGATTTTGGGAAGTGTTTTTTTAAAGATTCTTTTTTAATGGAAATGGTTTAAAAAAACAAGGAGAGGTTGATTTTAAATCTGGTCTTCTTTGTTCAAAATGAAAACATTTTGTGAGGGGAATAAGAAAGTTTCTTAACTCCTACAAAAATACTTGGCATTTCAAAAGTATTTCTATGTCTTTGTTTGCATCTTTCTCTGCATCTTAATTGTCGTCATTGTCTTCCTGAGATGCAATATTATTTATCAAGGAATTTTGTTAAATACGTCATACTCTCCAAGGAAGGTGGTAAAGGGGAAGTGAAGGAAGGTGGCTGTTGCAAGACAGCATTCCTGGGCGCAAGAGACTCTGCTAAAGCTTTATGCAAGGCAGATAAAAATGTTATAGAAGATTTTCTTCCCACAAAGAATGTTTGCAATGAGTTGATCTTTCCTCTCTTAAAAGTACAGCATATACGTCATTTTGCCAAATCATTGTTCTCACATCAAACTGCTTTCCATATTGAGAAACTTCATATCTCCTTGTAAAATTGCACACACAGTCTCTGCATAGACAGTTGAGAGTTCAAGATGGCATTGGGGTCTGGGATATGATATGATAAATTGCTGTTTGTATATGAAATATGTGTTTGTGTGTGTATTTGTATATGGTCTGGGTGCATGCACACTGCTAACAGTTCAGCAAAGTCTCATTCTGATGCTGGGCCTCCACAGGCTGTCAAATACTGGGGAGAAATAAACCACAATATGTAATTTATTTTGAACGTGAGATAGTCTCTGTAGGCTTTTATAACTTCCCATGCTAGTAGGCTCAATTACTATTTGTGTTGTCATTTCTTTTAGTGGCAGACATAGCTAGCAGGAGTAGACAAGACCAATAAATGAAGTTGCCAACATTTTTAAAGGTTAGGCCTGTCTAGATCCCAGTTTCACTTGTTAATACTTCTGTTAAGTGTTAACCCTGAAGGCCAATATTTCTACACCAGGAGTAGCAGGAGTAGCCTCAGCATCTGAAGTTGAATCACAAATGGCATGCTAAGTTTCCCATTAGGAAAACTGCTGTTTTTGGCAATGTGAAAAGTTTCAGGGAGAAAGAGGAGGATGCAGACTGTCTTTACATGGAAAGGCTGGAAGGAAGGTGGCAAGATGAGCAGACCAGTGACAATTAGTAACTAGTGGGGAGGTGACAACTGAACTGCAACTAAGGCAGAAAAAAAAGTTGGGGTGGCTCAGACCCAACTGAGACTCAGCATTTGTTTTCTAGCGGCCGACAAGCATCTAAATCGTAGATTGCTTTTCCCTTGAACATGGTCCGTGTTGGCTACATCTATATGAGCTTAGAGCCCCAAATATGCAGTGGTGCTGGGCGGTCTCTGAAAACATGCCTGTGGCATCTGTGCTGTTCTTACAGATAGCTTGAATGTCTAAACACTGTCCTCCCTTGGGGCAGGCAATATTTGGGCCCTTCTGGAAGGACTGAAGGCAACGCTACCTGCCTCAACCATTTGTCAGCTTTTCATGGGACTGCCCAAAGCCTGAAGGCCTGCCCGCACGGTGGGTACATGACTATGAGTGAACTCTAGAAGGGAAGGGTTTCCTCTAAATATCTCAATGTATAAAAAAAGGGGCAGATGCATCCCCATGCAGAGTGGATAGGCTGCTTCTGAGTCATCCCACTTGTTGTGGTGTTTTTGAAAGTGTGTGAGGTGGACAAATGCCGAGCCTCTTCTTGGGTGTAGACTTGTTGTTCTGGTGCACACTCATGCAGATGCTCTTTAGAAGACAGGGGCCAGTTTGTTGGCTTGTCTGGCGCAGGTCTTTAGCACAGGTGTAAACAAAGGAAAATAAGAATAAGGCAGAGGTGGCTTTAACTGCCTACCCTGACCTGCGACCTAGCATAATCTACAGAAATTTTCACACCAGCATCAGTGATTCCTGTCCTGAGAGACATGAAAATGCTCCTGCTTTCTCATCTAGCTTGCTTTCCAAGCTGATGGTTCCTCATGCTAAAGCCTCTGTATTGGTGATATCCACCAACAAGGGTATCCAGGATTTTATTTAATGACTGAAAATGCCATGTCACCCTGCAAGGGAGGAACAACAACGTCTACAAAGAGATGCCTTTCAAGTGAAAAACCGTGGCAGCTGCCTGGCTAATAAAGGTCGCTTTAAACAACTCGCAGTGTTCTCCAGAGCATGGAGATAAGGAAGTAGGTGGAAGTAACCCCCTCCTCAATTCAAAGAGCTTTACCATGCGAGTGTCACCCAGGGAATTCCCCCTAGCTTTCAAACATTGCTCAAGCAAGCTGCTTTGCTGTGACGTTGACTTCGCTGGAATAAGACTGAGAGCCTGGGGTGAACGCTGGCCATGGTTTTCGGAGGCTTGCAAATGCAGTTCTGTCCCAGTTTTGAGTCTCGTGTTATAGTACTTTGGTAAATATTCTACTATCTGGATACTCTTGCTCCATCTAGTGAGTAAATCAATTGCTCATCCTCACTTCATTTGGCTGTAGGGAGGGCCTGGGGAAAAGTAACATAATTTATAAATCTGTGCTATGCAAACATGGGGATTACCCAGGAAGATTTTAAGTTTGATCTTGTCAGAAGAGTAAAAATGGCAGTGATTTCTGCTTACAGCTGCTCATTGATATGTTTTTTTTTTTTAATTCTTTTTAAAAGACATGAGCTTTCTTGTTTGTTTGTTTGTTTGTTTAATGAACTTTCCCATGAAAATATATTTGTGTTTATATTCAGTGGGTGGATTTCTTTGTTATGTGAAGCAAATGAGGGGGAGAGAGAAATAATAATAAAAAAGATTTAAGTATTTTAACTGTACCTGTTAAAACCCATCTTTTTTGTTCTTCCTCAGCAGCCAAAAATTCCTCTTTTGTAAAAGAGAGAACACAAGGGCTCACAGATCTCTAATGGAATAGAAGTCGTCTCAGAGACCTCCAGGAGGGGCTCCATCCTGCCGGCACTGTTGGGAGAAGAGCAGAGGTGTGCCACAGTGGCAGGGAGCTGCTCAGGATCTGCTTTGATAAAACCCATCAATGAGGGTTAGGGTTAAGGTAAGGGTTAGGGGCTAGGGTTTAGGGTTAAGGTTTGGGTTTAGGTTTTAGGGTTAGGGGTTAGGGATAGAGGTTAGGGTTTGAGTTAGGATTAGGTTAGGGTTAGACATGCCATCAATTAGACTGATGGCCACAGGTGGTGAAGTGGTCCTCCTGGTGAGGCTCCCAACAGCACTGCGTGGTCACCTTCTGTCAGCCCCTCCCTGAGCCCCATGGCCCTGCGTGACCAGGCTGTAGGCAACGTGAGTGAGTGGCATTTCCTCCGTCAGAACACACATGCAGTTTATGGAGTAGTGACAATGTGATGTGCATTTTTCAACCAGATGTGATGGCTATGTAACCTGGTAGCAGTGGAGACACTTGACTGCACAGTAGGTGCCATTTTCTTTGGGTCGGAGTTTCCTAATTTTATTTGAAAACTCCTGTTATTACTTTTGAGCTTGGTTAAGTTCATGTAATAGATATCCACCATATAAAATATATATATATACATGTATATATCCTGAGAGCATACAAGTTGAAGACATAGTACTTCCATGGCTAACAGGATTTTCTGCTTTTAAGTGAAAACAGTTTAAAAAAAATTAGCAAGGAAAATTCCCACTGCCCCCCCTCCAACAAAAATGCTGACAGAAATCTCAATACTATTTTATGCCTGTCAGACCAAAGTTTTACAGAATTTACAGAGAGTAACTCAAAGCTTTTGCAGGGCTTAGCTTGTTAGTTCAAAATTAAAGTCCATAGTAACAGAGAACAGTATATTAACCACCTAGAGAGGGTCTGATCCAGGTGTTCCCTTTATACAGGGTTCCATGCTGTTAAAGGCCCACTGTGCCATTCTTCCACAAAGCCCCATTTTCATATTTTCTTCACCAATAAGATTCTTTTTTTTTTTCGCTAAATTTTGGTGTACAAGGGGTTGTAGGCAAAAATAAAGCCGGTTGCCATATTTAACCTTCAGCCTTTCCATGTGTGCAATGCAACTCTGGCAGCCATGCCTGTATAAAGTAGGATGGAGCTGGGCCACTGTTGCCCTGATAGATCCCCAGAATACATCACACTGAAGGGAATCTATCAGGTCAGTGCATAGTGCTCTGGCATCTCCTGTCACTATTGGCTCTAACTGGATACTGAAATCTTGCTTTTCTGGAGAAAATATCCTGGTGACATTTTGCAGCAGTGTTTGTTCTGGTGTCCTACCACAGCCAAATGCCAGGTCAGGCAGCTGGTTTCTCTTACCATGCAGCTTCAGATTGATACTGCTCCTTTGCTTCTTTCATATTAGATAGTCATTTATGCAGTTATGTCCCATTAGGTCACTTGACTTCTCTGTAGCTCATTTGTCAGTTCTATATAGGCGCTATGGACATAACACTGAAGGTAAAGAGATTTATTTATTATTTCTAAATATCCATGCTCAAAAGAATTGAAGAAGTAGATTATATAATTGGCAAAGTTAGAAGAGGTCGTAGTTGCCTGACTTAAGCTTTTTCATTTACTTTTGTGGTTTTGGTGGTTGTGCATGACCTCCGCAGCTCACAGTAAAAATGCTGGACTCTCAAGCCAAGTGTCCATTGAGTCTGATTCAGAGGTTTCTACTTTCTTACATGGACCATGTGGTCTTTAATCCCATTATCAAAAGCTCTAGATTTGTATTTCTGACCAGGTCAGCAGAATAGCATTTGCAGTTAAAAATAGTCCCCCAAATTAAATACCTATCTTCCTGCTTGGAAACAGCAGAAACAAGCATAATTTACTGTGAAACCAGTTTGCTGTTGAAGCCAGTGATTTCTTTGTGTACCAGATTGTGGGCAGAGGAGTGGAGGACCTAAGGAAATAATGCAGAAAAGCAGAGGGAAGGAATTACAGATGAGGAAACCTTCTGGATGAATTAAAATTTGTAGAAGTCTGACGATAAGTATTAGCCTTACTACAAAGCAATGGTGAAAGCATTTAGAGGGCAAAAGGTAGGCAGATTAAAAGGAAGTGTGGGAGCTGACTGACTGCTCATTTTTCAATACAGTGGAAGACAAATAAATATACTTCGGTTAAAAATATCAAGGAGAAGAAGGACTTCAAATATTGGGTCACCTGAGTTTTCTGCTTATGTCCAAGAGCTCACAGGAGTCGTGAAGAACCATACCGTTTGTTGTATGTATTGTGCTTGCTTGTGCTTGTGCATTGGGTTCAAACAAAGCTTAGAGATGCTGTGATTATGTTAAGGAAACAGAGGACAATTGGATTGGACAGAGAACTACTTTTAAGAGACTGAAAACTGTCTTTTGGTGATTAATTCATCAGTTTACCTAACCGATAACCAGGCATTTCCTGTAGTGAATGCAACTTTTAGAGGCTTTTAGCTGTGCATGGGAAAGCGAGGGTGAATTAAGGAAGCTCATGTGGTACCTAGACTGAAGTACAGAGAAAGACAGATTACAAAGTGATCAAGGTGGGGGAAAAACCCAAGATCTTACAATGGGTAGCAGCTCCTGAGCAGCCATTTGGGATAGGTAGTATACAAGACAGCAGGTAATTTATCCTGTCCATGGAACTATTTAAAATAGACCATAGTTTCCTGAGTTAAACTCAACCAGGAATTTGATCATTTTCCAGAATTTGTGGGTTTTTGTTTGTTTGTTTTCTTTTCTTTTCTTTTTTTGATGGCCACATGTTGAAGGACATTCATTTCCTTTGAAATATTTCACATTTTGGTACCTAGTTGGATGTAGCTGGAATCAAATCTACCTTGCAGACCACTCCAGACCACTCTGATATTTTGACCCAAAAATAGAAGTGCTGAGACAACACCTGAGGAGGCTGTTCATTTGGTTTCTTCAGCTTGAGCTGAGCTGGAAATACCAGATATTTAGGGTGAAAATCTGTACGAATTCAGGCAAAGGGAATAGACCAGTTGCTGTGACTTACAAACCTTACTGAAAATCAAGATGTAGTTTGCGAGCTTGGCATTTCTCACCCAGGTTGGAGTCAATGTGGCAGCCAGGACAGATTCCTACTGTCACAAATGTGCAAGGGAATGTGTATGGAGCACAAGCTCTGTTTTCCGTCTCCTGCAAAAGGCCTCATCTCTTGCCACAAAGAGGCTTTTGGACTCCTGCTCCAGAGGGAGGAATGCTGCCTGGAAATTACCACCCCCGCAACGCCAGCGCTCGGGTTTCCCCCGGGAGACCTCTCAGCCCGGCTCTGCTCTCTCCGAGCTTGGCTCCCGCGATGGAGTCACAGAACAAGGAGTCTATGGCAACTTAGTGGTTCGCATAACCCAGTTTAGTCCAAACTGTGCTTAAAAAAAAACAAAACAGGTATTTTGATTTTCTCCTTTTAGAGGCATCATGTATCTAAAGATATTTCTGTACATAAAACAAACTATATGAAATCGAACAATGATCTGCATTGTGAAAAGGTGCTTTTTCTTGAAATGCTCTCTGATGGGAAATGCACACCAAGACAGCTTCATGAGTGTCTGATGCAAAACCCTTCCTCCCGCACCAAACGACTGCTGTGGACAAACTGCACCCTCTCTGTAAAGCTTTGGTTCAGATTTATATTCTTGGACATTTTGGATATTCTTATCTGAGGCTTATCTTTCCATTCCTTTTCTGGAACTATACAGCTCGGACCCAAGCTTTCTTGGCATGCAAAGACCAAGCAAGACTTCGGCATACTCAGGGCTGGGGAGACAAAATGCCTTCGTGTTTGCAAAGGGCGAGTGACACCCCTTCTCCAGGCTACATTCCCGTGTCCTAGCCCTGGTTCATCACCTGCCATGTCTGAGGTCGTGGACTCCACTATCAGCATCTGTCTCTCGCTACCATTATGAATGTTTAAGACATCAAGATCTAATAGCACCAGTACTTGGCTTTTAAGCTTGGGAACATGCAGCAGACAGTTTTATTCCTGTACACTGACTCTAAACCATTAATCTTGATTATGGATTTTTAATAAAATTTTCTACTCCTTCAAAAGACTGAACAGCGCACTTTTGCCTAGGGTATTTGGAAGCAGTATAAGAGTAGAAAGAATATTGGTAACCCATTTCTGATGTTTTTTTTGCAGTTTATTTTAATTGGTAACCAAGCTTAAATATAATTTTTCAACACTGTATTTTTTTATTCCAAATATTTAATGTCTTCCAGATCCACTCCAGATTCACTGGACTGGGTGGTAACTAAGCCTTAATTTTGATCCAGAGGAAACTGCCATGCCCATTTTGAGCATTCCTTATTTGCTTACTTTTGCTCTTTTATTTTTATCTATATTTTGTATCGCATTTCTCTCTGTGTGTGCATTTTATAATTATTACAGACTTTTCATTTTTATGTGGCATTGATTCTTGGCACTGAACTGAAAGGCTGGAATTGAGAAAACTATGGAATTACTGCATCAGCACAACCACTGGAAAGTCTCTGTGTTTGTCTGACCTCTGTTCAACCACTGTGCAGGATCCTATATAATATATTCATCAGGTGGGGTGAGAATATCAATGAGTTGCCATTAACCTGGTTAACTGTGGTCCAGAATTTGGCTGCTTAGCCCTCAAATACAAAACATTCAAGACTTTCTTGCGAGAAAGTGAAACTTAAAGAAGGTGGCATCATGATAAACTTTAAAAATAAAAAGTCTTCTATTTTTCTTAGTATGTTCTGTGCTAGTGAATTTTCCTGCAAGGAGTTTATGGTAGTGAGGAAGAATTTTTTTATTTTTTTTTCAGATGTGTGTTTCCCTCCACAAGGCCCCAGATGGGCAAGTTCTGCACCAGTGACAGGTATCATACACGTGAAAATGCCTCGACGTTGAAATCCAGTTCTTTGCATCTTCTTAGGAAGGTAGAAACAAAGAGAGAAAGTTTCTATGTGTAGGGAAGAGATTTTTTTCCATTTCCCAGTTAGACTCAGTGTATTTTGAAAAGGTATTAAAATAATGTTCTTTCAAGCTCTATTACTCTTGTTTAGCAAAAGGTATTCTGTATCATGAGGTGACTCAGGACACAGCGTTTGCACCTGGCACATTTAAGACTCGTTTTAACCGGTGACTCTTAAGAGCAAGGTCTTGATAGAAGCTCTAGCGACTCTCAGGGTGACGCAGGGCTTGGACTATGGCCTGAGCTCCAGATTCGGGGAGGTTGACCGGGAAGGTCACCTGAGCCAGGGTAGAGTTACAATACAGACAAATGGCACCTAAACAAATACCATTTTGTCAGTCATTGCAGACTGTCTCCAGTAGTCTAGGGATGTTAAAGGAGGGTTTTTGTTTGGATGTGCAGAGTCATGGCCTGCTGACTGGAGAAGCATCTCAACCGTGTTGCTGAATAGCTATCAAATATATGCTGCCTGGTAAATGAGGGATGCTGGTATTCCACATGACTCCTCCTGTGTGTGTGCATGCATGTGTGTGTGTGTGTGTGTGTGTGTGTGTGTATGTGAAGCAACCAGAAATCTGAATGTGTGAGCATTTAATCTACCTGCATTATATAGCTGGCTATTACCTGCAAGAAAGAAGGCATCATGCTCACAGGACATTAATTTTTTTTAAATTAAATTAATATATAATAGAGTATTATAGATAATTCTTTTCTCTTAACCACATTTAAAGAGACTTAAGTGATTAACATCAAATATAATAAAAAAGTGTCATAATCTCGTTTATATTGTGATTCTTTCTGGTGCATCTGGTGGATGTTTGTCTCCACACTTTCCTCAGCCTTGCTCCTTTCTCAGATTTTCTTTAGTCCTTCTACTCTCCCTTTGAATATTTTCTTGCCTTCCTTTATTAACATGTTAGTTCACTTATTTCTGGAGCACTGTGGCCAAGCATCAAGGAGGATTTTTTTTTATTCATCTTGTTTTATTTCTGTGTTCATTGCCCTGTATCTCTTCCTCCATTCTGTGTTGTGGAAACCTGTGAGAACCTGGCCAGGCTACAGCACCGTTTGCCTCATGCCAGTTTATCCAGAGGGTTTGAGCTTTATCCTCCTGCCTTTGGCTCCCTGCAAAGCTGAAGAATAACCTGAGCCTCAGAGATTACTGGATCCACAGCACTCTCAAAAGTAGCAGGTGAATGCATGCAAAATATATTAGCCTGAAGTCCACATCAGCACTTTGTCTGCTTGCCTTTGCCAAGAGCACTGAAGAAGCAGAGTCAGAGAATTAGGAATTGGAGAAGTGCAAAGCAGGTTGCAGCAAGCAAGGATCTCCACCTCTGTGACGAAGATAGGGATGTGTGTGAAGTAAAAACCTGTGATGAAAATTGGCTTATAAGAATCCTGTGTCCTGTTACAGACCTAAGTTGGTCCAAATCCTCTTCCTTTTCTTTGTCTTTTCTAATGTATAATTTAAGGGAAGGTTCAAATATTTCACTGCAGCAGTAAATATTTGTAGAAAGACAAAAAAAAAAAAATTGTAGAAAGACAAAAGAAGTGTGAAAACATTTTCACCAAACTTTTTAAAGGAAATCTCTGATAATCTGTTGTTGTAATGAGCTAGGGAAATCTTATCCACCTAATAACAACGTGTGTCAGCGTGGGGCTGTGCCCTTCCCTCCTACAAGTTCCCAAAGCGCTTTTCAGACCATATATAGGGATCATGCACCTACCTCTTGTGCAGAAGGCACCGTGCCATTTCATCATGCCAACGGCACTTTGCTATCGCCCTGGAGAGGGGAAGTGAAGGATCATTTTTCCTACTGGATGACAATGGAAATTCTTACGCAGGCAGAAAAGTGGTTACCTCAGGCATAATTTACTGCACTGAGGAACACCCAGGGCTCCCTCTCAGAAAAGAAATGTGCTAGAGGGCGTTTAATAACCAGAAATGTTCAGGGTCTCAGTTTATCGTGTCAACCGCAGGACAACCCTCTCTCCTTTCTCCTCAAAGTCATCTGGGGATTGATTTAAACTAGCAATAAACATATTGGGAGGCAGTAGAAACGTTAAAGGACAGTAAGGATTACAGCTGTTTTCTGGAGTATTTATTCACAGGGTGAGTGTATCTGATCCTCTACTTGATGAGCTGACAGTCACATTAAAAGTTGCTTCATGGGTCAGTGGAGCAAGATGCTGGAGGTAACTTTGATATTAGTCTTTCTCTGGAACCATCTGTCTTTCATCATTAATAAGTTTCCTAATGATTTACCGTTCGGGCTCAAACTGTTCTTGCTTGATCTCTGTCCAGAATTGATTGTTTGAAATATTAGTCATTCATCACCCGTCCCTGAAGCCAGATAGGAGAACAAAGTAAATAATACCCCCTCCAGAAGCGTAGTGGTTTCTTCTTTAAGAAAAAAAAGGCTGGTGAGACAGAACGGACTGACTCGAGGATGTCCAGAGGCAGTCAGTGTTGTATTAATTTGTGTCTGGATAAAAATACAGAGTCCTGCACAAGAGGGAGCCCTGGGAGACAGTCAGCTGCTGCAATGCTTGTTGCATGTGGTGAAGCACACTGATAGGAGACTGCATCCTGGACCTGAAGGGAAACCAAAGCAGTAGGCGAGAATGCAGGAACTGCCCCCACCAAGCACTTACTGAAGGAAATGGGTATTTATAGGGTTTGCTTGACTGAACTCTCTCCTGTTTCTTTTTTTTTCCATTTCTCATTTCTGCACAGACAAAAAGAAGAGCTTATTCCTTTCCTCTTTGGCTGTGATACCGCTCCTCATCATAGGCTGTTCATGTTACAGCAAACCTTGGTATGGCAAAAAGTTCTTCAAGGAAGGGGGCAGGCATGGTCTGCTTTCGTGTCCACTTTCCACAAGGAACATTTATCAACAGGACAGCCCTCTGGACAGGAGTCATCCTGAGGAAGCGGGTAATGCTCCCGCGGATGTGGAATGTCACAAATGAAGGGAGACAGTTCCCAGGTCAGAGTGGAAATATCTTACACTGCAGTCAAATATTTAAACTATCCCTACTAATCCTGAGTTACCCCAGAGTATGGTTTGAACTAATTATAATTTCCCAGTGCCGTATAGCAGCACAGAGCACCAAGTGGGCTTCAAGTACTCTGGTGACGAGACAGACTTCCTCGGTCTGGGAGTGTCATAGCTGAAGAATGACTAAGTGCAGTTATCGCATGTCTAACAAAACAGTTACCATTTTGAGTGCAGTGCAAAGCTGCTCAGAGAGTCAAAGGTGAGAGATGCTTGAGGGGAGCATCAGGAGGACAGACAAGAGCAGGGAACAAGAGCCCAGGGCCTGGAGGAGGGACTGGGTTCAAAGACCTAAGTTTCTGAAGGGGAAGAAGGCAGGTAGGACTCAGGAAAATAGCTGAGTTTTGCTCATAGTATCTTTCCTTGTGGTGGAAGGCAGAATATGTGCAAGATGTTGATGAAATGTGGTCCTTGGAAATCAAGTAGAGATGTTAGGCAGGAGCAAAGCTCAAGTGCATCCAGCAGCAGCACTCGCTAGGATGCTGGGTGAGATATCCATTAAAGACCCCTGGAGATCCATGCACTGCCTGACAAAGAGGGTTCAAGGTCCTTCAGTGCTGAGATGACCAGGGAAATAGTTTGCATCTGTCGCTTGCTCCGCGACGAAGTCGGGACAGCCCAGGATGCATGCAATACATAAGCCTGCACAATCTCCCTCCCCACTGAGTCCTTCTTATATACTCTTCATCCTCATCATGGCTGTATGGTGATTCCTGATTCACTGTTCCACTCAGTTCCTCTTCGTTGGCAACTTCCTCGTCTTCACTTCCTTTAAGTTTTTTACCTGCTACAGTCCGTATCTTTCCAGATGGTTTCAAGGACATGGTAACTTGAGAAATTTTTGTCTCTCAGGCAAGCTGAAGGCTATCTGACCAACTCTCAGTCCCCAAATGCATCCCCATGGAGACAGGCTTAAACACAGTCCTGAGGGCTGTGCAGCCCATTACAAGGTGTGAGTTTCAGCATCTAGTGATCTAGGTGGAAATAGAGTAGTTCAGCCCCTTCTGTTCTCATGGTAAAGCCATTGCTGGCTTTAAAAGAGTAGTAGTTGGATGATACATCCCTTAACAGTGTAAGGAGCAACTGGTCTTGCTTCATTGTCAAACTCAACCGAGGAGTAGACTCATTTTTTTTTCCTAAGACATGCTGAGAGACTGCCAGGAGAAAGGTGATTTTTGTGAGGTATGAGAGCACTGAAGCGGTGAAGTGAGGACAGGACAGGGAGAAGCATCACAGAAGAGGCTTCTGTTGTCTCTTATGGTCAGGAAAATAGTTTTGTGTTTGCAAGATACACTGAGCCCTGAGGAGAAGGAGCTAATCCAGGCTCTGTGGGTGGTGTCAGCCCTTCCCGGTTGCAGAGTTGGGCCAACTGTGTACAATTGAGTGCATTTTTGTGTGTGCTTGGATTATTCCAAAATGCTTTTTCTTTTAAACCTTGACGTGTGCTTTCCCCCAAGGAATTAATATTGTTTGAACTGTTTTGGTCAGCTGAAACAGAAAACCGATCATGAGTGAGTTTGCGCGTGAAATCCACTGGTGCGCTTTGGCTGCCTTGCACCATCCTTGCAATGCCAGACAGGCCAAGTGAAGCAGTGAATCTGCTCCAATTTGTTTTTATAACTGCATGTTTGGCAAAAGAGGGACGTCTGGTGGTGTGTGGTCGGGGATACAGGGCTGGGTATCCATTTCCTCTTCGACAAATGCTCTTACAGGTAAGGGGAGTTGTGGGAGGCAGCAAGCACCCAGCGAGGAATGCTGCACACCAGGAGGGAGGCCGTGTGTAACACTGCTCTGTTGCACTGCATTTATCTGCAACCATCCAATTTCCACAGAAGTTATATGTATGAGCACCTGGCTGCCCACATGTGTATTGCCTAAATGAGAAGTTACTTAGCCTTAGAGAGGGTCCTATAGCAGGTGGGGGGCACCAAAAAGCTGTTGAGATACCACCATCCTCTTGAAGAACGCAGCTGCCAAGAGGTAGCATGTGAAAGTTTCGTTGTTTGAAAGGGGCCTTTAAATGGGGAACACCACTTCATGATGCTTCAGGTTTCCTCCCACAATGACTTAATTTTCCTGCTTATAGTATGATGAATTGCAGTTTGTGAGTTTGCCAGCCTCAGTGTAATGCATCCTTGGATGAACGTTACGGGGGTTTCTGTTTTGATTTTTTGCGTGTTTGCTTTTTTCACTGCAGTTGGCAGTGTGGTAACTACTTACTTCAAGTCAGTAGATTCAATGGTACTCTGTCTGAATTTCTCCTTGCTTTCTTAAAGGGATCTTGGATAGTCAAAAATCCACTTTCAAAATGTGTGCTTTCCTATACCTCTCCGTGACAGCATCTTCTGCTATTAGGAATTTATAATGTGTGTCCTATGGCTAATAATTTAATAGTTTAATCAAAAAGATGATGAGCAATTTGTTTCATGCTCCTTCCATAGGCAGAGGATGTTGGTCATCTACAGTTATACTAAAAAGATGGGTTGGACTCTGATCCCTTTTGCTGCAGGTTGCAGACCTGCCAACCCAATTAATTTTTGGAAAAAGCTCTTTGTTTTTCTTGGCAATCCAATGACCTAGTCAGTTCTAGACATCTGGCAGCTGTATAATACCAGATCAATCTGTGCACCTACAATGGCCAGGCACGCCTAAGTCTAAAAGGTGCCTGCTGCACATTCGCAAGGAATCCAGCAAGGATACTTTTGGCTTGCTGTGCACGAGCAGGTCTGTTGTGCAGCTCTCCGGGGGGCTGACAGGGCTGTGTTTTACAAGCACAGTGCAGCAAGGCTATTTCTGCACCACACACAGCGCTTAGGAGTCCAGTTGACAGAGGAGAAAGCCAAGATACTGCTCCAGTAGAGCTAATACTGGACAATACTCAACCAGCACCAGAGGTTTTTGCTTGGGTGAAAGGTGACCTGGAGCTTGCTTTTGCTCCAGTAACACTAGATGAAAATTTAGCAGATATGTCTGATGTGTTTCCTAACGAGATCTCTCAGGACAGGATAAACACACTTGTTTTGCACGTGTGTGACAAAATTAGAGATATGGATCATTTTAATGTCTATACTGCTCAAGTTCAAAAGCAAATTCTAATCCCCAGAGTGTGATTGCCATTTTCAAGCTGTGAGTTAGTATTTCTATTCAGTGCGTTGAAAACCTGTTGCACTGTGGGGACAGAACATACAACCCCTTGTGCTCAGCATGAGGAACAATACTTGAGTAATTATGTGTCTTTTTTTTTCTTCTTTTTATTTTTCTCCTGAAGTAAGCCAAACTCACTATCTATCTAAAATATATTTAAAATATCCAGCTGAAGGGAGAGCGTAATGAGAGTTCATGTTGCGTTTATCACTTAAAAAGAGTTAATATATTGCCTTGGCAGTCTTATTTTCGGTGATGTGACTAGAGAGAAGCTAACATACAAGTAAGGAGGACACAACATGTAGTCTGATGTGGTACAGTATCGAAAAAGCAAACTGCCTTCCCTCAACCCCTGCCCCATAGCAGTCCTGCTTTATGGAGCTGGCAAAGAAATATACTCTCTACAAGTACCAGCTAAAGCACTTAGTGCTGCTGTGGGAATTTCTCTCCTCTTTTATGTTCCCCAAATTCACTTTTGGCACTTTCAGCCAGAGTTGAAGGGATAAATCCAACTCATTAGGGGCCTAATCCAAACCCCACAGATATCACTGAGAGATTCTGCCAGCAATGGGCAGCCTAAGTTTGCTAATGAGTTTGTATCTCTTCTTCACATGATTTAATTACTAATGATTACCTGCCCCTTCTTTAAGGGATAGCGGCAGGGTTCAGAGTAGCCGGTTTTAGCTCTCTCTCTCAAAAACACTAATCACTTGCTTTTCTGTCTACCTATGAGTCAAAAAGACACTGGAAACACATTCCTTTTCTCTTTTACTATCGCTCCTTGGAATGTTATGACACATCCCTCAGATATCGGCACTGTCAAATGTCAGCAAATTAGTGTTCAAGACCCTGACCTGGCAGGGTTATACACCATACCGGTCAAGCGATTGGTGGTAGTGCAGGAAACTACAGCCTAAAAAGGCAGAAGGAGAGAAGAAAAATGCATTTAAGAGCTACAGGACTCAAGTGTAGAGAAAGCTGAAGTGAATTTCCTGCACCATCCTGCTACAGCCTTAAGTGAAGACACAACAAGGAACCTGTTTTCCTTCAGCAGACTAACTGCTGGACTTTTTTCTCACGCATTGACCCAAAAGGTGCCTTAGCAGATTTGTTGGTTTCCCATGTCGGGCAATTGTGCTGAAAAAGGCAAAGAGCAAATATGGTCTGTCCTGTGGCTAGCAGCAAGAGCTGGGGCTGTGCACAGCCAGCAAATACTCACATAAGTGAGTGTGTATCCAAGGCCTGGGCTCAGGATTTACATCAGTGTGAGAGATACCAGGATCTGGGTCCTTGCAGTCTGGGGATTTATCAAATGGTTATTTTAATCACATGATTAGAATTTAGATAAACATTCGGCGAGTAACCAAGGCATGTCCCCCAAATAAAGTGAGTCAGACATACCATTTAAGGGAAATAAAAGGCAAAGAGCTTCATTCCTGCTCAAGGGTGATCCCAGCAGCCTTCCAGCACTCAACTCCAGGCCCTGGCAGCAGGAAGCTGAGTCTTACAACCTTCTTCACACACATTTGGCTGCAAAAAAATTATGTGACTTCACTGCTGCATCGTAGTCTAGCAGGCAACATGTTGCCTTTATAAAATGCTGATGTGGGTTTTGTAAGTAGCTCCTGTGTATTCCTATGGTCAGTAAATAAATACTGAGATTAATCTTGTAAGAGCCCCAGTGCCTGCCCTGTGCTGAAGTGCATAATCTGCTGAAGAGCCCCACTGCCTTTTTAGCGCTTGGGGATCTAAAATTTTAGAAACAAATGCACCATATTTTAATTTTTGTGCATCCCAAGCCATCAACATAAGGATACCAGTGCAATGGAGAGAGCTAAGGAGAACTTTGAATGCTTGTTAATCAATTATACTTTCATGTTTGTTCTATGTATCCTGATGTTCGTGATATACTACATTTTGAGGAATAAAAGCTAAATTCAGGGTGAATTTAGGCATGTAGAAAATAGAACTTTGGTATTTTAATGCCATCTTTGCCCTTTAATGCTTGGAAATTGCTGCCTGATCTCCTGTGAAGTCAGTTTACACTAAGGTCAAAGTCTTGCAAATATTCAATTAGGAGACCAGTCAAGTATGTGGGATTAAGATGTTTATATAAATGTTTGCAGAACCAGAGTGTGAGTTCACAGGCAGGCATGGGGGCTTTGGTTTCCCAGCTGATCCATAAAAGCCGTCAAACATAGTATACTGATAAACTTAGTACACTGACATAGAGCTGGGTAGTCTCAATCCAGTCCTGACTGGAGCTTCTAAGACCAATTCCCTCCTGTTTAGCTGTTTAGGCAGATTAAGTTTGAAACTAATGAGACTGTAATATATGCTATTGAAAAGAATACAAAAATAAGTCCCTTAGCTGGGTACCATTGTGCACAAATGCATTGTGGGGAGTATGAAAGCAGAATCTGCTTTAAGTATAGCAAGAGTTCCCCTCTGACTGCCCCACGTGGGACTGATGTAAGTTCCTTGCAAGTGATAGCAGGCAAGAGTGGAACAGGTCCCATGGACCAAAACTTGAAGACAACTCGTTAGCTTCTCTCTCTATGTTTTTCTGCAATAGTTTTCCATTTTTGTTTTCCTTGCTTCCAATTCCAAATTTTAGAGAGCAGCAGGAGAAAGTCCCTGATTTTCAAACCAGAGGAAGCCAAAGGCTGAGGAGGCAAGCAAATATTTTCTCTAGCATTTTGGTGGGCCAGAGTAAGAGGGGAAGACAAAACTAGGAAAGGAAGTATAAGGTAAAAAAGGAACATTTCAAGCATTTATGTTTTTACAGTATCATTTTTGGAGTGATGTCATTTTTTCCAGTATATTTGAGATTTTAGATATTTCAGTTTTGTCCTGAATGTTCTTATTTGATTATTTTATTGTGTTTTAACATACATCTTTCACATACTGTAAATCCCCTCCTTCCCCATGACAATGTAAATATATATTACCATGTCCTTTGCTGAGATGTCCAAGACTGAGAGAGGTTCAAACACTTATTACCCTTTATGCAGTGCCTTTTCTGACACTTCTATGCACAGATGTCTGCGGGGCCTGAGATTGTACCAGGCACAAGAAGCAGGTAACCACAGACCCAATTAGCTCCATCACTAGTGCGTGTCTCAGCTCCAAACCCAATGGGGAACCTATTTTTTTTTTCCTGAATGTCATTGCAGTTTTAATTTTAAAAAATGATGGATAGAGAAATAAATGTATAGGGCTAAGAGCAACCATCTAACACATTCAACTTGGCCTCCAATGTGGCTTCACACATGCTCTTAATATCCTTTCTTAACAGGGCTGTGCAGCAAAAGGATGCAGTGAGGACAGTGCCTTGCCCTGAGGGCGATGCCACTTCATGGGAGACTAGAATCTGTCAGGAAATAGAGAAAAAATGAAAACTTTCAAGCATTTGGTGCCTGTTACCCTAATTTTCACACTGCTCAGTGCAGGCAAGGGAAAAAAGAAGCAATTGGTGAAGAAGGAAGATCACTGATCTCCCCTACCTCCACGTGCTCAAAGGAGGAGTGTCTGCATTACCCTTGTTTTCTCTCTGGGGATAACAAGCACAAAACCATAGGGAATTCCCTCATGCCCTTGTATTTTTTAGGATAGGTGCTTAGGAAATCTTGTGGTTACACTGCTGCAAACATGCAGCCAGGATCTTTTGAGAGGAGAGGTACTTTGCCAGTGCAATGCACTGCTTGTGTTGCTGTGCTTGAATTTGTTTCTAAGCAGTGGTATCTCCTCTGGCATTATTGATAGACTGAAGTGTCCAAGCAGGGATTCTTCACCCCTTCATCTGCAAAATACACACCGTATTCCTGTTGCTACAGCATGTATAGCTATGTTACAGCTAGTACAGTCTGGTTTTCACTAAGTGCATCAGTGAACAATGTTTAAACAAAGTTAAAAAAAAAAAAAAAAGAAAGTACTGGCAACAAAGAGATGACTTATCATTTGCAACTTTAAAAAGGAGCCTGCAGCTATACGAATCTGGAAATAATATAAACTTAACCCACAGGACTGTTGCATTGATTTTAGAAGAACTTACTTTAAAGCTGGTATGTGGGCTCACTAAGAGACTGAGTGGTTGGCAAGGATGCTAACGATTTATGGAATGTGTCTTTGGAAAGGATTAAAGTGAAAAACATGTTGCTTCTTACCAGCACTGAACTAGGAATATAGCTCTAAGGGGCGAGCGTTAAATTTTAAGCATCCAGTATGTAAAACTTTTAAAAAATAAACTTTTTTTCACTTCCCTTGCCCTGGTGCTTGGGATCAAATTCAATCCAGACCGGATAGACTAAAAATCATTCCCATCTGATGTCCAGGAAAAGGTCAGGAGTTAAAGGAGTACTGGCAGTGGCAAAGCAGTTCCCAGCTTGCGTAAGTACAATTTGTGAACGACCCAAGATAACAGTCACCATTTCAGCTCTAAATGTCCCAGGCCTCGTATAACTGTGTCTTTTCAGTAATTTTCTCCCTCTAAGCTGCTTTTTAAAACTGTTTTACACTGAGTAAAAGCACAATTAAAACCGAAGCCTGAGAACTTTGTAAAATATAAAAGGTCTATGATTTGGCTGTGAAGTCTTTCATTTCCTACATTCCTTGGCCCCATAGTGACTCTGTCTAGGGGCTCATGCTCCAACTCCTTGTCATGCCATTGACTCTATACTCTTGCTGTGGCATAACCAACCCTACACTTGGTTTGAAGTGACAGTGACAAATTTCTCTAATTGACAGCATCCTTTTCGGCCTATAAAAGAGATTCTCTGTTGTTAATGAAACTCTTCCTGTGCGTGTGAATGGATGTGTCGTTGCATCTGCGTGCACTTGCAGAAGACCCTAGGAGAGGACTTGCTGCCAAAATCAACTTTCTACCAGGTTATGTTCAGTACAAAGTGCAACATGTGTTGCAGGGGCTGTTGTTTGTCTGCTGTGCTATTCTTAAGCGCACGGACAGACTCAGCTGCAAAGCAGCAGCTTGCTCCATCTCCAGAGAGCATCTTCAAGACAGCTACTGCTCATGATGGCCATGGTTATAGGGCATCTGAAAGTACTAGGAGTCCAAAATGTAAACAAAACTACAGCCACTTCCACCCTTGAGGGCAGGTGTCTTACGAAATTAGAAATATATATGTAACACATCTGAAGATAAAAGCTGCTGGAAATAACTTTCCCAAAAGGTAGTGTCCCTTTTTCCACCAGCATTGATGCCATCCTCTAGCAAGCTTCTCTTTCTCCACATACATTTTGCTAGGCAAAAAGAAACTTGCTCATGATGGCACTTCTGGGTGATGTCTTCTGGGTTATGTGTCATCTGCCATGACAGTCTTGGTGCCTTCAGAAGTAAACTCATAGGTAGGTGTTTGGAGTGTCTATCAGCACCTTATTGGGTCTGAGCCATTTTGGAGGACAGGTTGTATATGCTAGACAGGATGGGCTAAGTTTAGGGGTCATCAAAGTGAAAACCTTCTATCAGGTTTTGCATGGAATGACCAGGCTGTCTTTGTGGTCTAACTTTGAAATCCTTCATGCCTCACTATAGAAACTACACTATAGAAACTAACAGTGTTATTAAATAATTCATTCTAATTTAAATATATTCAGCAATTTTTAAGAGAATATGAGTAAACTTAAAAATATCCCTAAGAATTGTTTATGATTTGGTTTTCAGTGTTTAGAAAAATACTCTGATATGCTTGCTTTGACAATGAATGTGTGTATCAGTGAAAGAGTAGCTGAGCATCCTGCATTATTTGTGAGTCTCTGAATAGGAATCAGTTGGCTAAAACACATAAAGATGAACTTTTATTTCTTCTTTAAAAGCAGAAATTCTAAAATTAATTATTTCTAGATTGGGAATAGGTATATTTGTCTTCTGTTTTATGTTATGTTATTAAAAAAGATTACCACATTACCTATTCTGATAAAGTCCTTAAAAAGGTACAGATGGATGCTCTGTGTTAAAGCATTATGAGTGCTCCAGTAAGCCTTAATGGCCCTAAACAGCCTCAGCTAGGACCTGCACCACACCCTGCTCTGGACCCAAGAGCCCTCTTTAAACTCAGTGGGCTGTCCTCAGTATCTGTTTAAGCTATATTCTGGTCTGTTGGTCTCTAGCTGACCTTTGCCGTGTTGCTTTTGCCTAAGATGGGCCCTTTGGATGTATATTGTAGATTATGTGTAGCCTTGTCTCCTGGATGGACTTCGGCTCTATGTTGTAGTGGTGCCTCCAGCTCTGTCTGTGGCTCTGTCTTGCTGCTCTTAGTGGGGTATCTTGGCTGGCTCCTGGCCCTGGTTTGTCACTTGTGCCTGGAGCTGTTGATGGACTCGCGGCAGCACCCTGCATGACTGTGCCATGTTGGTCAACAGGAACCTGGGATCATTCTTGACTCTTTGGTTTGCCTGCCCTTAGGGAGCTCTTTGCCTTGGGTCAGCTCTGCTGTGCTTTACTGAGATAAGAAGAGAATATGCAGGTGCTAATCAAGTTAAGAATATGAATCCTAAATTAACCTGTTAATGACTGGTGTTTTCTAAAATATGTTAATGAGCTGATCTGTTAATCTGCTGAAGTCTGACTTCTGCCTCTCGTGATGGGTTTATTACTATGGAATCTTAGAGCTATTTTCCATTCCCTCTCTCTACATAGATTATTTCTTAGTTGTTTCAGTATTTGCTCCAGCTACTGGTTGGGTGAAGGGACATAATGTACTATGGCTAGTTTTAAGTTGCAGGTGTGCTGCTTGGCTACCTGGAAAATCAAACAGGGCAGACAAGCTGCAGCCTTGCCCTCACTATGAGATGCTTATGTACATTCCTGTCCTCAGGTCTAGCTGCAGATATTTCACATAACTTCAAGGAATTCAGTAGTTCTTTTGAGACCTTCTGTTAAAGTGACTTGAAGCTGTTCAGCTGGTTCAAATACATTGCATTTGTGTCTATGTGGCTATGTAGAAAATAATTGATGTATAGAAGACAGACAGATTATTTCCATAGATGACTAGGCTGAAAGAGATCTATGCTTTCAGCGGAGAATGGAGTGGGAAAGATCGACTTGAAATTATTAGAGTTTTCTTTCTTCTTTGACATGGGGAATGAGGAGTGTGGCCTTCAAAATCTGGGCCAGCAGAGTAAAAGAAGTAGGATGAAGAAAGAGGTAGGGGAATAGAGTGACAGAGACAGGTGTAAGATCTCTCAATTCAAAGCAGGATGAAATGTGAAGAAAACTTGATTTGAGAAAGCTGAATAATATTTAGTCAGTGTAAGTGCTCTGACCTGAGCATATATCTAACAGTATCAGGACCTCCTTCATGAAGGTGGCTGTCCTATGGCCAAGAGTGATTCTCTAGTGCCCAGCCAGAGGAAAACAAAGTGGTGGTTACTAATAATACTAATTGTTATTGTATTATCAAACTGATGGGGTTTGCCAGAACCTCTCTCCACAGTTTTCCATATCTGAATCTCTTGCTACTATCAACAAGATGTCAAGAAAAGGCTGAAAGTCTGAGGGGCTTATCTAATCTACATAAATGGCTAGGAGCTCTTCAATTGCTCTCAATGCTTATTTTAAGATAGTGATAAGCAAGCTTCAAAAACACTGCTGGTAGTAAGTACTCTTGCAAAAGCTGTTCTACATTGTTTGGACAGTCCTTGAGGAATATTTGTGATATTTGTGGTGTAGAGCCTGCCCGGCTCATGACCTTGTACATGCCAGGTCTCCTAAAGTGAGAATCATCTTGAAGTAGCATGGACCTTGGCACAGGGAGACACTGGAATACAAAGTTGTAGGATAGAAGGACCAAAACAGAAGCATATCTTCAGTGTGCTGGAAGTGCCAAATTGAGCTGATGCTTGTATGCTGTTTGGTTCCTGTAGGCTCAGAGGTACGTATCTCCTAGATCTGGATTCAATACAGCAGCAACAGGCAAGATGGTTGCTTGCTTTTGGTCAAAACAGTTATTCTACCTTTCTTTACAGATAAAAAGGCCTATGAGATCCAGTCAACTTCTCTATATCTTTTCTCAGTGTCTTGAGACAAATGTTCAAATAAAGAGGAATTTTTCCTTTTCTTTTCTTTTTTTTTTTTTTTTTTTACCTTTTCTTCTACTGTTAATAATGACAGAACAGTTGAGGTTGGAAGGGATCCCTAGAGATCTAGTCCAACCCCACCCTGCTTCAGCAGGGGCACCTAGAGCACGTGGCACAGGGTGGGTTTTGAAGATCTCCAGAGGAGACGCCACCCTCCCTGAGCAGCCTGTTCCAGGGCTCTGTCACCCTCACAGGAAAGGAGCTCTTCCTCACAGAGAGATAGAAACTTCCCATGTTTCAGCTTGTACCCACTACCCCTTGTTCTATTACTGGCTACCACTGAGAAGAGTTTGGCTCATCCTCCTTGCATCCATCCCTCAGGTACTTGTATGTGTTGATCAGATCTCTTCTCAATCTTTTCTTCTCCAGTCTAGACAGGCCCAACTTGCTTAGTCTTTCCTCATGAAAAATGCTCCAGTCCCTTAATCATCTTTGTTGCTTTCTAGAGCACCCTCTCTAGAAGCTCCACGTCCCTCTTGTACTGTGGAACCCAGAACTGCACCCAGTACCCCAGGTGCGGCCTCACCAGAACTGAGGAGAAGGGCAGGATCCCCTCCCTTGACCTCCTGGCAACGCTCCTCCTAGTGCAGGCCAGTATCCCATTGGCGGCCTTGGCCATGAGGGCACACTACTGACTCATGGTTAACCTGTTGTCAACCAGGACTCCCAAATCCCTCTCCACAGAGCTGCTTTTCAGTAGGTCAGCCCCTAATCTGTACTGGTGCCTGGGGTTATTGCTCCCCAGGTGCAGGACCCTGCAGCTGTTCTTCTTGAACCTCATGTGGTTCCTCTCTGCCCAACTCTCCATCCTGTCCAGGTCCCTCTGAATGGCAGCACAGCCCTCGGGAGTGTTGGCCACTCCACCCAATTTTGTATTATCTGCAAATTTGCTCAGGGTGCACTCTGTACCCTCATCCAAGTCACTGATGAACAAGTTGAACAGCACCAAGCCCAGTACTGACCCCTGGGAGACACGACCCAATTTATCACCACCAGCCAGCAAGTTCTCCACTGTCCACTCATCCACTCCACTGTCCACTCATCCAACCTACACTTCTGGAGCTTCCTCATGAGGATGTTATGGGAGGCTGTGCTGAAAGCCTTGCTTTCATGGACAACATCCATGGCTCATCTCCCAGCCAGCCAGCCATCCCATTGTAGGAGGCTATCAGGTTGGTCAAGCATCAGTTCCCCTTGGTGAATCCATGCTGACTACTCCTGATCACCTTCTTTTCCTTCACATGCCTAGAGATTGTCTCTAGGATGAGCTGCTCCATCACCTTTCCGGGGATGGAGGTGAAGCTGACTGGCCTGTAGTTTACTGGTTCCTCCCCCTTGGACTTTTTGAAGACTGCAGTGTGGTTGGTTTCTTCCACTCCCCTGGCACCTTCCCTGCTCTCCATGAATAATTGAAGATGATGGGGAGCAGCTAAGCAATAACCTCCACCAGTTCCCTCAGCGCTCTAAAGTGTATCCCATCTGAGCTCTAGATTTATGGATGTCCAATTTGCCTAAGTAATCGCTAACCCAAAGTAAACTCTAGCCTAACCTGTTCTATTGCTGATATCTCCTGTGCTCTGACACTATGTAGCCTGATGCTTCTTGCAGGCAGCTTTCTCACTCAGAGCATATATATGCATACTGCAGAGTTTCAGGCTCAACATGTTAATAGTAAGGAAAATTGGGGTCTAAGGAAAAGTTATAGATTCAGGATTCAAAGGGTTTTCAGACTGGAATGTTGAAAAGATTGATTGTTAGAGATACGGCAGCTATCTAGAGGATATAGATCTAGAAGAAATGGCTTTTAGTGTAGATGCTAGGGCATTGAGTGGGAAGACAGAAAGGTGTGCGTTAACTTCTCAAATGCTTTCACAGAGAGACTGGTGTTGAAGAGTTTTAAGCAGTTGTGATAGCTGAGCTTAATGAAAGGGACTATCTTAAAAGTTCTTTTAAAAATACAGGGCCTGGGCTGGTGGCAAGGAAAAGGTTATTTTTAAGGACAGGCAGTTTGAAGATGGTACAAAGCAATTATGCTGCTTTGAGTGGTAGCTGCAATAAGCCAAATCCCAGGTGCACCCTGCTGCTATATCCATGAATGGCCTTTATTTGTGACTTGTCGGGAATATGGCCTACTGTGAAGGAGTTGAATCATCTGCAGGTTTATCTTTGTCTTGTTAAGATTGTTTCTGAAAAGAGACGTGGGGAAGCTCGATCAGTTCATGTGAAACTGTAGGTTCAAGAGCCAAGCTGTCCTCGAGCTTTCTCTTCTGCAGGCTTCACTGATCTTATGATCCCTGAAAGCCTTCGCTTCTGGAAAAGAACCAAAGCTAATTACAAGGGTCACTTTTGTGGCATTGGCTAAGTAGGAAATGCAACTGCTTCACACTGCAAAAATGGAGGCCTGGGAGTGGATGTGTGCCTTCTTGCGACCAACTCATGATGTCTGGCTGGAGAACGAGAGGGAGCAGGTCTGAGAGGTGTTTCACAAGAAATACCTTTATTTAAAACAAGTTGGCTTATGGACTTGCGTGTTTGGATAAGAAATAATGTGCCTTAATGTGCTTTTGCTCTATTTGATTCTGAGGGAGGTCCTTCGGATTTCAGTCCCAGGACTTAATTTTGAAGGCTCTGTGAAGGCTTGAAACAATTAATACTCTGTTACCCAGCCTCTTCTATTGCTGCACTATTAATGTGGAATTAAACTGATTAGATAATATTGTTACATCAGGAAAGTTGCATCATTGCTTTTTCTGTTATGTCATTATGGGTGTTCTGATTTATTTTGGCAACTGTTTGACTTGAACAACCATGTTAAAAGGAAAATAACTTACTTATATTACTTACAGCTTTTTTATTTTGGTTTTATGTTCCTTTTTCTTGTTTGTTTGTTCAGTTTTTTAGTAGATTGCTTACCTGAAAAGAGGTCTTGGTTAACCACTGGTGATGGTTCATGCCTTCATGGCAGACCTAGTTAAACTTGATCATTCCTGGGCTTTTGGGTTCAAAATCTGAATTTAGTTATGAACTCAGTTCTGCTGTTCAGATTGAAAAGTAAGGAAGGGTAGGTGTGACAGTGAATTAATCCAATATTGTCAATACTGAACATTCCAGTATTATGAATCAGGCTCCTCCCAATTCTGCCCTTGGCTTAAGTTAATGAGAACTAGCAAAAATATGAAGTTGTCTGTATTTGCTGTTCCATTTTGAACCTACAGGGCTATATTTTGGTTGTATTTTGCAGTTTGCTTTCCATGCAATAGTACAATAATAAAGCCATGTTTTTCCAAGCAAACCTATAATTCTCACACAAGTTTTTGTCTCCAGGTGTTTTCAAAATAGTGTCAATTATATATTAAAAGACCTAAAATGATATTAGGTTTTGACTAAGAACAATGGTCCTTTAACCTGTTTATAGTTGATATTAGGGAAGTCTATAGGAAATGAATGAGTTTCTTTCAGATCCTTTCCTTGTCTGTTTCTTGTACATTTATGTAATTACTGAGTAAATGATGGTTGCTACAAAGCAGGAAGAAGAACGGTTAGCTCTGTTACTTCTGAATAATATCATGCTGTGAGCTTTGTTCGGTAAAGATTACACTTTTCTTAGCATAGTATAATTCTGATTATCTGGTGGATGTCTGTTTGGTGCTTTATGCTCTTAGGTGCTCTTGTTCTTTCTGTCCTCCTTAATTTTATGCTCCTATTGTCTCTGTTTCTTAAGCACTGAAAATTCCCCATTGCTTGGTGTCCCACAAGGAGGGGAAGTACTGATCTCACTTCAAAAATGAGTTCATAGTAGCCTCAAATGACTAGGATACTTGCCCAGATCATGCAGTAAGATGTTTTCAATGAGAGGAGAAAATCATGGGAATCCTGACTTTCAGGGCTCATATTTATGCTGGAAATATTTTTCTAATCAGTTATAGAAACTGCAAAAAACCATGAAGGCTTTCCTAAGATGCTTGCATCTACACTGACTCCATTCCAAACAGAAATGTGGATGTAACTGGATTTGTTTCTTAGAATTATCTAAAATTAAGCATGTGCTTTAGGTCTAATCGGATATTAAATGATTCTACCTGAACCAATTCTAAATCCTGTGAAACCACATTTTCAAAACAGAATGCCTCTCTTCCTCCTGTCCTAACCACAGGGGAATGTGTCCTTGCAGGACAGGATTTGTCTGCTTTCATTTTATTAATAGAGTATGTTCAGAGTCTGTATTTTTGCACATGTGTTTTATTGCAGAATACTTTGTTAATTCTTCAGTCTCTTCAAACAAGGCCAACCCATGTAATCAATCTCAGATCTGGGGTTCTGCTTACCTGCTGTTGCCCAAACCCAAAGACTCTGTTTGCCCTAGAGCTTTTTTGTCTTTTTGGCAGCTGTTCTTATTCCAATTACAAAATATCCTTGGAAATTCAATACCTCATTTTTCTATTATTTAAATTATGGCTCACATTGTAGTTCAATGAATTTAATTAAAGCATTTCCTTACACATATGGTGTCCATGTGGACAAGGAATAAGAATGTCTAACCCTAAAACTAGGCACATGTAATAACTGCAACACAAGATTGTTCCTTCTTGCTGTATCCTTCAGGTAAGATGAATGCTCATTGCCTGGAGGAAGACATAATCTGTATAAGCTGGTTTTAAATTCTTAGGTAGCAAATGAGGGAATAATCTGTTTTAAATGATGAACAACCATATTGGCAGGAAGCTATAACCCATACTGAAAGCCTAGGGATAACTAAATGTTTGCGCTATTGTGTGGAAACCCTGCTAACTAGCCCCAAAACCTGGGATAGGCATCCTTTTCTAGAAGTGGCTGTGCTGGTTGCTATCCCTGTGGTTGGGACATAGTGTGTATTTGAAAAATCCGAAGCTGACTTGGCTAAAATATCTTTTTCAAGAGAGATTTTTAGCTTACTAATGAACTTAAGTAGTATGTGACCAGAGATTTCCTCTCTTCTTTCAGATTTCTTCAAGCTTCAAGGTTAAATTTGGGTCAAGGATTAGCATCTCAAAAATGGTGAATTCTGATATTATTATGTGTATTTAAAAAAGACAAATATCATTACTGAAACAGGGGGTGCCACATGAATTTAGTGTTTGTTTGGCTTCTGCCACAAACTGCCTCTCTGGACTGCAAATGCTAGCTGGCCTGTCAGCCCCAAAGCTAGAAACCAGCTCTGTTATGTGCTGCCCCTTGGGTGACTCATGGCTGGGCACTATGAATGGGGCTGAAAGTGCAAAGGTGCCCACAAGATACAGAGAAGAGAATTTGCAGGTGGAGCAAGAGATGAAGCTGTCAAGGGACTCTGGCTGAAGAAATTACAATCACTTTGGTGAGGCTGGGAAGGAAAGTTCATGGCTATGGGTTATAATATAACAAGCTGGCCTTCATTAGCTCTTTTGGTTATGGAAAAACTTGTTTGGTTTGCATGGGAATGCCTGAGCTGTCCTGATGGATCAGGTTAGTGATCTGTCTCATCTGGTAGCATCTTCTTGAGAGTGGCTAGGATTGGATGCAGCAAGAGAAAATAACAAGTAACAGTTGTGGAATATCTGCATAATATACAATTGCTATAACATGTAAGTATTAATACATTATAACAGTTGTGGAATAACTTGGGGCTAAGCAGTGGCTATTGTGCATCAGACCTCATCTTTCCCATCCTTGATTCAGCTTCCTCCTCCCTGTGGCCTTCAGGAGAAGATGCTCCGTGCTTGTGGACTGTGAATGTTTAGGATGTTCTCTTCTCCCAGGCAGGGGCTGACACTGACTTTGAGTCAGGTCCTTTTGTTTTGGAGTGTTAATGAAGCCTTTCCTTCACCACTGTTCTATTTGCTTTTTTGGGGGGGGAAAAATAACACAAATCTAAAACCATTCACTACATGTCTAAAAACATAAACACACTATCACAAGTCCAGTAGCCAAGTTAGTGTTAAATGTACATTCAGGTCTTCAAAGTACAAGAAATTTGAAAATTAATATGAAATAGGTAGATTCAACTATTTGTCCTTTTAGCCATATAGGTCCCTGTACTGAGTTTTTGGTATGTTGTGTAGGCTTTCTTAATCTCATTAATGTAAATGATTCTATTTCACCATGATTATGCTGCTGTATGGAGCTAGCTTGACAATTCTGGATTTTAGCAAAATTATTCATCTCAAATGTAAATGACTTCCGTGTATTAAAGAGTGTAAACACTAAGTCCTTCCTTTATTCATAGCTCTAGCTGTGACCATCGAACTTGCTTGGGTCTTTTACACACACCAGTGGAGACTGATTTTCCAAACTGTCTTTCTGGAGTTGGTTTAGCAACTTCCCTTGGGTGGGTGTTGTTACACATTTGTATTTTGTTCTGTCTAATCATAGGCAGTTCTGATGTATTGGCCATATCAGGTTGGTCTGCTCTCTGTGTGTGCAGTAGTAAGAGGAATATTCAGTGCACAAAATAAATATATTACTGAAGCATAATTTGAATAAAAGGTAAAAATATACTATACAGCATATAATAGTATAGCTTTTTAAATGCAGGACTGTCTGCCTTCGTGACTGCCTGCACTTGATGGTGTGTGATTACAATAGCCTTAAAAGGTTGTTGCATGTACTGTGGGAAAAAATAGGTACACAACTACGGGATCTCTGAACAGAGGTCAAGGCACTTTAGAAATAAGATTTAGTTGCAACATTTTTTTTTCTGTTATCCTAACAAGGAAACTAAATCAAGCTAAGTGTAATCAGTGTTTAGCTGCCAATCCATAATCTGTTTTTTTTAAAACATGAATTTTTGTAGCACTTCTGCTACTATGGCTTCAAAACGTATCTTGATGTAGTAACTGCTTTCCCAGCTAAGAAAATCATTTCTCATTTCTGAATATAGCGACAGTCTTTTCTGCTTTACTTTACCATGAAATCAGTAAAAACAAGCGTGTTGCCAGCCATGCTGGGCACAAATCCCAGTTGCTTCTGGCAGAAATCTGGGGAAAATCTATTTACTATAAAACAAAATTTAGAGGAACTTCAATAGTGATCAACTTCAGAAACTCATACTTCTGCCCTTTCGATGAATTCTTCAAACATGTAGAAATATTGCTAATGGGTCTTCAAAAAGAGGCCTTTTCAGTTCGTCTGCCTCTACTTGGAGAACATTGCTGGAGGCAATGAAAGCATGCATAGGATGCTTTATTTATGACTTATAAAATGCACAGTATCAGTGTCTGTCCACATGAGTTCATTGTGTTTGCAGAGCAGTTACCCAGCTGCTCTGTTCTGGAAGTGCAACAAAGACTACATGGACTGTGCAGCCTCCTCCCAAGCCCCTATATTTCAACACGTGAAGAATAAAAGGGTGTATCACATGTCCAGCTGCTATGGGCTGTTATTCAGAATATGCTGCGTGTTGTGGGAGTCTCTGCTGGCCTCTGTACGTGCTGGATGAGGGCCCCTGGCAGCATCACAGGCCCCACCATGAGCTGTATCTTCTGCTCTGTACATGTGTTCAGAAAGTGAAAATGTGTCAAATGATCTGTTTGTTTGCATGTTACTCTTGAAATCTGGGTGTGGTGGTGGGACATTCCCTTTTCCCTCAGCAAGCTGAAAGAAAATGCTGGCTTAACTTCTTATTGATTGCTTATCCAAGACAAACGGATTTTGTTAAAAACAGATTTAGTGTGGATTTAAGCAAGGGAACAATGTAATGTATATATCATCCAGCAAATAATCTTCCAGCTATATTAGCAGAGCTTTCTTGATGCTTAAAGTGAAGCTTTCAAAAGCACTGCATTGATGCTACCTCCCTTGCTGCAAAGTATTTTAATGTGGTTTCGTTTCAGATTGAATTTTACTGAGTGGTTATAGATTATTCTGTAAAAAGGTCTGTAACTCAGTTCTATGCTAATATTTATGTGCTTTGCTTTCCTGATATTTATGGATACTGTCTGCCTCCTTGTTTCTGTTGCTCTGCAGTGGCAGAGCCCAAGTTCTTGGATAGGCTTGCTAATATTCAGAAATTGAGTAACATTAAATAACCACTCCCTTCTGGAGCTGTTAAAATACTTTCCCTACTTATTTTGCGGATGGGCAGCTGACGCACTGTTGTGAGTTCCACAGATTATTGGTAGAGCTGCAAAGCAAATCCAGGGTCTTTGAGAGAGTAACTTCTTTATGGTGCACTGTCCTACCAGGGCACTCATTCTTTTGCAAAATATTTGGATACGCAAATCCAGTCAGCTGCATTGTCCTACCTCATTGATTGGTCCTCTGTTCTGATACAGTACTTCACTTTGCTGGGAGAAATTAATTTTTACTAGCTTTACTGCTAAGCCTGCAGAAGCCAATGGATGGAGAGCAAAGGAGCCTTGTTTGTCCTTATTTATTATCAATGGTGGTGCTTATGTACTTCTGTACGGCTAGTCTTGTGACTAGCCATACAGTTCTGCAGGTCTCAGCTGCCTTGCAGGAGCTGTGTTGATATGAGATTTAGCTTGACTGCTTGCTTGCCCATTAGATCCCAAGAAGGGTTTGCAGGCCTGGCAGGTAGAGCGGTGCAGCTTCATCTTTAGCTCTGAATGCAAACTGCCCGCAGTTCCTTAGAAAGCAGCAGTCTTGGGAGGGCCTTCTGATAAGGTTATTCTTGGAGAGCCACACACATGTGGTTAATTGTAGCTCTGGATGGCTGTTGGTTTAGAGGTAGACCTTAGAAGTTTGGGATAGAGGCAACACAACCTTAGTGCTGGTGTTTCTAGCACAGCTCTTGGTATTTGTCTGAAGAAGCTGTTGGGGACCTGATTATTTTCCCAAGGGATTCTTAAAATGGCTTATTTAGATCCAAAACTACTCCAGACGAGGAAGCTTTGCTACCATCCTTTGCTCTTCCCAATGCTTGAGTGCCACTAGCTGTGCCTTACTATTAGTTCCCAGTGCTTATTGGGAGCATTTGGAATAACTTCTGCATAAATAACCTGTGCATGGACTCTCATCTGACCAGGCAATCTATCAGGCCTTCTGGGCTTAGCATAAACTATGTATATTTAAAAAAATATCCCCAGCTGACTGATTTTAAGGGAACCCAGTTTTTGGAAACAGAGACTCTTCAGTCTCCTTATATGGAAGGAATGTTTTTGGGCCTGGCATCTGTTAATTATGAAATGCACAGCACTAGTTAGACTTAAGTTACTTTTAGTATTCTGAATACTAAATTGCTACTTATTTTTTTCCATATGCATGAGACTCAGTAAGTGACATAATAGTTGCCTTCTGCAAGCTGTAGGCGAAGGCAAGAAACTATTAATGTTGCTTAGCAACTTTTACTTTTAAAAACGTGCTTATTAGGCCGACCTGCTTTGTACAAGTTTGAGTTGCTCAGTGATGAGCACAACGAAGGATTAGAAAAGATGCATGGACAAAACTTTATGTAAATATAAATTGCTGAGAAGGAAACCACATTTGGTTTACATTACTACATGTTTTAAAATTGGTCCAGTATCTTGCACTTCTGATTTTTAGAATGAAAAGCATTTTTCATCACCAATTAACCACTTGGTGCAGGATTCACCTCATGCTCCTTTTATGCCTAAATAGCCAGATTGAAGCATGGCCCAACAAATACCTTTGTTGAAAATTATGGAAGTAGTCAGCTCCTGCCCACAGGATTAAAGTCAAAAAAACTGCTCTAAATAATTTATTGCACAGGAATGTAGGAGTCTGAATTACTGCCACTCTGTCTTGTTTAATTCAGTGCAAGCACCTGAGTTAACTGTTTTGGTTTAGTAGTTTTTCATGGACTTTGCACAGGTGTACAAGGTGGAAAGCAGCAGCAAGGTGAGACCCTTTCTAAAGACTAGAATTAGTCTTGAGAGAGATCTTCCAAAAGCATTTTTGATCAGGTTAAACTTGCCATTGTAATGTATTGCCAGATGTTCACTCTAAACCTTGACTAGCGAGGATATTTCCAAGAAGCTGAAAGCAAGGAAGTACTCTGAGCCTCTGGGGCAGATCTCTGCTGAAAAGTGCAGTCTGGGTCTATGATTAGTTTAGATTGGTGTTGCGCACTTTCTCTCCAAAGACACAGCAGCATGTCACTAATCTATGCACCGCTGCACATCCTGCTTGCCACTAAACTGGATAAGGGAGCAAATGCTCTGTGTAATAACTTAACTCCCTCTTTCTGGTCTTTTCTACACTGTTTGCTCCTTACCCAGGGGTATGCTGGGTTCCTCTCCGAGGGTCTTGCCTGTGCTGCACCACTTGCCCAGGAAGTGGCTCTAGCTTTGAGGATGAGCTCTATTAGAAGATTTTTTTTTTTTTTTTAATCTTCTAAATGGCAACTTTCTGCCAGTTCTCTGAGCGTATAAATAAAATGTTTTGAGTTTATAGGCCAAAATTGGCCTGGAAACTAAATGTTACATGAATTCTTGTTTTGTAGATGCCAGTAATAAGTGTGTTGTAATATGCACTTCTTTAAATCATTTCTTATGACCTCAGAATAGAATCGACCTTGAGTTTTTCCTTTCCTGTGTCTCTGGTTCCAGCAGTCAGTGAGGGTATTGCCTTGTGTCATCTGTTCCAGAACTTGGCTTTTTGTAGGCATATGGATTTCCTGGTTTCTCCATCTATTTATTATCTTTTAACTAACAATTTTTGACAATTCCAGATCCTTTGGTTTTAGTTCTCCAATGAGTAGTGTTTTTATCAGTTCTTAACAAAAAAAAAATACAAACAACTTTCAAGAGAAACAAGATATACAGTAGTCAAGGACTGACAAAAACCCTCTAATACATATTTGAATATAGTTGTACAACATTTGATTTTCGTTTCAGACATCTTTCTACCTTAAAAACAGTATGTCTCAAGGTACATAGGTATCTTTTTGATGAGAAAACAGACAGCAACCATAATAGGGCAACAGAGGCTTTTTTAAATAAGGGCGGTCACTTAAAGAAATTGTACTATTAAACCCAAAGATTTGGGGATCCTTTGAATTGAGGGCTTCTATAAAAAGAGGTGTTACTGGCACTGCCTTGATCAATACTTTCTTGTATAGCTGATTCTCTAGAAGTCACCGTTATTCTTAAACTGTTGTATCCTTAGGAAAAAAATGCACACATGAAATAACTCAGTACTTTGGATTTTATTGCAGAAAACCACCTTGTTCCGAAGGGGGAATCTAACTTTTATGTGTAGACGTTTAACCAGAGAAGCTGACCAAGCTGATGAGATGCGAGCAACTCTTCTGTGCACTGCCCGAGTCCTACTGGGAGGTAATGGAGGGGATTCCCAGAGAGCTTCACACGGCCTGAACTGGTTCCTTTTGCTCGTGCTTTGCTTGCAGGAGTCACCTCGTCTTTCTGAAGGGAATTGTTTTTGTAAACTAACTTCTAAATTCTTCCCATTCTACAGGGCATTAAAGACTTGGAGAGGGTATTGGTGTTAATGTTAGCCAAATAGTCTCACCTTTGGCCACAACTAAAACTGTCTCAATTCTCCGAGGCTTCATGAAAAGCAGAATAACTACCAGTATTTCCAGAGTTCCTACTTGAAAATTGGCCTGAGACTCAGGTGTTGAGTGAGTGTAGGTCCAGTAATGTCCACCTTTCTGACTTAGGTTGCACAGATGCACAGCACACTTCTAATGATACTCTAGCTCTTACTTTTCTTTAATCCTGTTTAGAGTATCTGGACTATTTTGGAGATGTACATAATTACCCTGAAGGAGAAAAGCTGCTTGAAGTACTCACGTCATGCATAAAGTCTGGATTCTAATCACCTTGACGGTACTAAGTGCTTTTTTAAAAGACATTGGAATGAATACAACTTATTTCTGTGCTGAGATAAGAATGTAGGTCAGAAACATGGCTGTTCTAATAGTGAAGAGAAATGGAAAGAAACACTGACAAATTCTCATTAACGCAATTACCATATACCATTAAGCATGTGCTGATTAAATTTGAAAGTCTTACATTATTCATTAGGGATATGCACTCAATATAGTCATCGTAAAATAAACAGGGGAGTGTCCTGTACAGAGAAAACTTTAGAGAACAAGAGCTTACATTATACAGAGCTATGATAAATGTTTCCTGTGGCATAATTCTAACTCTTACCATCTGTGATTCCCTGTTGCTATGGCAACTTAAAGTAAATATTAAAAATAGTCCAAACCCAGGAAAAGCACAGCAGGGAATGTCTGTCCTGAAAGAAAACAAGCCCTCAGTGTGACCAAGCAATGGCAGGAAAAGGGCTGATGAGAACTTCAGGAGCCTTAGCTTAGAGGATTTTCAACATTTAAGGGTGGGTAGGAGAAAAATCCCAAAACACTGTTTATAAGTGGTTTTAGCTGTGCTACCAAAACATTATCAGATGCTCTGTGTTATACTTGTCATCTGTTTTCAACTTTGAGCTTGAGAAGTAATTTTACTTTAACTGGTAGAAATTTTGTGCATTTATATAAATGATTTTACATTTTTGACAGATACATTTTTTGTTGAGCTAGCCCTTTCTGATACAGTTTTATAAAGCTATGAGCACTGTAGTGATGTCCTTCAAAACATACCATTCAAACAATATGACAAATAAGTGTTAAGTCCAAAAAAGATTTAAAATAAGAGGTCTGCTTCCATGCCAGGAGCTTTTTTTCTGTGGTTTATTTCTGGAAAATATGGGAACTGACAGCAATGCAACAAGAAAAGAAAGGGTGACAGGCTGGGCATGCAATTGTGGTTGTGGGGGACATGAAGAACTATTTAGGTAACTTGCAGTATTGGGCAATGTCAGAGTGCTTTCAGGAGTTTTGCTATTGGCAAACTGTTATTGCTATTTGGCTAACTGGGGAAGCCCTACCTAAAGAAATCCCTTAGAGGAAAGAGCTTTGTACGGAAAGAGAAGCTGTGCTCGAGGCCGTTGCTGATGTGTCCTTGCTTCAGTCTAATCGCAGTAAGGACTTGTTTAGCTTCCTCAGCAGGTGCTTCTATTCCTGTATGTTCTTTAGTGTTCTATTCATTTGGCAGTCACTTCAAGAATGATTTATAAGAAAACATGTGACTTGATATTAAGCAGTAGCCGAGGAAGATAAATGTAATCACTGCCACACAGCCTTATACAGAGTTCTGTATTCAGCAAATGCATCATGAGGGACTGACTTAACACACAAGATCTCACTTGAGCTTGGAAATGAACATGGCTTAGGTATATATTAAAAAAAAAAAAAAAAAAAACACTTGGGAATCCAGGTGCCAACCATGTAAATCAAAGTGTGTGACTGGGCTCAAGGTTTTCTCTGAGTTTGTAGAATAAGCCAAGAGAGTTTTGTTTGGCTCTACCATCAATCTTACAGGGAGTTTTTTCAGCCCTGTAGCTTGCTCTATCTATGATAATGATGCTAATGTTTACAGATTCTAAGAGGCAGCCAAATGGAGATGCTTTAATTTGTAAGAAAGCTCTGATGAGCCAGAATTAACTTCTAGAGAGGAATGTCATATGAGTGGCAGATGCAGCTACTGTATGTCTCTTTTCCTGGACATGTCATCTTTTCTTCCTCCCATTCTCTGCCTTCTCTCAAATTGTGTAATGATGTTTCTATATTTGGCCATAGCTGCAGATCAGTGCTGCCCTTAGTCTGCTCTATATCTAGAAATCATGGACACTTCCATGGCAGGAAACCAGGCTGACTGCAATGAGTCAACTGCTCTTCATCCATCCAGAGCTCTTGACTGTGTTCAGCATGACTGCTGTAGGTATGCAGTAAGCTAACTGTACATCTAGCTACCCCCAGCCATCTCTGGGAGGCATGTGGGGTAGGTTCATGTTCATGGATTCATGCATGGGAGCATATTACTTCTTGCCCAGCTAACTGACCCAGGAATGTGGTATCCTGTTTGCTGCAGTGCTGTAATTGGGAAAAATCTTTCCAAGTCTTACTGTGATCTGAAAAAGACATGTGCTGTCCTCACACAGCTTTTCTGAGGCTTGCTCTGTCCAGACAACAGCCTACTAGAGCCTACTTTCCCTGACGCCTTCATTTTGGAAAGTGGGAAAGGGTTCTGATGAGTTGACCTATTAGGATATATATAACTCAAGAGTTTCAAACGTATCTTCGTGCTCAGAATGTGTCCATACTTGATTTCCCCATATAAATGTGACAACCTGAAAAGATTCTCCAAATCCCATTGCTTTGATTGTACTTCTGCTAATAAAGCAGCTTATCAAAAGCATCAACTACTTTATCCAGTCTAGAGACAATTAATTGTGTGAAAGAGCTTCTTAGCCTTTAGAGGAATATTATGCAGTCTCATGAGCCTTGCTCTTAGATTTTCATATATTCCTGTTTCTGCATGTTTAGCTTGTGGGGAATCTGTACTCATGCTGAAATGTTTTCTGGCATGCTGCAGGAAGGAAGGGTTTTCCAGGAGTCTTGGGAACAAGCCAGTTGCTTGAAAGTTCTGCCGGAAACGCTGCTTGGAAGTTGCAGAGAAAATAATAAAACTTTCATATATCTGCTCAAAATAGGCCATTATTCAATAGTATAGCTAGCTGGATGTGGTAGAGATGCACACATAAGCATGCTGTTTGACTGCTCAGTGTGTACATTACTTAGCACAGACAGTCTGCTTGGCTGTCTCCTCTTACTACTGAAGATGAAATGTTTCCTGCTTTGAGGAATTTACAGTCTAGATGGACACTTCACTAAGAAAATCCAATAGCAGACCAGGATGGAAGAGTTCATTTTGGGAAGTTTATTGCTGTGTTTCATGATGGTGATGACATAATTTTTACATGGAGGAACAGGATTTATGCTGACGTACTTTCAACTTTTATGCCAGTTTCCTTATGTATTGCATTAAATGATCTCTGCTGCAAATGTTTGAAGTCTCAAGCTAGATTAAGATATCTGATCTCTCCACTTTCCAAAAATTCCACTGCCTTGTCAAATGGAAGCAGAAAGATGGTGGAAAACAAAACTGTATAAGAAGCCTGCCATATTTCACCAGGATTTACTGTGACATCTGTATGTAGCTAGATGATTTTTTTCTCTTTGACCCATACAGAAACATAAATGATATCAGCAGTCAGCAACATATTCCCTATATGTCTAGAGAATTTCCATTACTCCTTCATGGGGAAAGTGATGACCATGCATGTGGATATTTCTGTCTATATAATTCTCTGCACTGGTATGGTGGCAAGCATGTAGCATTAAATAAACTTATTGCAGCTCTGGGAGAAGAGCTAAGGAAAAACTTACTCTGTTTAAAGCTTTTTCTGTAAAACATTACTGCTTTGAAAACATTGAATGCTTACAGGATTTTCAAATACTTGGTTCCTGAACCAAGCCTTGTCTTTAATGTAGCTGAACATTTAAATACTCAAAACTTGCCTATCTCCTTACTTGCATAAAACCCCAAATCCAGATAGCTATGAACTCACTGTCCTATTAATCCAAAGCCCTTTACCATTCCTTAACTGCCCAGGGCTTTTCAGCATGGATCCATTTATGCTTTGAAGCAAACGTGAGCTTTCCTCTGTGAAACTGAAGCTGTCAGGAGCCAATTTAAACATTTGGACAACAAGGAATTTGTATTTGGACTACAAGGAATACAGGTTCATGTGTATTTGACACACTTGTACAGAATTAGTGTTTGACTGAATCTTGTTTTGCAGTTAAATCGTATTATGTTATTCCCTCTGTTTTGAAGATGTATCATTAAGTGAAACCCAAAAGATGTAGTAACTGCTTCCAAGCGCTAAAATACACATTTTTTTCCTTATCCTATCTCCTTAACTTCTATCTTGTATGGACTGCAACTGTTTAATACATGCAGTTCCCATGAATCTGGAGAACTCATGACTATCATTTTTATTCTGCTGAGTACTTTAAAAGTTGTAATGAGACTGTGTGGTAAAGTTAATAGAGCCTCCTGGTTATTCTCACAGTAATTGTAAAATTACTTGGTGTCATGACTTCGTATCCAGATGACTGTATAAAATTAGGAATACTTCTAATGCTTGTTGTCCTATAGAGGCGGGGATATTTCTTTTAAAACTATTGGTGCCATGTAAATGCAATTGCTTCATTGGGGAGACAGTTTGAAGCTTTTTCACATGTTGAGGAAGACGCTGTGAAGATTTTTATACCTTGAACTTTGCTTAGTGAATACAGAAAGTAGTAGATGCATGGGAGGAAAAAATACTTTTGTTTGCAGATGATTGATATACCAGTTTTGTAATTTTTATTTTCAGATTATTTCTTAAATCTGATTAGGGGTACTTGAATAATAAAAACAATTTTGTGTTCCTTAAGACATTATATATAAGCATTATATATAGCATATCAATAAGAAGTTCATAAATACTAAGTTGCACATAACTTTTTGTAGAATATGCCTAGGAGGGCCATATGAAATAAACTTTCTGCTAAAAAGACTATCTTAGTGCTTTCTCCCGATCTAATAACTGTTGTTGTATACAAGTGGTTTTCCTATTGCATTGTATTTTTATTAATCAAGAGGGAGGGGAGGAAACAAAATGCTAGTATGGTTTTCATCAGAAATGGTTCGCTGTTTTTGCAGATGTTTACTGCTTGGAGAAGCTGTTGTCATTACACTCTTTCTTGGCATTTTTTTCCAAGTGACTTGACAATCACATTTCATCATAGATTATACTCTGTTTATTCATGAACCACGGCACTGAATTGTGACCCATAATAAATACCTTCTTTTCTAGTTTACAGTATTTCTCCCCTAAGATCTCTCTAACTCTTCCTGTATTATTAGCTTTCCTTTCTTTGTCTTAACAAAAAAAAAAAAAAAAAAAAAAAAAGTGACTTACTGCACTGTGCTGAAAAGGTCATCATTTCCCCAGAGTTTGCCAAATATTCCCCCGTTAAGAATAATACAGCCTATTATAGAACAGTAATAACTGTGTGATCTTGGATACCATTGTGTGGCCACAGGGAAAAGAATAACTTTTTTCTTATAATACATGTGGTTGGGAGTCTTTAGAATTCAGCATTTGTTAAATCCTGGCAGTGATTTTTTGGTAATACAGGGGAAACTGCCTCTTCTTTCAATGCTTCAGTCATTAACTCATTTGGTAGATAAGCTTGAGCTATATTGGTGAGATATTGCACACAAGCTGGATATTACCCTTTGTTATTGCTTAATGCTAAAATGCAGTATTTTGTACATACTTTTACTGTTGATAGTCCCGTTCAGCCAGTTTCTGTGCAGGGAAGATCCAGGAAACTGAGTTATATTTCAACAGATGAACTTACTGGTCTTAATTCTCCTTGGCATTTCAAAAGCTTTCTGTGGAAAGAAACAAGCAAATATCTGGGCATGGTTATGAAATGCAATCCCATGTAATCAGAGGCAAGCATAATATGTAATGTGAGTAACATGTTGCTCTAGTTTAGTTGCTCAGTTAAGAGAGGCCACTGAAGTTGATGAGAATTTTTGGAGAGTCTGGGATTCTTCTCAGGCTGCCATAGCATCATCAGAGGTCTCGGCTAAGCAAAGGCCCATCTGTTACTGGAGAGAGGGAATGCCTTTTATGTCAATGTCTTTTAGAAATGACGACTGTGTGGCTATTCTTCATGCACGTGCACAGAACTACTACTTATAAGTATGTATGTTGCAGCATGTGTATTCCTCAGATTAGCAAGTGCCTAGTAGCTCCCTGGTATTGTCAGACCCAACAGTAGTGGGATCACCACTAACCTGGTGGTGGTGGGTGCTGCATCTCTGCATCACGAAGGCACCAGTCACTCAGGGCTTATTCAAGGACCTCTTGCCTGGAAATGTGGGGATCTCTACTCAAAGTGCCATGAGAACAGACTGTCTCACACAGACTAAGCACCTCTAATAATCAAGAGTGAAGACTTCCTTTTGCACTAGCAGAAATCTGTGGCTTTTTGAACTGTAATTCCTATCAGTGATGGATGTTTTGTACCTCTGTTCACATCCTTCCATGTAACATAGAGGTTCCCTGACTGGATCGGAGGAAACCCAATAGTCTGTCCATGGGAGATGGTATAGACTCTCTGTCTAGAGATATCCAGGACTTTACTCAAGGAATAACTTTACAGTAAATAGTCTAGGGTTCACATTTTACAGTAAATAGTCTAGGGTTCACATTTCCCCAACAGATCAATTGCCAAGTCAATAAACTCTGAAGGAAAAAAAATATAAGTTTTTAGACATTATCAGTATACAAGTATATAACTGGACCCAAGTACTTTTGCTAAAGATCATAACAGCTCTATTAAATAGTCATATTTCACTACAATCTTTGATGTTGCTAAGACCAAAATTTACTGTGCATAAAAATCCTTAATAATATAGATTAAAAATGATGTGTATATATATAACTGTTGGACAATTCTCCTTTAACTGAAAACCGAGTGCATCTTTTATATGTATTTGATCACAACAGTTTATCCTGAAGGTACTAAACTATATAGATTCTGGTTTGCATGTAAAATACAGGTGATGGGAATGTATTTTGACTCTTTCACCTCTGTGACTGCCTAGGCCCTTCAGAAATGTGCAGCATACTGAAGTTGTTCCTTCAAAAGACCTTACTGACACTATAATTTTAAGTTAAATTCAACCCTCAAAGGTATGCGACAGGCTGCAGAGCATTTTCCTATGGATAGGATGCTCATCAATTGTATTCTATGCCAAACTATGTAGTAATCCTTCTATATAAAGTATACAGAAACTAGACATGGAACCTGAGCCTGAGCTTTGGCCTTAGAGAGTTTACCGCAGTCAATAGTAGAGGTAGTGGGATAACCAATTCTAAAATTCGTACTAAGATACAAGGTCCTCCACAGTATTTCAGCATTCAGGCACAAAATTTTGGGGAGAAGCCCATTTCTAATATTCACAGTAATTTATCATTTTAACTGACGTTTGGAGTCAAACTGATGTTTGGAGTACAGTAGAACTGTAGGTTTAAACAAAAGGAAAACAGGATATTAAAAGATCCAATGGGCCACATCCAAGTTCTCTCTCCTAGCTTTCATGGAATGTGGCCCACTGTAGAAATACTTCTTGAATTCTTTTCATTGGAAACCCTGACAAAAATTAATATTCCCCTGAAGTGAAAGACTTGGGAAACAAAACAAAACTTGGCCCTTTATAATTGTCAAAGGAAGTGCAGAAGCTAAACAAATATCATGAGAATCATAAGAGAAGATTTATGCTCTCAGTTTTAAGGCTCTGGAGGATGAATAAGAGAGATAGGGTAAAAATAGTGGTTGATTAGCTAATGAAAATAGTGCTGGCGGCATACTAAAAATTTAGGCTTTAAATAATGTTCAGAACCTAACTATTATTTAGTGTATATTTTGAAAAGTGGTGATTTTAGAGCCTTTTGGCTCTACAAAGATTCCAGTATATTAATAGTATAAATGTACTGTAGGAAGAGCCTTTTGGATGGTTTTGGACAGTAATTCTAGAGTTTGTATATAGCTGCAGCATTTCACATATATGAGCAGGTTTCTTCAGAGCTGCAGTAAGTTCTCATAGGCCAACAGTGGATGGTAGAAATCAGGTTTTGGGGGCTTGATTTCACTATAAAATTGGTAGGATACTCCTCTGCTAGAATAAAGTCACCTGAAAATTGATGCAAATGTTTTCCTACAACACATTTATGCTGTTAGTACACTAGAAACTTTTTAGAATTTTGTAGACAACTGAAAATAGGATTTTTTGATACATTAATGTCTGCTTGAATGTGTCTGGTCAGTTTGGTAGTTCATTACATAGAGTGCATCACCTTCTAGGGTGGGGAAATAAAGAAGTCAGGAGGTTCCTGAGGCATCTGTCTTGCTGCAGTACCATTCTAAGTGAAATGAAACATGTGGAAAAACTCGGGGAAGTGTTTTTGAAAGCTGAGCACCTTCGCATTTCACTGGGAAGGAACTACTGTTTAGTGAATGGCATTTTCCTTTGCTATTTGAATTTGTGTGGAATTGTTTCCACTGTGAAAGTACGTAGTTTGTCATGACTTTGTAGTGATGCTGCTGTTTTTGCAAAATGTAGTGTGAATGGTAATTGTCAGGGTAAAAAAATAGGATCCTGAAAAGCATCATGAGAAAACACATGATTTCTTGTATCTCCTAGCAGTACTGGTTGAAATGATGTTGAATCCCTTCTTGCAGGATGATTGTCACTTTTTTTTTTTCTTGAAAAAAAAAGTTCTTCTGGGAACAGGACTTCTGTGGGAAATCCCCACTTCTCAAACTGAGAATAGTCCTGCTGTTGACTTAAATAATGCCAGTCAGTTTAGCTTTAAAGGTAATGGGCTTAATCCTGCAGGAAGGCAGTGCTTTTCATGAATAAAGGATGTCAAAATTCATTTTTTTCTACTGTTGATAGAACTGCATTAGTAGCTATGGAAAGCCTATTTTTGTAGTTGTGGAGAAAAATGCTTCTAAAACCCACTTTTTTAGAATGTGGTAATGGCATTCTTCCATAGATTTTACTGCTTGAATTCTGGGTTTTGTCGATAAATCTGGTTTCTACTTCTTAACAGAGATAGACTGAAAGTGGTTTATTCTGCATATCTGCTACCCAGTTATGTTTTGCAATTTAAGGTACAAAATCCAGAGCTGCTCTTTGAACAGGTGGAAACCTCATGCACACACTGATTCTAGTAAGTCATGAGCACTTGGCGCTCCCAGTGCACAGTACTACTGAAATTATACTGGAAATAGTTTCTGGACAGGCACCAAAAATCCTGAGGGTTTAAGTCAAGGAAAATCCCTCTTACCTTGCAAGAAACTTGCAGCAATAAATGTAAAACGAACTCTGCATTAGATCATTGTAGCTGCACTGTGGCTAGGAAGAGGAATATATTATCCATTCCTTCACTGTATACATTCCAGAAAAAAATGTATTTGCGTTTATTTATAGGCACCTCTGGGGTGCTCATCATCACGGTATCATTTTATTGCTCTTAGAACATTCATACCTTTAATGGAAACGGACAAACATTTTACTAGTTACTTCATTAGTTTTTCAAATAAAAGCACATCACTGAAATTCAGCTCAGGTCTAAACTGCCACTCTAATGAAAATAACTAATTTTTCTTCTAAGGTATTTCACTAGTGAGCAGTAATTGATAGTTTTTTCCACAGTAATAAAGCAATGGATGTACTCGTGTTTCCTTAAACATATTGAGTATTAATTGTGAAACGAAATTGCAGTAAGGCTCTGCTATGCATAGTTTTCCTCATTTGTAACAGTGTTTGTTTCTCTAGACATTTGTTTATACTGGTTAAGAGAATACATGATGGAGAGCACAGCTGCTTGGAAAATGTTAATCCCTTTAGTGGCCTGCTTCTCTCCCTGTCTCAAAATGCTGATGACAATGAAAAGAATTTTAACAACAATCCTTTTGTGAAAGTTTCAGGAAAGAATCTTAATCACAAACTTGCAACTGAAATCATAAAAATATTCTCACTTAAATCATAAAAATATTCTCCCTTAAATTTCATCACTGTTGCTTATTCCTGCAATTCTTTACCATCCTAGGATGGTTTAGGTTCTTTGCTGGCTGGGCTACTGTGCTGGCTGGCTGGGCAGACTGGCTCAAATATGTGACCCAAGATGAATTATGCTTTGACATCTGTCCTGACTACTCTTTAGAAGCATTTCTGAAGATAAGCTTTTCAAGTGCAAAATCTGTTTTTGTTTGTTTGTTTGTTTTACAAGGTTTTGCGTGCAAAAAGTTAGCACTCAAGCTTCGTAGAAAACTTCTTAGTAGAAAACATGATTTTTAGGGCTAAAAAATGGACTATCCTACTAAAAGACAAATTTTCTATACCACAATTTTCTAACTGGAATTTTTCAATTAACTCCAAAAGAAAATCATGTAGTTTGAAGTCCTGATCTGCTGCCACCACTGACTTGCTGTTTAAAATAAACAACTGGATTTCTCTTCTATTACAGATAATACCACTGACCCACCATTTATACATATATAGTGTGCATATGTCTATGTATATATACGTTTATATGAAACAATTTAACTCCTCGTATAACTTTGCATGCTTGTACTACTTTATGTAATTCTGAACGCTATTATATCCTTTTGCTAATCCTCTGGGCCAAAATTATCTCCGGTATATGACCCAAACTGCCAAAATGAGAACAGGAAGATCGTTTAGCAAAAAACAGTCCAACTGTCAAGTCTTTCATCTACATTATTAATACATCATGTGTGGTCTCTCTGAAAGTTTAAAAGCAAACTAAAAGGTTTGACTCTCATAAAACATGCACTGTGAGTATGTCTTCTGGCATATGTTTTATAAAGTTTTTGCCAGCCTTGAAAATGTTGCAACTTGCCTGAAATCCTGAAGCTAGAAAGAATGTGCTAAGTAAAGTGTACAGTGAAAAGAACAGGAAAAGACCTGATATGAAGGGAGAAAATCATTTTGGTCAGAATTAGGGACAAATCTTATACTGTCTCTGAGTAACCCTAGGGACAAAGGAAGATAAAATGTGCTGGAGTAAATGGCTTTTCAAGAGGAAGTGAGAGTAGAACAGGTTGCCCTGTTAAAAGGTAGTTGAGACACTGAAACTAAGGATGAACTTTCTCTTTGAGTTTACTTTAGACTATCTTTCTCTTATCTATTCGTATGCCACATTTTCAGTTTTGTCATAGCCAGTCATGTCCATTTTTTTCCTTTGTGAGACTAAAGTTGCCTTATTTTTATCCTTCATCTTCTACTGTTGTAAGATGTACCACATCTACTGTAGCTGATAGGCTGTGGAGACTTTAGCTGTGGGCAGTCCCACTCTGAACTTATGATAACTAATGCCAAGTGTGAGGAAAGACTTCTTTGACCCGTGTCTGCACTTGTGTCCCTTCTGGGCTAGCAAGAGGCAATGGGAAGATTGTTTAGGATGACTAAATAGACCCCACCAGTGTGGCATATGCACTCTAGGATTGTATGAGAAATAACCTTGGGCATTTTTACCTTATGAAGTTGCTAGCACTGAGGACAGTTAATTATTTTAGTGACTGTCACTTAGCCCATCTTTCAAGATTTGACGTTATTAAATACAGCACGGGCACCACAGATATAATGCCAGTTTATCTTCCTTTACATGTGTTTCTTGTGATGCTATCCTAGGAAGAATACCCTTCGGAAAGCAAAAGATTTCTAAGTTATAAGCAATTTGTTGTGAGCATCTCTTACATATTGAATTACCCTGCTCATAATATCCCATAGACCAAATCTTCTATGACAGGGCTGTGAGCACACAGAGCAAGTACATTAGAAATATAAAGTATATGCTCCTTGTAAAATTGTTGATACTGTTCATAAAGCTTAGAGTTGGTCTCCAGATGTTATTGCTGTTTGTTCATTCATTCCAGTTAGGTGGGTCACTTTGAGTCTTAACTGAGTTGAATACATGGACCATTGAGTTTTAACTTCAGTAGAACAGGAGTTCCTTGCTGTATCCTCAGAATTGCTTCTTCTCTGGCATGCTGGATGACAAAGACCAACAAACAAAAGCCTCTTGCAGGGTGCTGACTGTGAGTTTCTGTTTGGTTTTTGGTTTGCTTTTAACAGAAATAGAAGAAGAAGAGAGTGTGACTGGAGTAGTATGTCCTGGTTGTGAAAGGTTTCAATATATTTGTCTGCTGAGCCAATGTTAGGATTCTTGGGTCCCTCTAATTCTTACCTCTGGACAAAAAATAGTCTGGGGAACCATTTTGGTTTAGATTGAGCTTTCTCCCACAGTACCATACTGACAAGCTCTCTATTGGGTGAGGTGTAAAACTGAGCTTACAGCATTTTTCTCAGGCTTAGCAGAATAATCTCTTGGAGAAAGGAGGAAATTTCCGTTCGCCAACGTATGCTCTTCCTAGCTGAAATTATTCCTCCATCTTCTTCCTCCTTTCACTCTGTGTCCAGCTACCTGTTTGTGTTATACACTGTTAAACGGTTCCTGTATCCTAATCAGTAAGGTCTGTTTCAACGGTAAGCAATGTGACTCCTGTGCAAGTCTCTGAAACTCTTAAGACAGTTTATCATGAAAAGTACTGTGCAAGGTAAAATCTATTTAGTAGGGGGTTTAATCATGTTTTCAGTTCAACAGGTAGTCTCCTCCTCATTGCACGAACCTCATCAATTCAAACTAAATTTCTTTTCAGACCTATTTGAACAGCAGTTTTTGCTGCTTGTCCTCCAAACGCATCCTCTCTGCTAAGAGGCAGTAATGTGCCTCATTATGTACATTATGGTTACGTTTCAGGGATAATTTCCTTTTGGAGTCTTTGCAGAGACTTTAAATGAGAAAACTGACTAACACAGACATATGTCTAGTAGTAATTTTACTGAGACCACCAACTCTTTTCACATAGGTCATCGAATGGCTTTCAAAGCACACGCTGTCTTGGACTGGTTTTGAACCATTGACTTAGGGTGGAAATATTTCATATCCCATTACTAATCTCCTGAGCCAGCTGGCCTTCCACCCCCATGGTCATTATTTTTAAGGAAAATCAATTAAGTACAGAAACTCAGCTTTGTGTTCTTTCACTTAGGGCTCTAGCATTCTGTGGTATGTCAGGGAACCTTTATGAAGTCTGGGAAAAATGTAAAATAATCAGCAGAGGGGGGAAACTTGCTTTCCTTTCTAAACTGCAGCAAAAATTATATACTTAGCTATCAAAAATGTCTGGTAATGTTACACACTAATTACAACTTTCTTAATGCTGCTTGAATTCCATTGCTGCTCTCCAGACTGGCTGGACTATTTGGTTTCCATTTTTTTCTTCCATCTTTGCTTTTTAAGTGTAGAAAGAATTGTGCACTGCAGCAGTGTTGTGCATAAATCAGCTTATAAGCTCCCTTCGAATCTCAATGCAAGCATTTTGAGATGATTAATTGGATAGTAATAAAAACTTGTCAGAGGATGTGGATGTTTAATCTTTGCAAAAGCATAGACTTCAGTGAGAGATTGACAGTTAGGTATTTTTGATGAAAATAAAATTGCTGAAGGATGATTTAATGGACAGAATAAGGTTCCCGGTGCTGACAAGATTTTACTCTATTGAGTAGGATTCAGCGTTGCCATAACTCTTTACCAGTTTTGAATGTTACCAAATACTTGCAGAAATTCCAATGGTGGTGACTTCACTTCAGAGGATTAAGTATTTGTGGTAGCTTCCATCTTTCCAGAAACAAGCAAATCTCTGACAAACAATGCATATAGGTGTACATTGATTTTCTTGTTTGTTACTTCAGCATTTTCTTCCTCATAAAGGTCATGAGACTTGCACTTGAAGTACAAATTACCTCTGTATTTCAGGTAACTATTTCCTTAAAAATACTGGAGGTCAAAATGGAACAGTAGAAGTTTATAGAACAATATTATGGGGACTTGACATACTGTCTGGAAAATATGTCTGGAAAGCTGTGGGTTTCCTTTTTACTCATATGCCTCTAAGTGGATCTGTTTTATTGCAATGCCAATAAATAATTTAAACCATTTATATTAGACACTTGTGATCCCATCCATTAGACTAGACTTTTTCTGCTATGCTAGTTATGCTGATAGAAGCTTGCTTTTTATCCGACAGTTCTATCATGGATAGAATTACTCTCCACTTTAGTCTTTACTGGATAAATGCCTTGTACCTAACGAATGTTCTTGTAACCTCTTCTGCATGGAACACTCATGGGAGTTCATTAAGAGCTGTAATGGAAGAGATAGCTGGTCTTGTCACAGCACAGAAGCTAGCCAGGAAAGAGGTGACCTGTTCCCCATTCTACTAAAGGCTTCCTGTCTTCCCTTATGAGGGGTCTTTAAGCTCTTCCTATATCTGTAAGCTCTTTAACTGGAAGATAAGTATAATATCTCTGCCTTCCAGAGATTAGGAAACTATGTTCAAAAATATTTGCCCTTCAGAATCTCTTCTGGAAATAGCTATATTTGTACAAAATACAAATAATTTTTCAAATCTGGTACTGCTTTATGATGTGCCAGCATTTTGTGGTGTGTGGCTAGGCTCTTTTTGCTTTTTTTTTTTTTTCCACTTCATGGCCTCTTAAAGACCAAATAATTGTATCTCATGCCCAGCATCTGAGTTTTTTGGTAACTTAGTCTGTTCTATAGCAGTCCAAAAGGAATGCTTCTCCACCATCACTCTTCAGCAGCAGATAAATTTGGGGGCTGTTCTAATTTCTTCACTAAAGCCTGAGTCTTGATCACATCTAAAGAATTTTTCATCATCCAATAAATGGTCTGATTTGTTGTGACAAATCTTACATTCCTATCCAAACCACTAACTTACCATTTTCCCCACCTTGTTCACACATGCAGAGTGTTGCACATCATTTTCATTGGTCTGTCTGTATATATGTGTCAGGTTCATTGTTACTATATTTGCCACAGTTGACATCCCTGGAAACCCTGGGATGAGCTATTCTGGTTCTGGATGGTGAGGAAAGAGAAGCTTTATTAGCTCTTTGGAGCGAGAGACAATACTTCAAAGTTGAGCTGTGACAATAAAAATGTGCTAAAATTCCCGGTGGCTCTAACTAAGTCTAAATATAGCTTAAAAGCCTATGCTAGATTTGTGGCTAGCTAATTAAAGACACTGTGGTAGAAAGCATTAACAAGCTGCCAATTTTAACTAGAGGAAAGTTACCTCAGCATTTGTAGTGTTCTTTAATACTCCCATTTATCCTATAACTCTTAATTACTGCAATTAGGGAATTATTTGAATTTTGAAGGCTCCTTTTATGGCCTGACCTCTCAGTAAACTCTTTAAGTGGAGGGATCCTGCTACTTTATGCAAGATTCCTGGAAGTCCATAGGCTTAGTGACAGTCCAACAGGACAATTTAATGGCTGGATCAGCCCTTCTGTTAGCTAGGCAAGTTCTGAAAGGCCACTGCTGCTATGCCATCTGGATTTAGAAGCTATTTAGTATTTGCTACTCTCTTATAGATTTTTTTCTGTTGTGCTTTCTGTACAGGTTGTGAGATGCAAATAGTCTTCTCTACAGCAAATGTCTGCAGAATATATTCCATGTTGCTCCGTGTTGTTGAGATTTTTTTTTTCTTTTTGTTTGTTTGTTTTTTTAACTGAGTGGGATTGTAGTTAAAATTCCAATCAGATCTGTGATTTGGTAAATTCTGGAGATCTTCCTATGCATGTGGATTTGAATGGACCTAATGCAAACGCAATTGTTATACCACAAGAGGCTTTTCCAAAGCTGAACGACAGCAAAGACTTTGAGTCCTTTGGTAGCCTTCTGTCATGCCATCAATGACAAATTTCCCCTGGCCTTCTGTAAGATCATCATTCATGTCAAGAGGTTACTTTTAACTTTTTCTGACATAGGTGATTAAATGCAGTGAGATATGTTTAATGGTTAATAGATTGCGGATAGCTATGAAAAGACCAAGAATCAAACATAAGGATAGTTATACTTCATTCAGTGAAGTAAGTGAATGGAAAAAAATAAATGAGATATAAAAAGTTGCATTTTTGTACAAAGCTGCCTAAGTCACCGCATCGGATTTCTATGGGTAAACCAGAGTTTTCTGCGTGTTCTCATTTTGTCTTTGACTGGAGTGAGACACCTCCATTAAACTCTGCTGCAAGGAGGCAGTGGGAAAGCTCCAGCCTGACTTTAAGAAAGCAAACTTGTAGATATGTCAGTTGTCAGCAGCTTCCTTTCCTCTGATATCCTACACCTCTTGGTACTAGAAAGTCCCTTCCTGAGTATGTGTTAGTGTCTCCTCTCTCCAGTAAATGCTGATGTTGTCAGAGGGACTAGGAATACATGTTGTCTGCTATGCTGGCGGGCTACTGGTGTAAACGGAGTGAGCAGTTCCTCTGAAGTTGCTGTGGCTTTGCTGATTTACATGCAAATAGTTTGTTGACATATTTTCATAGACCATTTCCACGTTGTGTCTGGAAATAAGAGTGATTAATACATGTCTCATTTCCTGCTGATATGTGCTGACTTGACCTCTTCTGTTTGTTCTATTTCTGTTGAGCTACCCTCTGCAAGACAAAGCCACTGTAATAATTTCCCTTTCCTCTTAATTTTTCTCAAAGTTACAATGAAAGACCACAACAAGATACACAAAGCATTTTACCCCCAGTCTTTTCTTTGTTTCAGAAGTTGCTTCTTTTCATACTTCTTGCCCTTTCTCCTCTTCCCCACCTCAGACTGCCTGTCAAATCCCAATTTGCATTGGGACAGCAGAAGTCATGCTTGTCCTAGAAATCACTAGTGTCCTCCTTCATCTACTGAACACTAAGGTATGTCAGATTATTGAAACAAATGGAGGCAGAAAGTTTTTTTTTCCCCTCTGTTTGGTTGACATCTTGCTTCACTGGGTGGTGCAGTTATGTATGACACAAACACTGATATTTAGGCTGATATCCAACATACTGAACATTAGCTGCCCAAAGCAAAAAGCATCTACACTGACTTTCTTGTCTATAATCAATATATATAGAGAAAAAATATTTCAGAGGAAGTCGTTATGTATTCCAAGATGGGAAGCATTATTCCCAGAAGGTACCTGTTTCTCTTGGGCTAAAATCTAGGGCAATTCTTCTCCTGTAAGAGAAGAAAGAGAAGATGGGCAAATGCTTGAAATATCACAACCAAAAGGAAAAAAATCCACAATTATTGCAATAAGAAATGAAGACATAATGCATTGAACATTTTTGTAAGAGATTTTGCAATTTTGGTGAAGGTGCTTGTGAGATTTATCGTACTGTAATAATTTAGACTGCTTTGAATATAAGATTATATTGAGGAAAAAAATGGAAGGAGAAATCACTGTGATTGTATACTCCAGAGTTACTGCATGCTTAAGGCTCTGAGCATTTGTGTCTTCTGGTCTCTGCTGTGAGAGACAGAAGCATTGCTGACTCCCATGGGCAAAGGGTGTTACTGTAATTGATAGCACATGCAGTGTGAATAATAGTGGGAAATTAGGAACAAAGAATATCTGAACTTCTGATAAGCAGTTCAGCTATGCACCAAAACATAAACATTTGGTGAAACTCTGGCATACGTGTTTCATATTTCAAATGTCAAGTTATAGTTTCTAAAAGCTTAAGGGCTTTGATGTTCTCCAGGTCCTCCAAGATCCTAAAAGAATCTGAGGAATGGATTCTCTTCTCTAAAACTTAGGAAATATTTGGGAGTTTTTACTTTCATCTTTACTGAACCAAAGTGTTGAAAAGTGTAAAACAGGAGGAAAAAAAGGAAATGCACAGACAGTTTCCATGTCAAGGCTTATCAAAAGTTCCAGAGTTTTGGTCTTGAGACATATGATACAAAATAAATTAAAATGAGGAAAATGAGAATTAACTGTCCAGAATCACTGAGGCTTATTCAAGTGAAACTATGTGTAAAATGTTATTATTTTAAATAGTTATGCATGCATCTAATCCTTCCTTTAATAGGAAGTGCTGGAGAAATGTCAACTGAATATTCATGTAAAAAAACAAACAAACAAAAAAAGAAGCATGCTTCATATTGATTATTTTCAGACTCTAGTGTTGAGCAATTTTTTTTGGAAAAGATTTGGCATGTAGAACTCTAGGCAGCTTCTGCTCTATCAGCACGAGGACTGCATTATTTTACAGTTTACATGCGAACTCTTCATTGAGCAGACTCCTCTCTCTGCCTGCCAACTTGAACCCTAAGGAAGAAACCAACTAAGTTTGCAGTGCAATCTGATAGTGCTAACTCTTCACTGTATTTCTAATATTTCGAATTCACTGCATATCTAAGGGAAATCAGTTTGGGTACTCATGGTCTTCCTGAATTTCCAAGCTTGGGTAGATACAAGGAGAACTCTGTATATGGATAGTAGGACAGTATTCTGCTGTGATTTCATTTTGTGTGAGATGAGTTGATAAAATTGAGGGGAAATCTATTATCGATATATTAGTGAGACAGACAGTAAAAGTACATTGCGATTTTGTATTTTACTACTAATCTGAGGGGGATGTTGTGAGAGACATTAATTTAGACCATGGGTACAGTTTAAAACTTCAGTGGAGGCAGGTTGATAGTGGATTGAAGCATAAAAAAGTCATTGGCGTGTGACTTCACAACACCCTTCTCTTACACAGTGTAGGCTTCAAGCACTACCCAGTCTGAAGAGTGATATTTTATGGTCATCCTGACTGGTTAATGTGACAGGACACAGAACGGTCTGCTTGCTATTCCCAGCAGTTGCTGAATTGGATTTGGATGGTATGTCTGTTGCTACATCTTGTTGACTCTGTGTGGCAAGCAAATAGTAACTTGCTCTGAACTGAAACTGCTAGTTAGCATTAATTGTATTATTTATGGTAGGATTTCTTTCAAAAATTGTCTGTCAGTTTTCCTAAATAAGATTGGAACAAGTATTTCAAGGTTCTGTTAAGGTTGGGAAAAGTCGCTGAGGATAAGGGACTGTGTTTTGGGAAGGAGAGAAGAATTTGGGGACTGCAAGCAGAGGGCCAAGAAACAGAATTCAGCATATGAGAAGACAGCTAAACGCATGAGTAAGAAAAGCTAAGAGAGGAAAGGTATTTGTCATCTGACCCAGGTATCAGTGGAGCTTGCTTCTGGACTGGCTAAATCTCTTGAGGGATTTTGGAGAGCTGGTCAAAGGAGGTACCTAGGATTTAAAGATGCTAGTGGCAGAGCTGAGGCTTTGCTGTTTTTCCAGCATGTCCAGAAGCCTAGTTTGCTCAGAATGGCTAGTTTTCCTCTGAGAACTTCCTGCTGAGTGCAGATCAGCTCTGGTGTCACGACTTTAGAAAGCAAAGAGCTCTGCTCAGCATCCAGGTGGCCTGATTAGGCACACCTGAAACTTTTACTCCCATATAAAATGTGCCCCTCGGGTAGAGAAACAAATGGCATAATCTTGTGGTGTCACCTGAAGGTCAGGGCTCCATTTTGCAAAGCATCAGTCAAATATCTACAAGAAGAACTTGTCCAAGGGAGCACAGAGCTTCAATGTAATGCAAGAAGGTGGCTTGAAAGGGAGGTTTAGGAGATCTGAGCTTAGGTCCTAGTGTCTGCTACAGACTTGCTGTTTGTTATGGTGTTTTTGTAGTTATTTGAAAATAGATAGTTTTTGGTTGTTGTTTTTGTTTGTTTGTTTTTTGCAAGTAGACAAACAATTTTGTCTATCTCTGCAGTTTGGAGAAAGTGCTAATGGTGTATGAGATAATAGTGAAACGTTCAGGTCTTCCATCAAGGGGCACAACACAAGGAAACAGAAATTATTCCCTGGGACTGGCTTGGAGAGATCCTCTTTCTCTACTTGGAAATTGTCTAGGAAATTGTCTAAGAACATTCAAAGATCCTGGAAGATCCTAGACCAAAAAAAAAAGAAACAACTTGTTTTCCATCATTACAGCAAGAGATGTGGTTCAGGATGAAAATAGGTATTTTATTTGTACTGATGTATAAAACTGTGAGGGAGCTATGGAAAGAGGTATCCATAAATAAGTCCAAATGTTTGGAATGCTTATTTGTTTTTAATGGTTATGTTTTTATTGTCATAAAAACTTTTAGTATTTATTTCTGGAGTCCTTCAAGCCCAGGGACCAGTTTTGTGTGTAGGGAAAATGTGGAAGAATAGCATAGAATTGCCCACATACTGCTTATGTACAACTAAAAACAAAAACACCATAAAAATCGCTACTACTACTACTCCCCTACTTCAGATTGTTCTTATGTTTGGAAATCACTAAGTGTCTGCAAGCAGAGCTCCTAACAGTCTCAACTTGACAGCTCAGCAGTACTGTTGTCTGACCAAAGCGCAGGCTCATTTTGTGGGCCTAACTATAGAGATTGCAGAAAATTAGTTTAGCATGTCAGTTCGCCATGGATGTTCAGACTTTGGGGGGAGGAATGAATGGAGGCACAGTTCTCCTTTAACTCGTTCAAAGCCCCACGTGGGTTCACGACCGCTTTCTGATTTACATGCACGCTGAGCTCAGGGGAGCTGCGCAAGTGCATGTGAAGGCAGAAACAGGCACATTTGTGTTTGTTTTAAACGCAGGGCAGATCTGGACTGTGCAGCCAGATCTGCACTGCTCAAGACATATGCTTTATGTCCAACCAGTAGCTAACTTCATACCTGACTGTGTTGTTAGTTCAAAGTGCCTCTGTACCATTGCCAAACAAGGAACAGGCTCATGGCTTATTCTCCAAATCAAAAAATATATCGTAGAAAGCAACATAGCAAAGAATTAGGGTTGCACGGTTTGAACATGAAACAGTTGGCAGAAGTGTCCCCTTCTGCAACAGCATTAACCCTAAGCCAGGCTATTTCTATTACTCTTGCTCCAGGTGGAGGTGCAGCCCACTATCTCCACCTGCTTGCTCTTGATGAAATCAGCAGTGACATTTCCATGTGATAGGAGAGGAATGGAGACTTCAACGTGCTAGTATGAGGTTATACAAAGTTGTGACTGTAAACTCTAGCTTGGTTCAAATCTTTGTAGCTGCAATTGTCCTGAAGTCACGCCATTAGCTGATGAGGGTTGACCCTAGAGATAGCACTGTTGTTCCGCATGGAGGCCACAGCTTTGGTTACTTAAGTGAAACACGTAACTTGATATTACCTGTGGCCTCTTAATAATGACCTTAAGCCTCAAGTATGTGTGCCAAGTCCAGGAGCTCCAAAAGCAACTTGTTTGTAAAATATACTATATGATACAGTATGGAGTTATTGAAATACTTTAACTGTAGCTTCCTGGTAATGACAGCTACATCTCAGGCTCAACCTTACTCTTGTTTTCCAGCCAGGTGGCTAGGCTGACAAGTTCAGTTTGAGCCCAGCAAGATCCAGGCTGGTTTGAAAAATTAATGTCTGACTCGTCTTTTCACACTCAGGAAGGCAATAACTTAACTTCAGTTCAGTTAGGGTCTTCAGTGAATTGAATTGCATTTATCTATGTAAGTGTAACTTGACACTGACAATTCTTTTAAGTATTTTAGTTTTTTTATGAATGAATGTCTATCTGGCCATGCCATTTAACTTGTTGCTTTAAGATGTGTGCTTTGTATATTGAATTAAGAAGCACGAACCCACAGATAGCAGATTTCCCTCAGTCCATGTAAGTATAGTTTTAAGTACAGGCCTGTAGCCACAGCTGAAATGGCCTTCAAAGCTGGTCAAGATCAGGAAGAGCAAATTACGCTGTTTGGCAAATACAGTCAAAGGCTTCACTTCACTGTTATTTGCAGATATTTCAGGCTCTATGGGTTTGACTGAAACTCATAATTTAAGATTCTAGATTAACAGTCCAAGAAATAAAGTTTTTTTCTTTTTCTTTTTTTTTTTTCCTTTTCCTCCCTCCCTGTTCTGTTCTACACTGCTCTATTTTCGTTAGGAACAGATCTTTCTCTCTTGGGAGGGAGGAACCTGGAAGAATGATGGCTGTTAAGCTTGCACAGTAGCCACTGGGTAGAGGGTGACATTGCAAGACTCCTGTGTGGGCAACCTAAATGCCTACAGTAAACCAGCAGGCATGTGTCAGGCTGTATAGTTGCCCAGAAAAGCCCATGTTAGGATAATAACAAGGGGAAAGGTTGCCAGAAATGTCAAATTTGTTTCAAAATGTCTGAAAAATGAATTCATCGTGAAAAAAAAAGTCTCTTCAAGGGGGATTTTTTTCTTCCCCAAGGAGATAGACGTTGAGGAGGAGTATTGGGGTAGTGCTAATCTTATTTAAGCACACCAGTTTAGAAGAATGATGGAAAATTAACTACTATTGAGATTAATCTGATGAGTTACTGATTCTTTGCTTTTTTTGCGATTGGTTTAACTCAGGCGAGGTTGTTGGAAGTCACGTTTTGCTTAGCGACATTGGTTATGGGTCATATACTCCATCTTTCATGTATGCAATAAGGAAAAACTGCTGTGTGTTGACAGGATCTTTGTTAGCACCATGCTCTGATAGTCAAACTGATCTGCTAGAATGAGTGATTTCAAAGGAGACAATTTTACCTGTGGATAGTGAAAGCCCTGACAATCTTCCTGTCAAATGTGGAACTTCTGCTTCAAAGCCTGGAACATCTTGGTGAAGCAGTTGTAAGAACTTTTTATGTGGTCCAAACAACATATTTTCTTCACAGTTTTGGAAACAGTTGAAACAAACAAAAAAAAAAAAAAAAAAAAAGGAATCAAGTAGAACGAGACAAAAACTCAGAAACTTAGTATGAGAGACTTCTGCTCAAACAGTTAACACTAAACAAAATTGTAAATTACTGAAAGAGGGGTGTCCTGTAATGGAAAATATTATGCAGGTTGAACTAGATGTGCAGCTGCCACTGGCACACAGAACTGTAAAGCAGTAGATGGTTTGTTTTTCTCAGCCTTCCCATCCAGCTTGTACAAGTTGCATTTGCCACGGAAGTCTTTTTGCACAAAATGTAAGATTAAGAGGAGAATTACAAAGTAGTTGGTTTAAAAAATAGAAAACCCCTAAAATAAATATAATTAAGTACATCTTCAAATGGGACCTTTGAATTTTGCGGGGAAAAATACTTCATGCTCAGTTTCTGCAAAGAGCTTTTTTGAAACATCATACAGAACATCTAAAAAGGTCACTGGAATTGCTTTCAAAGGCTGATGTCCTCCTTGGTTAGACCTGTCTACCTACAGAAAGACACTGAGGGGGACTTCGTTGCTCACATTTCTGGCCTAGCAGCTTGCAGTTTCAATCCCTTTTGTTCCTATTTGTGAATACCAAGAAAAGGAGCATGGCGAGGGGAAAGTCCTGGGTTCTTCTGCCCCCTACTCAGTGGTCTGCTTCCCTCCCATCTTCTCCCGCTTGCCATTGGGCAATCAACTGAAGAACAACATGGCAGAGGGGTAGCTGTTAAAGAGGAGAAGAGACCCTAGGGTTGAGTGGAGAGGGGATAAGTAAATAATTTGCCTGTGAGTCTAATGGAACTTTCTGCTGCCATGCTTCTCTTCTTGTTTCTTACTCATCTTGGCAACAGCAGATGACATAATTTCTCTACAAAGTGCCACAGTGGCCATTCCTTTGGGATTTTTTTAGACTTTGAACAGACTCATAAAGGTTCCATTACTCTTCTAATTAGGAAATAAAAAAGATTTGGTGTTTTGTAAGGGGCAAAGGGCTTAAGCCTTTTAAGCAATTACTTCCGTGGTGCAATGCTACCCAAAGTTGTGAAATGAAAATTGAAGCCAAAAGAGATGAAGATCCCAATAATTGGTTTGACACACAAAAGAAGGGAAGAAGCCCGCAAGATTTATGATTGCCCCTTTTGTAGTAATCCTCCTCGACAGAATGCAAACTCTCCCAAACATCTGGCAGAATTGGGTTAGCAAGAGTGAATGAAAGAATTTAGAGACACATGAAGGGTTACAACAACAGCAGAAGATTATTTGCAGAAACTGGATGTGCAAACTCCCTAGTGCATATGAACTGGGAAAGAGAGGAGTAAAAAAACAATGACCTAGTTTTGCCAAAATACTCAAATTATGGGAGCAAGAGGCACAGACATTGCTGAATAGCAGAGCTTTTCTAGATATTTCTACCACTGCATGAAGAACGTGTGACTTCTCTGACACTTTTGAGCTCAGTGAATGTTTACACAATGATACAGTGGTTTTTCTCTTGCTTTAAGAGCATAGAAGAATGTAGGAAGAAGCAAATATCTGCAGGATCAGGCTTTGCAAAAGACTTCAGGCCTAGATGAAAGCGGGTAAGTTTATCTGTACAACTCTTACTTTCAGAAGTAATCACTTTAAAATCAGTCTAATAAATTGATATGTCTCTAACAGACTGATGAAAGGACCAGCCTTACCAGTTTACTCTGTAATAAGGAATAAGAGCGTAGGAGTAAAAACAAAAATAATTTCTGCACAGCTACTTCACAGTGCAAGCTGCAGAGCAATGGATAACATTCTTTGAAAGAACACGGTAGCCATCCACAAACTGTTGCTCACCAAAATCTGTACTACTTTCAGCTTAGAAAGGTTTTCACTGCCCTCTCTTGAATTCAGTAGAGGTTGAAATCCCCTTGAGGGGTTTCATACCCCCTCAGCGTGCCTCCTCTTCTAGATAGATGTTTAGTCTTCTCAGCACTGTATATCCAAGGCGCTAAAGTAAGATGGTCCAACAGGTCAATCCTTTCAGGCAACAGATAGCACTGGAAAAGCTAATAATGTCATTGACATTGAGGAAAAGAAATAATATGTGATTTTCTTATTTATTTATGAGATACTTTTACGATGATTAAAATGATTTGGGGCTCTGCAGATCCAGTTTAAAAAGAAGCTTCCCGAGTCTCTGCAGGATAACTCCCTGCAAGCCCTTGATGATGCCCTAGATAAATTTAAATTCATAAGTGGAGTCCTGCTATCTAAGTAGCTGTGTACAGCGGGGAGTCCTGATGGTGACAGGAGATGCAAGTGTAGTAAGAGTATGCAAAAATGGTGAATAGGACACAATACAATTAAATATATTTGGAGAGCTAGTATTTCCCTCACTGGGTCTGAATGAACCTTCCCTTAGAAGCCAAACGAGATTTCAATATGGCAGGTATCTGGGTGGGAGACCACCTGAAGAGTCCTATAAATCATAGATGCTCAGCAAAGTGAGTTTCAGAATGAGTGAGCCTTGAAAACCTTAATTTGCTGTTGATTTATCAAAAGCAGCAGCTTATTGTCTCTAGAGAATTAGCCTATGGATTCTCATCAGTTGTCATGTTTGTGTGTGTGTTTTAAGGAAAGAGTTAAAGTTCAAAACAACCTTAGGAGACTCCAGACAAGGAAGGTTGAGGAAGACAAAAATCCAGCTTCCCATTTCATGCAGGAATATTCTACACCTTTAGAAGAGGCAATCTGAATGTCTTAAAACAACAGGGAAAGAGTTCAGCCAGTTCCTCTGAGTTATAAAATCCTTCATCACTCACTACTGTCCCACTTGATTTACACTGCGTGAGGTGGGCCAGCCACACTCAGGCACTACGATAGCCAAACACATAACAATAAAAAGCTAAAAAAGTCATAAAAGTTTTACACGGAGGATGTGACCAGCATAAACAGCTCGCAACATGTGTCGAACTCACAGAGGAGGTGTCTGGGGCTGAGCGATCAGTGTCTGTGGAGCAAGGAAATAGCTATTGTTTTTTAAAAAATAAATCATATGCAACACTATATATGTATATATGGTTACATGTATAATAGTCCTGATCCTGATGTCCCCCTTCTTGTCATGTACTGGGCTCTAGCAGGGAATTTGGGTGCAACAATATTGCACCAAAATGTTGGAGAGTTTCCATTTTGGCAAAAAGCGCTGTTTGAGGAAGACGAGCTGGTTGCTAAGGTACTGGCATGTGGGAGGGACTGGTTTAAGTCTTTGCTCCCCTGATTCAGGTCACAATTTTTCTTTCCAGACTTTTCCAAAACAATTAGAGCACGGAGACCGGACTCAGCTTGTCTATACTGCAAGTCAGTACTGGGAGAGGTTGACTTTTGCTGTAGTACAGAGGGAGCCAAAAATATTAAATACAAATTTAACCTAGAAAATTCCACTGAGTGATGTGATAAATCATCTGAGAATTGCACTTCTCTGCATATTCCCACTGAATGCGTATTTTGTGCATATAATATATCAGTATCCCATCATAGCCATGAACACTCCTCGTTAAATATGAACTTAGGGTAACAACATTGGAGAAGCACAAAGATTTTTATGAGGGACTGAGCTCCCTCCCTAACCTTCTCTCTTTACTTGGCTGTGCAAAGACTGCTAGATGTAGAATCTGCTGTTATTCCCCAGGTAGTAAATACTTGCTATGTAGAAGTGATCCGTGAGCAAGTGGGCTTTGGCTAGGCATGAAATCTGAAGAGTCTGACACCTCATCAAGGACTACAGCGATCAAGGAGATGTGTCCGAGGCCAGCACTTTTTAAATCTCTTCTGCAGCAGTGGTGTACATAGACTATCCTTGATTCAGGCTGGGCTGAAAGTATCCATCAGGATCCACATTTGCATTGCCTAAAGGAAATCTGCATCATAAAAGAAGCAGATCTATCCACTTTTAAATGGTTTAGGTGAAGGATTTGCATCTCTGGGGAAAGATGCAAGCAGTGGCTTATTAGTGATGACAGAGGAATGATAGGTGGGAATAAAATACTGCATTTTTACATATTTCAACAAGGTGAGCTACATTTTTTTTTTAAATGGAAATTGTTCCTGACTTAATTGATTTATTCCTATTATTTATTAGGTGTAAAATGGGCTATATTTGTAAATGTTCTGTACTCAGTGGAGATGCTGTACAGCACTACATTGTATTGCTAATTAGCTCTAGGCAATTGAGTTACCACCATTAATGGACTCTGTAATTCAATGGGATGCATACTTAGCTGTTATATTGAGCCTTAGCAGGCAGGCCATCAGCCTATAAACTGAGGCTAGATGAAGTTCAGATTTGTTGGAGCGTATGTGTACGCACAGCCTTTCACCAAGCTTCTGGGTTTCAGGATTCATCTCTGGTTCCCTTCTATGGGGAGCTGGGACTCTGATGCTCAGTTTCCTCAAATTTTGTACAAACAACTCATTTATCTAGTTCACACCATCTCTAGAGCTCCACTGTTGTTCATTTTCTTAGATTATTGTTTTGTCTTGAGGGGACTTCATGATGGATGGTGAAAGCAATGTGGGGATGTTGCAAAGGCACTTATAAACCACGTGTACACTGTCCGGACGGTCTGGAGTCTGGACTCCTTTCTTCTTCCCTCTGAGTCCCAATTTCTTTTGATTTCTACTCTGTTTATTGTGTTGATTTCTCTCTTAACTGCTATTTTTCCCTCTTGTTTGCCCCTGGGATTGATCATGCATAGCCTGCTCCAGACTGCACCTCTTCCTGTCAAGTATAGTCCTTACTAAGTCAAGGGCATCAGGCCAGCAGATTATTTTGGGCTCAGTTAGAAGGACAGCGGCCCTTGACAACTGTTACTGTTTTATCAAGCCTTAATGATAGGGCCATCTGCACCCATCATCTGTCTTCCCACAAATCCCTTGGCCCAGATTACCTCCTGTGCCCATGCTGCACACATCGAAACAGTAATGTAATGGGTAGATGACCATTTAATATCCATAATCTCAATGTCTTCTGCAGCCTTAGCAGGTGCTGAGGTTTTGTAAGTGTTTGGGTTTTTTTTCCGTGCATGCATCCCTTGGCCATATTACATGCAAACTTAATATCCCTGCTTGCTCTACAAGCTAGAGGAAGATGAGGAGTGACTCAGAATGTCGATGAGAACCCTGATGTTCCTGTCTCCATAGCGAGAGATTGTTTGGGAATGTTTGCGGAATACAGAGCCAGAGAAGGTGAGGAAGAAGGACAACTGAAAGCTTGGTTTAGGGAGCACGTCTATGAATATGCAGGTGGATACAACAGTGTCACACAGTTTAGGTAAGTCCTTTTCTTTTCCAGAAAAAGGAAAAGGTGTGGAGCATTCTATAATGATGTTTTCTGGCAAGCAACATTGAACAGAAGTGATCAGCACTGTTCTGAAATAATCAGGAATGGCTAAATGCATGTATCAGAAGGGATAGATAAAGATAAGACACATCTTGTAGCATGTTGTTGTATTTCAAAGTCCCTGATCTGATTCAAAATGCCACCTCCTCTCCCTGCTCTCTGTTGATGGTGCCATACTCCAGGTTTGTACCTGCATAAGGGCTGGCCGGAGTTCAGGCCTGCTTTTGGATTTGGGGACTATAACATTGGAAAGGATGACTGCAAAGATGCATGACTATGAACAGGGAGAATGCTCAAAAGTCAAGTAGAAGCTAGGAGAGTAAACTGCACTTGGAAGATAAAATGTTTTTTATCAGGAAGCATCATAAAAAGACGCACTCCTTTAACAGCGCTTTTCTTGATTCTTATGTGTTTTTTTTTGTTTGTTTGTTTTTTGCCTGTTCTGAAGGAATCAAGAGAATAACATACAGCTAAGAGAACAATCCTATAATAGAATAAAAACGTCAATATTAGCAAATCAAAGAAAATCTAGTGATAACAGAAGTTTCAGTGAGTAACAATTGCTTGACTGAACTGTCCAAGTACCTGGATGAACCCAACACATTATGTACTTTCTGCCTTTGCATCTTATGCTTATATCTTACACAGAAAAAAAAAAAAAAAAAGGAAAAAGAGTCTGAAGAGAAACACTGAGGTAATTTTTCATTGAGATCTTATACAGAATTCCCTTAAAATCATTTATAAAAAAAAGTCACAAGGAAAACATTTTGATTAAAAGAAAGAATCAATGTAAAGACTTGATGAAAAATGGACATTTAAAAATATCTTTTAAAAATCAAATTTTTGTGTGAGAAAAGGCTTCTACAATGATATTGCCTTGTAGCTGAGAGAAACCCAGCCATCTGGGTTGTTTTTGTTTTGTTTGTCTGTTTTCACCAGTTGCTCATATGATAGGCTCTGAAAGCTGCCAAATCCTCTCAAATCTTGGGTGGCCGGAGCCTGAAACAATAAGCAGTCCAATTTCACATACTGTTACAGTATGTTGTCACCGATATATTTTTTTCCTGATTGAATTTGGGCAAAGAGATTCTAAAAATCTTTTTTCCCTTGGAGAAAAGGTGTCAAAATGTCATTTCCTAATTCTTCTGAGCATATGAGCCCATATCCATATGCCTGAACGCATACTAAATGATCTTTATGATCAATCATAACTAATCTGGAAGATGACTCAAAAAAGCAATGGGGAAATAGGTCACTGAACTGCTAAATGTTTTTCTGGATATTTCTGTGTGTTTGTGCTACTTTACATGTCCTTTATGGCTTCAAAACAGACTGTGGTAATAAGCAACGAATAATATTACTGCTGCAATTTTTCATTGAAATCCCTTTGTATAGATTCTGAAGCTAAAGAATTAACAGAAATATTTTGACTTGGGCTATCAATTCAACATTCCTGAAGACATTTTGAACGCAAATGATGTGTTTTCTTCTGATATTTATCACTATTTGTGATAGTTACACTTTTAATTAAAAGTCCAGTGAGGAATCAGAAAGGAAGCCCTTTGACATTGTCAAGAAGAAGCATTTTTGAAATTTCTTTTAATTGAAAATTTTTATTCTTTCTTCCAACTAAGTAACGAACTCAAGGAAAGTTGTTAAATGTTGGAATACCCCAAGGAGCAGGCACTTGGGACTTTGACTAGCTCTGGGAAGTGTTTGAATAGCATTTTGTCCATTCATGGCATTGTGCAAATGTTTTTTAACACTGAGTTAACTTTGACATCACGTCTGTGGAGGAGAGGGGGAGTATGGCTTCTTTGCATCGCTTACATTTCCGTTGCTGGTATTTCACAACAGCTCTTCGTGGCTTCAGACAGACACAGCGCACAATGAACGCCTGTGGGTTTCTGCAGCTGAGTGCTGTGCAAACCGAGGCGTAAACCCTGACTATGGGGGCTGAGGAGAATGAACAAATCCCCTCAGTGCGATTTTTATGAGTTCCTGACATATACTGAAGAGTGGTTGACAATATTTTGAAAATTTATGGTGTGCTCAGCAGCCTCACAGCCTACTTATGTCACTAGCAATGCAACTGTTTTTTGTATTCTGGTCTAAGGTCCATCTGAGGTGGGTCTGGTATCTAGCTGATGATTTTGATGATTTTATCTATGATATGATCAGAAATGGGAAGTGTAACTGGTCAGACTTTACGGGGACTTGGGCAGCTGCTATGTTTGATATTTTAATTTCAAGCATCTCTGTAAGAAAACAGCTTGTGGTTTTAAGGAAACATTCAGCTGCATGTAACTGCTGAAAGGCCAAGTCAAATAAACCAAGTGTCATTTTTTTCTAGTCAAATATGGAGTATTTGAGCCTTGCTTTGAACACTAGAAGATTGCAACTAAATGCAGGAAAGTGTTTCTGACTCATAATCACTTTAAAGCCTCCTTAAAAACAAAGGCAGCTGCTTAGAAAACCTCTCGACCCTGTTATTTTTTTCCTTGTGGTCTTATGGCATGTTAAGTTCTGGAAAGAGTCAAGAGCATGTGATTTTTTTTCTAATGAATGCAAACAATAGCTATTAGTTAGGAATGTATTCACACATGCTGACACTCAGAAGCCACTCTAATGTGTGATGTATGGATGTTTAACTTGCTCGTTACAATATCGTACATGGAAAATACCGGCCAAGAGAGGCCCCTTTCCTTCACACTTAAACATTTAATGGTAATGATGAGACTTTTGTGAAGGCAAGCACAATTCCTTCCATGTCTGTGCTTATTGTTTAGAGAAAAACTTGATCCATTATTTCTTATTTATGGAATTTATCTCTTTGACGGAAAATAATAAAGATATTGAGCATAAGCCACTAGTGACTGGTTTAAGTCATCAGTATCTAAATTTGCAACATTGGGCATTGTTCTTAGTGGCTTGTGAGACTGAATATTAGAAATGAGAACAATAAGTTAATGGTGCTATTTCAAAAATGATAGGCTTTGGCAATCTAGAGTGTTTCATGCAAAAATAAATTATTTTCCATAATACAAAAGTGTAATGAATGCCTAGTCTAATATTATTAAAAATGTGACTTTTGCATCCTAAATGATGAAAAAGTATGAGGACAAAAAATAAAAAGTTTTGTCCCACAAAAATCTGTGAGCTGCTCAATTTACTTCATTCCCATTGATGTTGCTAAAGAAGATAAGTAGCAATTCCTTACAGCAGTTATTCAAAATATGTGGAAGTAATTCTTGTGTCCACAGTAACCACTGCGAAAGACACAAGGAGCATTACAGTGTTCCCTTACATTATATGGGTTGTCTGATGTTGTGGTATCTCATGAAGTGCCATGACTTACAAAAGAATTCCTGAAAACCAGTTGGAACACGACATTGGTATCACTTTTCCATTCTTCCTGTAACAGAACTGGAGGAACATCATGATGAGCACTTAAAAAGGACTTTAAATACAAAAGACCGAGGAGAGAAAGATGAAAGTACAACTGAAAATCCCAGCCCAGCATGTTTTTATTAGATATCAGACCACTCCATCCAGCTGGCATGGGATGCTCAATTACTATGCTCAATGCTCTATTACTGTTCATGGAACAGTTAAGAGACAGCTTGACTTTTCATGATTTTAATCTATCTTTAACAATAGGATATACACACATATATATATAAAATATCACTATGTTGAAGTTTACACTAAACTTCAGGAGTTCATAACTTTCCACAGAAAGTACACTCTTGTCAAACCACTCTCTTAGTCCCTTCAAAGGAAGGGACTAAGCGAAATTGAGGAGATCAGACATTTTAGTGAGCACCTGAGGAACATTGATCTCAGAAAGGGTGGAAGGTTGCAAAACAATTTTTCAGGTAAACATAACCATTGCCTTGAGGTTTAAAGTTAGTACTTCCAATTCCAGCTTCACACCAAAGTGCAGGCCAAAGTAGATTGGATATAATGTGTTCAAAGCAGCAAGCTATGCTCTGCATCAGCCTTATTTTTACAATAAATTGAGACTGCAGTACATGTATTGCATAGCGCAAAGATATAATCTCTTGGAAGCAAACTCATTTTGAAATGTAGAGGAACTGGAGACTGGAACCGTGAGAAACATACTAGCTGTTACTCTTCTTTCCTGTATATTTCTTTGGTTACCTCATCATGTGTTATGCCAGTGATTTAGCTTATATAGACAAATAGCATAGCTCTCTGCAGTTCAAAGCCTCAGCTTCCTTCCGATAATATTCCTTTGAAAAAATTGGTCCTGCTACTTTGTCCATAGACACAATTGACACTTACTAGAAGTAGAAAAGGGGTAGGAAATGTAAAATGAAATACAATTTCGAAATGTGTAGCGGGGAAGGTCTGTACTGACTCTATTTTTTGAATTCATGTATATTTGTTTTAATTTTAATGAAACTGCCACAGGAAATTGCCTGTCACTGGACATTACCCAGAACTCTCAAGAGGAAGCTGGGTGTGTCTGGGTTTGGAGAGGAGCAAGTCTCATGCAGGATAGATAAAAACAAAGCAAACCTCCTTTTCCCTATGGGAGAGGGGCATTTTACTGCGTTCACAATCTGACACATCCTTCATAGCAGCTCCTGCTTGGGGTGATGCTGGTGTGGAGTCGTGCCTGTGCAGGGACGATTGCTGTGTGCCTGAGGACCCTGCCTGCATGTACTCCTTGACGTGACACTGCAGCGTGAATGGTGGGAGCACTTCATCAGGGCTGGACTCATGATCAAGCCTATTAGGCAATGCTGCAGTGGAAATAGTCATTATTTCAGTAACCCCTTTTACAGTCTTGGGACAAGACCGCTTAGCAGCACGTGTGTTTCTGCATGAATATTAGGGCTCTGTGTGATCCTAAATCTGTGAAATGGAGGTTGTGTTCCCTTGCACATCCCAATTTTCATCCTTTGTTCTGCTTAGCGCCATGGCTGCTGAGGTATCTGAAAAGTCTTTTTTTCCCAGTCTTCTGCCACATACACTTCTACCTTTTTTAATCTGTACCACAGTACAGAGTATCACAGCTTCTTGCTGCCTGTCAAGCACTCCTTCCTTGCCCTCTTTCCAGCTCTCTATCTCCCCTGGCTCCCTTTGCTATGAATGAAGGTAGATGCTGGCAGCCTTGTGTGAGCTTCCCCACAGCTGGCCTTTCAGCAAACTTCCCTTCTCTGCAGGGAGGCTGCTCGTCTTTACGGGGGTCAGGCCACGATGGAGAACACTCCTGTGTTCCCTTCTTGACTCTGGCAGATGCTGATGGTTTAATGTGGATTACTGAAAACCAGAGCCATATAGGTACTTAAATGTTGGGGAAATTAAGTGATTAAGAGCTAGCTGTCTGAATGCTTATATGGTCTAGCCCTCCTGTATCTCACTTCCCATCTATAAAACTCCTTGCTTTATCATTCTTGGTTTTATCTCTTTGGAGCTTAAGCCTGTTGCAGTGTGATCTGTGTCTCTTTCTTTAAAGATGTGCAGTAGGATCTGAACTGCTTGGAGTTCTTGGGTCATGGAGACGTACAGAGATACGAATGACATTAAGATATCTATCATGATCAGGATAGAAAGCAGCAACTGTGTTCAAGCTCTTACTCTTACACATGTGCTGCATGAGTAAAGTGGGGACAGGAATAAACTGCAGTATGGGGCAAATACCAGTGGAATTAGCTATTTTTATCAGCCACTTACCAGTCATCTCTGCTGGATTTCACTGAATAAATGCTGACTTCAGCTGCCTGAGATGCCTTCCTTTCTAGCATGCCTTACCATCCACCTCAGCATGGCCACGGAGAAGCAGCTGGAAGCGTTGAATTCTGTTACAGCAGCCAGAGTTGCACAGGAGACCTAAGTGAGGATCAAAAGCATTGTTTTCAAACATGGGCATGTGTGGAACTTGAATGGACTCTGCCCACTAAAGTCGTGTCTTTCATCTGAGTTCAAGTTAATGACCAAGACCTAACTTCTGCTCATTGCCTGCGCCAAACTGCTGAAGCTGCATAGTTTATTAGCATCGGAGGACAAAAGGCCTGGTTCTCACATTGCTGCAACAATGGGATACGTCAGGGAATATTGATTTTATTAGGCTGACGCTTGGTTTACTCTAGTCTAAATGAGAGGAGAATCAAGGCCAAGGAATATGCCTTACCCTCAAAATGGCCCTACTAGCAGCTGTGCAATTTGTAACTTGGTTGCAAAAGTAAATGATGGCATGCACGATCCTTTCTGCCTGGAAAACAATACTCAAAATAAGGCCAGTTTTGAAAAAAAAAGGAAAAAAAAATAGGAAAAGAGTGTACGCAATGCAATTGTTTTGAGTGAGCTCACTGAATTTTCTCAAATTGGGACAAAAAAAGAATGTACTCAAATTTTGTGAACTTTGCTAATTTCCATAGTAATTCAATGGTAATGGAAAAAATATATACTTTTTTTTAAAGATCACATCTGTTCTTCATAGTTTGTACTCTCTGTGAGAGAAGTGAGCATGCCCTTCAGGAAGAGAGGTGTCCCCAAGGGCAGAGTTTTCTTACTGTATGTTAACCTGCAAAGAAAGTTTAAGGAAAAAATGTCCTGCATCTCAGGGCAATCCAGAGGAGCTCTTCTTTCTCTCTCTCTCTCTCTCAAATGAGCAAAGGTGCTGTGAGGTCTCTGTTCTTTGGGGGGCACTGTGTACTTGCAGCTAGGCTTACTTTCTTACTGGAAATGTGCAGGTATGTTTTTTCATTTGGAATTTGTGCCATTACATTGTTTGTTTTTAGTAAGGTGAAGTCACTGTATCCATAATTACTTTTTCTTACTATTCGGGGTAAAATATTTATTTCCAGCAGGTTTTGGTTTCCTTCTTTGACTATTTTTAATTGATAAATATGCCTTGATGGTATATATATATATGTAGCCAAATAAACCAAGAGAAATAAAAATTATGTGCTTGGCAGAAGTGAACAGATACTCCATGCCAAAGTGAGAGAGTGATATGTAAATACACACTCCAAGGTGAAGGAGTGCTCTTGGAAAATTTGGATTGATCCCTATTGTCGGGGTGATGGGACCTGACTTAGTTCCGTGTAGCCAGGGGTCTCTTAACTCTTTTCATTTATGCAAGCTGAAGCTGTTACCATCTTCCACCCTTCAATCCCTGTTTGGTTAATGTGACCTGGACTGTAAACACTGTTCTTGATTGCTATGCCTGAAAGGGGTGTTCTCTTTTATTGCTTTTTGTTAGCATCCAGAACATACTTAGTGTCTTTTGGGAAGGGAAGAGAGCATTGTCCTTGATGGCATGGGCATTTGGTGGCATTTCAGAAGGGGTTTGGTGCTTTGGGCTTTTTGTCAGTGCATCTCTTCTGGACCTGCTAGTGTTGATGATGTGAACAGTTCCTTGGAGAGGTCCAGCTTTTCTGCTAGGTATACAGGAGTCCTAAGGAAGACTTGTGTAGGCAGGTACCTGTGTTAAGCAATATGCACATTTCGCTTAGAATCCATATCCTACTGATTGTTATTGTGTCTAAACAGCGTTGGCTTCTTATTTCTAGCTGGCTGACATTCTGTATGCATCCCTAAACTTGAAGAGGTGCTTGTACTTCTCAGACAGCTCTCTTTTGTGGTATCTTTTACACCCTCTTTGAATGCACTCGTGACTTTGAAGCCCTATGGATAGTGCTGTTCAAGGCTAAAAGACGCTGCCTGAACCAGCTAGTATAAAATTTCCCTAAAAGTTTACCTCTGCCTCTCTGACAGAAACAGCTTGTCTGTGCCCAGGAGGTACTCGCAGGGATGACCAAATCTGCTCGTGGTGTGTGGGCTTCTCCCTGCGCACCTCCCCAGACAGACCTGCCAGCTGGGTGGCTCGCTCACAAATCTTCGCTTACTCACCTTCGTGTCAGGCGCGTGCAGCTGCGCGTACCACCATCTGCGCTCTGTCCTCTGTATATAAAGTGAGGCTGATTTCAGATGAGCTGTGGAAACAGCATAGCCGTAGCTTTATTTAGAGTATGTCTGCTGGGATGGGTGGGAAACCTATGCTGCAAGGTTTTTTAGACGACGTCTCATATAACCTCATAACAGTTAACCTGCTCTGAACCACTTTGACCATTACCACCCATTTTAATGAACACTTTTTACTTTGGAGCAGCTGAATGTGATGGATGGCTCAGGTCCTTCCTGAATTTCAGGGGTGCGTGGACTCAGTCTTATGGTGGCTGTTCTAATATATGGTGAGGAGCAGGTGAAACTGGTTTAATGTTGCCAGGAAAGAGGGACCTACCTGCCTTTCTGCAGCCTTTTTGTGCCTTCTTTAGCTCACTAATTGTCCCGCTTCTGCTAAATGCAGCCATGTACC
>JAWLRI010000228.1:425169-477912 GCA_034781795.1 Crypturellus tataupa
CAAGGTTTTTTAGACGACGTCTCATATAACCTCATAACAGTTAACCTGCTCTGAACCACTTTGACCATTACCACCCACTTTAATGAACACTTTTTACTTGGAAGCAGCTGAAAGTGATGGATGGCTCAGGTCCTTCCTGAATTTCAGGGGTGCGTGGACTCAGTCCCATGGTGGCTGTTCTAATATATGGTGAGGAGCAGGTGAAGCTGGTTTAATGTTGCCAGGAAAGAGGGACCCACCTGCCTTTCTGCAGCCTTTTTGTGCCTTCTTTAGCTCACTAATTGTCCCGCTTCTGCTAAATGCAGCCATGTACCTTTCTGGGGATATGTTTTGCTGTTAAAAGTATAAAAACTCCCTTTCCTCCCCTATCCATCTGAAACAGAGTGGCAAACCGTGCTCTTTGCAGCGGTTGCAGTGCACAGCTGCAGCAGAAGTGATGGAAAGGGACCTCAAGTGGGCAAAGTGCTACCGTGTCAGATCTGAGGGTGTTTGTTGGAGCAAAAGTGTGTTTTGCCATTGTCGTAGCTGCTGGATTCAATGGATACCGCCCCTTACCGTGTAATGGGATTATAACCTTTTGTAAGCCATGTCAGCACGCCAGTGTGTCACACCTTTGTTATTGGTGTCAGGATGGGAAATAAAGACGGCTTTCTTGCCCGTGAGTGACGACACATCTTCATTCCCGTGATGCCGGGAGAAGCATCCCGCTTTGTTTCTGCCTCTGCATTAGGGAACATAGTCGGGTGTTCCTAGTACAGACCTCACGATTATGTCTCTCCTAAGCAGAGCTTTAGTCCCTCAGCTTAAGCCTCAGGCAGCTCTTCCAGGTGTGGAAGCTCCCCTCTAAAGACAGTAAAGGGGCACCGAGCACTAGGACTATTTGAATCATCTTTAGCTGCTACTAAAAAGATGGACTTTGGAGATGTGAAGTAATGATCTAAGGTGTGGGACACAGAGCAGGGAAACGCTGTCTTTCTCCACGACATACTTGGAGCTCAGTGGGTCTGTCAGACTGGGGGAACGTGCAGATGTGGGGAAGGTATTTCCTCTCTACTTTGGGAATCTTAAATGGTTGCTGAAGATACTGTAGTGGCAGAGGTGGTCTGTGACTCAGTACTACTCAGTAACGGCCACATCTGCCAAGTCCAATAAAGGAAAAAAAAGTCAGGAAGCTCAATAATAACAAGAGACTTTATTTTGAAAAGCAAAAAAAAAAAAAAAAGTTTTCTCCGAATACCTCAGACATTCTTCCCAGACAGGGAGCACCATTCTGGCCTTGCAGCTGGCTTTGGGGAGAGGAGCTACGATGGCTGGAACAGCAATAATCCAAGCGGCCCCTTTGGCCACTGCTGCCTGCAGTGGAGGCTCCACAATGCCAAAATGCAAATTTTGTAGAGTGACTGTATGCAGCAACCAGACCTGCCTCCCAGGGGATGACTTACAGTGTGCTTTCTAGACCACAGACTTACCTCAGCTTTAGATTGTAAATTTTGTAGGAAAAATTGATAAACCTTAGCGAGCCGCAGTCTCGACAGAGATTTCCAGGTATTTCTAACATGATTCTTCTGAGGAACGACTGCACACCGAGGCCTCCAAGAATGCTGCAAGAGCCCTGCACATACAGCCACTTCGGCTCTTATCATGAGCAGTCCCACCCTTGTCTTGCCTTATCGAGCTGAAAAGCTTAGCCATGAGCACTTGCAGGGCCCTCACTGTGTGCGATAAGGTATCAATATTAAATTGTGCTTGGTTGTGGGCTTTAATTTTTGCATGTGTGTTTTTTTCTGCCTTATCTGTAATCAGAAGGTACGTGATTCAGCCCAGTATGTTTCCAGTTGTGCGTTATCCCATGAAGAGGGTCTCTCATGGGACATCGTGACTGTCGGCGGCTGTCAGCCAAGCCAGAGGGAAGGGCGAGAACAACCATCCTAGTGACAAGGGCACAGTCTGCCATGATAGTTCCCTAATTTCTTACTATTGTAGTCATAGCTATAGCTTAACAATGTACTTATTATAGACTCTTATAGTTTGGTCCTAGTTGCAGTGTGCTTTGAGGCATCTGCTTGAAATATAATTCAATACTATTAATTGTTCAGGTTTCAAAAAAAAAAAAAGCCAGGAGAACTATGGAATCTGTGCCATTTCACTGGTTTTGAACTTTTCAGTTTTGGAACTTAAAAATTTCTGTGGGCAAAAATTAGCACATCTAGAAGGATGTAAGCTTTATTTTTCATGGCACCATTTCACCAAAATGAAATTGATGTTTTCTGCAAAAATCTTCTGGAAAAATGACCTAGAACACACAGTTTGGAAAGCTTTGACGATACTCCATCAGAACTTGTGTTAAATTTCTTTCAAAAAAAAGTAATTGATTTCAGATGCAGGTGAAACATAACTGCTCAGCCCTTAATTCAGGGGACATGAAGTTGCCAGGAGGTTCTCCTGGAAGGAGAAACCTTGGGCACTTCTAGTGTTCAATTTCTTGCTTGGATCATCAGCATCTTTTAATCCAGTTTATTCCTTAGACTGTATTCTTTAATATTTCACATTCTAAATATCTGGGAGATGATAGGATCAATAAACATTTGTTGTTTCCTCCTAGTAAGTTGGCTTACTTCATTTGGCTATGGATACACGAGCTAGTGTGTCAATAATTTCTGTAGTTAAAGGAACAACAGAGGATAAAGCTTTCTATTCTCCCTTGCCTAGTAAATCCCACTAACAAAGTTATATATATATGCTGTATATTTTAGATTTAATATTTAAAATCATCACAATAACATCACAGGAGATCTCCAGTATTAGGAAAAAGGATTCCAGAGGATTGATAAAATAAAGAAAAAATGTGTAATTCCAAAAACAAACACTTTTTTTTCCCCCTGCATCAAACAGAGTTGTGAAATTTAAAATGACAGTAGAGAAAATGTGATTGTTTGGTGTAAAGCTGCACAGCCTGGCCCTTGGTTTAATTTCTGTCATGTTCTAAAGATTATTTTACTGTGTATCGAATCTTTTTGCATTATGCATGTGACTAAATCTATGGGGCCCAATGACCAGAGCAAAAAAGACCCAGAAAGGCATTAAAATAGTTCAGCCCATTCAGCTGCAAAATCATCTTACACATATTTCCCTCTAACTGATTTTTTTCTATGTTATTGTCAAATACAAACCAGCAGAATATCTCCTGGTCTGGAATCCTGTCCTCTTCAAGCAGTCAGCAGGTCTCCTTCAGCCTTGCCTCCTGGCTGCTGCATGTTCATGTTAGGATCTATGAACAGCACTGCTTTCCTGAGGAATATTTATTTTTTACTTCTTTCCATGCATTCTTAGTTTATGGAGCTCCTTTATTTCCAGCATCCATCTGCATTTGTTCTTCTGTTATTTTACACTACCTGCAGAACTTGCAGAACTATCAATAGCACCGTGTGATCAGTCTGCAGGTTTATTTTGATATTCTGTGAGAAATAAGCAAAAGCAAAAAAGAAATATTGAGATAAAAATTAATCTAAACTTTACCTGTGTTAATGATGGACCGTGAAAAGCACTGTCCAGAATGCAGAATATGCAGAATATGTATAGCTATCTTCACAGTGAATGAACCTGTTTTAATATATCGATATACAGCTGTACACCTAGAAACAGTCTTGTTCAGCTGGCTCCTCCAACTTGCAACGGATCCCTGTCAAAGTTTTGAATCCCTTATAATGTTGTTTCTCAGAACACAGATATTCTATATGTAACTTCTGGTTGTGCTATTTGAAATGGAAATGGGCTGTAAAGCCTGCCAACTCATCTTTCATGTGCCTTTCCTACTGGTGTCTTTTTTCTGCAGAATCAAGCTTGCACAGCAGAGCGTTTCTGTGTTCCCTTGTACATGTGGTGCTCGTTTAAAAAAAGGCACAATGAACTTTAGCTGTGCTGAAATTATTCATTTGACTTTTTTTTAAACTGGTGCAAAAAGTAAATATGTTTACTGTGTCCTTTTCCATTTAGTGTATTTCCCTTTTTTTTTTTAAGCCCCATTTGTGTTCAACAAGACAGCCTCTTTCTCCAAGATTAACATTTCTTATGATTGTTCCTGACAGAGGATTTACTTTCAGAGGCCCTGCTAAGGATAACCAAAAAAGGGCATGTAGCAAGACAGTTTTGGCAGCTTGCACGAATTTTCGGAGCTTTTTAGGTCTTGGTTTTCTGATGAGTGGCTTCCTGAGCATGCCTAGGGAATGACAGGCATCTCTGCAGGCAGGCTGAACCCACCTTGGCTTGCGCGTACTCATTGGCTGCCTATGAGAATAAATTGAGGACAATGCATACCGCCGCCTGCCAATGGTAAACATAAGGGATATGTATTCACTTAGCATTGACTTTTGGGAGGGGCCACGGCAAGGCTGCGGCTTTATTGAGTAGGGCCGCGCGCGAGGCTGCTGCCGTGCCGCGCTCCTGCCCGCGCAGCCCGCTACTCGCTTCCTTCCCACCGAGTCCAGAGCTCTTGCCGCCGCGGAGGTAAGGGCTCGAGACGCGCGCGTGCCGGCCAGGGCTCGCATCTGCCGGCCGCGGAGCAGTGTGCGGGATCGAGCCGGGACGGGAGCATCGGATGCTCTTCTCCCCCCTCGCATCTCCTCTCGCCCTCTGTGCAGATGTTCGGTGGGGACCACAGGGCTCCTGCAGCGGGGGCGGCAGGGTTGCAACTCGGAGCACAGGGCAGCACCCGCCCGGGTCCTGCTCCCCGAATGCTTTTTTATTTCAGCAGAGCAATATTCCTCTATGTCATTTTTTTCTCTTTATTCTTTTTTTAACAATCAAAATGTTTTTGACGTGGCAATGGCTGGTGAATGGCTTTTTATTTTGCAACCTGAGAGCCCGGGCATTGGGTGTAACTGATACAGATACAGTAAAGCTGTGGTTAGCGATACTCGCTGCAGCAGATGTCCGTCATGGCAGCCTTTCATAGAAGTTTTGTTGACAATAGACGGCATCCGTTTTTGTTTCCAGCCTTCGGCTCGCGCAGCAGCATATTGCCAGCATGTTTCTTGTGAAGTTGCCTTTCCTGTTAAGAGAGTGGGGGGGAAATGCACTTGGGTGGGACTGGAGCTTTTAAAGTATTGGGCTGTGTGTGTGTGTCAGCCAGGCTGCAGCTCCAGAAGGGAGCGAGCAAGCTGTTGTTTGGAGATCCTTGGACATGCTCGGGCAGTTAGGAAGCGTTGTGCAAGGCTGGTTGCCGGTAGCACAATATTCTGTGTAGCGGGGAGCTTCACCAGGAAGGAGCTGGGAGCACCGAGGGAGGGAGGGATGGAGTCTGCTGTAGATCGCTGTCTGGGTCAAGAAAGGCAGGCAGAGACTAAGCAAACTAACTGACCCAACTGGCAGCTACGAGGGTGATTACTCTCGTATGTCCTATTTCACATATTGCTTGGAAGAAAAGGCAGGATAACTCTGTAAAATTCCTTTTTTGTGGGGTATTTATTGCCAACATTTAGTCCTTTTCTGGCAGTTTTGCCCATCAGAGAAGGTTCCTACTGCTAAAAGGCATAGAAGAGAACAACTTGTTAAAATAATGCATTCCCTCCTTGGCAGCAGCTCAAAGAAAATAAAGAGGCAGAGTGTTTCTTTTGTGAAAAATGTCTTTATTATAATTTGTCTGCTTTAGATACCAAAGTGTGAATGTCTGTGCTTGTATGATTTGGCATCAAGGAGGTCTGAGATCCTGCGTTCACTTTTTTTTCCCCTCTCTCATGAAATGTAGCAGGAGGTTTCTGTGTGAGCATCTGTAAATAAGGTTCATACCTTTTTCTCTTGCAACTGGGAGACAGTGTGGGATCCTACAGCTGCATACACCAAAACCTATCAGATGGACTTAAATCTTGACATAAATTGCAGTGGCATGATCCTTAAAGGAAGCAAGTGGTCCACATGCTTGATTAAGATGGCCTTAGAGGGAAAGTGAGGCAGGTCTATTCTCAGTATATTGGAGGAAGTTTGCCTCGCCTTGTGAAGCACTCTCAGGAGGCAGGTCAATCAAACCTATGCATTTTAATATAGTGTCTAATGTTCTGGCCATCCTGATGGTGGGGGAGAAGCCCTGGACAGGTTGCCTGTGATCAGGAAAGAGAGATGACACTATTTGTGTTTCCTGAAGACTCCCCTTGGCTGCAGCCTGCAGTGACTAGGGATCAGTTCCTCGGCCCTCATTCACAGGATTAGCCTTGGTGAAATCAATCCCATCATTAATGAATAACGGATCGGATATAAGGGGCCTGAATACGCTTCAGCATAGTCTGAATGCACTTGGACCACGAGTGATGCAAGCATGTATTAATAAGAGAGTTTCTGCAACAGTCAAGTCACGTATCCACAGAATTATTTTGATACTGAGTGGCCTAAGGGGTAACTTCCCTCGTAATTTTATTTCTTGCCCAGTGATGTGGAGTGCAGTAGCGATACTGAAAGCTAATTGATTTGAAAGGAAAAAGGGGTGGGCTGTAAGTCTCTTTGGCTGGCACTAGAGAGATTAAAGTGCATGAAGGCAGAGGGTTTCCAGTTCCACCAAGTGTCACTTGCAGGGCCAGCCCACACGTGCCATGGAGGCGCGCTGGCCACCCGCCCCTCAGACCTGTGCGGGGTGAGGGGCAGCACCGCTGCATTGCCAAAATGCCCTGTCAGAAGTGGGAGCTCTGGTGCCTCCAGAACCTCGCTGCAGGTGGAGAGAGGAGAAAGATGGGGCAAGGCTCCTGTGGTAGGCTCCCCCTTGGGATGGTATCTTGTATTTTATGAAGGAGTGGGTGGCAGGCAGACTTTGCTGAGAGCTTGTCCAGAAGCCCTCCAAGTTTCCCATCCCTGCATACCACTGGGGTGGCTCAGCCTGGTGCAGCAGTGCGGCAGTGGGTTTGGAGGGCACCAGTTTTAGCCATGTGGGCAAGCAGGACTGCCTGGGCACTGCTTCTGCATGTCTGCAGGTGCTGGGAGCTGGAGGCTGCTGGGCAAACACCAAACCCCACTCTGGCTGCTGCGTGTTAGAGCATCTCCAGATGCTTGTGGCCGTGGTGCTGCGGGCTTTGAGTGGCTTGTATGGCTGGGAGCAAGGAGTCACCTCTTCTGCAAACACTGGCACTGGTTCACCTTTTCTCATATGACTGGTGCTCTGTCACATGCAAAGCCACCGTGTTGTCATGGAGCCTTAAAATGCCCCTTGCCCTGGAGAGCTCTTCCTTCGTAAGAGCATCTCGGCCACTGCAGGAAAGGGAAAGCCTGCAAGATTTCCCTCTCAGAGGGCAAATAGGATTTGAATGTCCTGTGTCTGTTTAAAGTACGCTGCTATATTAGTAGTTCCTTCCATAAAACCTATTCTGTTAGTCTCCTGAGTTGTAATTTGTATTAAAGTGGAGTTGTATTAACTCCTATCTGCTAAGAGCCCCACCTGGTACATTTGATCACTGCATAGGAACAAAGAGAGACAGGAAACCATATATGCATAAGAAAGAGAAGGTCAAGCTCCATTAACTCTCCTTCTGCAGCATTTGTGTGGACTCTCCTGGGTGCCAGAGAAAGCACCAAAAAAGGTAACAGGGCAGACCATGCAACCCTGTGAACTTTCCCTTGCCTTTGAGGAGAGCTTTGTATATGGGGAGTTTGCAGCACTGGGCTCCAGGTGTATAAATCCTGGGGCAGACAGACCTCTCACTGCATAGAGTGAGAGTCTATCTTCAAAGCAGATTTTCCTTCTTCAAAAATTGTCTCTTCTTAGTAACTAGCCCTGGCAGCTTGTAACAAGAAAGCTGCTTCCTTACTAGAGCTCTCTCCTTCAGTAACGCTCATGTGCGGTCAGGTTTGCTGGTTTAACTCATACCTCCTGGGTGGTTTAAAGCCTTTCCTTTTCCCAGTCATCTGGTGAGAACAGATTTGAGGCATAACTGTGCTGGCAACAGGTCACCTATCTATTTGCTGTCACTTACTCTTCGGGTGCTGGTGCTTTGCAAGAAGCTGTAGCCATTGCACACTTCCAAACAGTTTGTAAAGGATTTAGCTGAAGCTGAAATTTGACTCAGAGGCATTTGAAGATCAGATTAGCTTTGACCTTTCTGGATGAAATACTGAGGTCATATGAAAGTTGAAGTATACAGCAATTTCTTTTTGCCTTTCCTAAAGCGTTGCTATAGTTCAGCTAGCCAGAGCTCACTAGGGACACTCAGTATTATAACTTGAGATCTCTCCACCTCAAGCTTGCTTCTTTTCTTGGAATGGGATTTGATTAACCAGAAAGGTTAGGGCATGTAACACTGTCAGTTAGCTGTTAGCTGTGTGGCTTGCATCCGGTGTAAGGAAGCGCTTCTTTTCGTGTGCTTTTTCCTTGGATCTGTGCTTAGTGCTGATAAATGGTGTGGGACTGGCAGCACGGCGGCCCAACAGACACCAGAATGAGCAGCGCGGGCCCAGCCGCATCCCTCTGCCAGCACATCCCAGCGAGGGCTGGATGCGAGGAATGCAGCCTGCTGGACTTCCTCACTCCCAGGCCTCCCGACTCCTGCTCCCGCATCCTGCAGCGCGACCGGGTGTGCGGCTGCAGCAGTGCCCATCCGCGCGGCCCTGCTCCGTGCCGAGCTCCCCGTGGTGGGAGGGCATCTGAGCCAGTATCCTCCTCCTCTGCTTCTGTCCGGGCATCACCAGTGCCAGCCGCTGGCATCCTTCCCCCTCCCTGCCCCTGGAATCTGCTTTTTCCCTCTGCCCGTGAACCGCAGGGAGATCTCCTGACCAGAACATCCTGCCTACGGTCTCGGTGGGACTTTGTGTTGAAGCCAGGGACCTCTCTGCTGATTAGCAGTAGCAAATGGCTGAGGAAGCAGACGGAAGAGAGAAAGCAAAAAGAAGGCCGTATCTTAAAATGCTGCCATCATTTCCATCATTTCTTCTTCCTTTTTTTTTTTTTCTTATAGTCATAAATACCTGGTGATTCACTTAACGTCTCTGTGTCTGTTTCTGTATCTCGAAGTAAAGGGTAATTTGTGCCATTTTGTATTTAGCCCATGGGGCTCCTGAGCCTTAATTCATTTGTGTTTATAAAGCATTATCCATAAACTTCAAGTTTAAGCACTGGCGTAATCCTTGTTTTTGATTACTCTCCCAGCAATAATATATCTTTTTTTTTTTTCTGCTTGTTTACAAATTTGTATGTTCCAATAAAATTGAACTGTTTTTCTAGGTTATAAGCATAGCAACCCTGAAGCCCAGTTAATAAACTGTAAAATGGAACAAACTCCATATTGACATTGAGCAGAAATGTTTGACAGGAATTTCTTGGGTGATTGCAGTTTTAACTACACTTATTTAAAAAAACAATGCACTGGTACATGCAGGTAAGGTTTACACTTGCTTCAGCTGAGATGATCTCCAAAATTGTCACATATATACCAAAACTCAGGGCTCTCCAAAGAAGAGGATAGTTTTTACGTGAAGCTATGAAGTAGTGTGGTGAGTCTGGAAGAGGGCTGGTTCTGACAAGATGTTCAACCGTATCTGCTTGTCCGGTTGTGTGGTGACACATTTGAAATTGGAGCTCTTTGGGGCCAGGATAGGCTGCAACAGGGAAAAATGGAAAGATTTCAGGCAATGAAAGTGTCCTTACACATTTCCACACTCTCTTGTGCACAAGATACAAATAATGAGTATTTCCCTTGAGACTTGCAGTGGCTGGTGTGAAGCAAAGTAGAACCCACCCGTTTGTACATTTTCTGGTTTATGTCCTTAAATGGAAAAAAAAATCTTTGGAATTTAGCTCATAGAAAGTTTATAAATAGATATGTGGAGATAAAGTTTTGTCGTAAATGCTCTGTTCTTGGATCTATTCCGGAGAGTAACCCTTTAGGCCCCAAAATAGGAAGAAGCAGGAGTATGCTGCCAAAAGCAGCACAACAATTTCATTACAGATAGAGATGCATGTACATGCATGTGTGTGCATGCTTGCACTCCCTTTCCTGTGCACTGACCCTCCCAAATGTGGAGATCTAGAGGACATGGACGTCACACCATGCACTTTTAAAAATGTGGGGTTAGGGAGTACTAATGTTCATGATTCATCAGACCACTAAGGAGACTAGACCCATGGCAGCTCTTCAAGTAAAGATTCATAGATTTGCTGGAAGTCTTCAGTATATCCCTTTCCAAAGCAGCTGGTCCTGGCTCTGGGGAAGCCGCTGAGCTGGATGAGCCCTTGTGTTGAGTTGGAACGGCATTTGAACTGTTTGAACGGTTCAACCAGATGGCACTTGAACAGCATTTGAAACTGTTCATTTGAACCATGAAGGGTTTGATGCTCCCTTGGAAGTCAAGGTTCAGCTCTGCAGCCTCCTGCAAGGCGGATTGCAATCAGCTTCAAAGGGGACTGTGCCCATGTGAAGGAGTGTGTGATCAGGCCCTTGTTTGTTTCTTATTTGCAAGGCTTTGATGTTCCCCTTGTCTTTCTGGGACTGCCACAGGGCATGTTACTACCCTTTTCCCCACTTCATTCTTTTCTTTGACAGCAAGGGCTCTGATGGTGAAATGGTCCTCCTCCCTTCCCTGACTTTTTTTTTTTCTTTCTTTTTAAAAGTCACTGATCATTCTGGTAAAATATCTTTTTCAATCCAGAAGCAAAGACAAGACCTCTACAGATTCCTTTTCATTTCTGAGGACATAATAGTGCTAGCTTGGTAATCTGGATCACCACCTTCTAATACAAGCAGCCACACCATGAAAAATTCCTTTACAGTCTTCTGGAATGGACTGCAAGATCTCTGCTTGCATCTTCTGTGTACCATAACATAATCTGTGATAACCTGCTTTCTCTCAGTAATTTCAGGAAACACTGAGCTAGGAGAGAGTTGAGACAGGAGGATGTATTTGGTCATCCCTGGAAGAACTGGGCTGCTCGGCAGAGCTTGGCCCCTGCATCACTAGGCTGAGGGCAGCATCCTTTGGGGCGCTGCGCCCATGGGTACCGAGGGTGGTGAGGAGGGAGCCGCGGCGCGTCTGGCTCCGGGGGCTACACGGAGAGACCCACCCCTGCCAGGAAAACGAGGGATTTCGCTTAGAAGTCCGATAAGCCCCAGCTGTTGCATTGCCACTTCAAACAAACCTGGATTATAAAGACTGGAGTGCAGCATTTTAATTGCTGTAAATATGAATAAGAGTGTTTAGGCAGTCAGGGTGATATGAAGCCAAGCATTTTTGTGGCTAGTATACATTACACTAACAAAAGCAGCCCAGCTGAGAACTTCCCTCCCACTGTCCTCCGTAACCAACAATGTCAATTGTCTGTGTTTGCTGTCACAATACTGGTGAAAATTGGGAACCTGGACACAAGCTGACCTGAATCTGATCTCGCTTTTTGCAGCTTCACAGTGATGTTAAACTAATGTAAACTGTACTGTTAGTTAAAATATTTATATGTATATGTATATGTATCTTGTGTCTGATCTCAGTTATCTTGGTGCAAATCTGTGTGATTTCCTTGAGCTACTCAGAATTTACAGCTGCTTGCTGTCAGAAACTGGCTCTTCTGATTTCTATACATCCCCTAAAGGACCAGAGTGGCAGGAAATTAGGTCAAAATACCAATAAGGAGCATGCGTTGGGAAAGTGCTATTTCATACAAGAGAGGGCACTGCGAAACCAGAAAGCCGGTAAAATTCCATTGCTCATTTGTTCCCTGGTGATTAAAAGGCCCTGCCATATATGGGAAAGGTCTGAGCTTCATTCACTGCAACCACAATAGTAAATGGCTTATTCACTGGACACAGGCATGCAGGCCAAGAGCGAAGGTCCCTGACAATGAAAAGGAAAAGCACCACCGTTTGCCTGCAGTCTGGTTGCAGGTTTCTTCACTGTACGTTACTAAAAGCTCATTCACTAGTTTTTGTTTTTTGTTGCTTTATTTAGATCCATGTAAACCGCAGTTTGTTTTGCTGTTTAGCCCCCTTTCCCCCTAAACCCAGACACATCAGCCTATTTCCTCTCCTCCCCGCTCATAAAACCCAAACAAGAAAAAGACATTTCCTCCACCAGGAGGAAATATAAATATATGTAGTGCCTCTTTCCCCGGTGTATCTGTTGGGGAATTTATATGAGCTAAAAGCTAGGATTAGTGGATGAAATCTTATTCTCACCTCTGGGTATAGAAAACATTATCTTCAACAAAAACAGTGATAAATGCTAGTTTCACAGAGACAGTGAAACCACAGGAGTGAAGGCAGCTTCCTTGCTTGGGTCATGGATTAATAGGGGTGAGTTCGGATCAGCGTGCGCATATTCCCCCCTTGAGAAGTGTCTGCCTCTTGCTTTGTGGAGGGGGCTGCTGAAGGGCTCCCTGGTGCCTGCACCCTTTGGAGATCTCACTGCCACCACCTCAGGTTCTGTAGTGAAACCCTATGCAGACACCGTTAAGATGCTAAGTCATTGGAGCAGTCGTGTTTACATTCCTGCTTTTCAGTTTATTTTGTTTAGGGATCAGTACTCTCTCAGCCATCAAGATTGTGGGGATAAAATAGCCTGGTTGCATTTTTATTTCACGAGGAGAAAGACAGTTAAGTGATTCCAGCAGTGGAGCTACATCGAGTTCTCTCTGAGCTGCAGCCTTTTCTCAAATTTTTATTATTTGTGTTATATTGAGCATCTTAAAAATAGTATGTTTAGAGCTTACAGACAGGTTTCTTACTCCTCTGACATTTTGGTGCAGAGCCTCAACTCTTTGTGGCCAGATACGCTGACTGATCAGTCTAATCTCCCAAGTTATAGACATTGTTGGACATTGTCCAGTTACTCATGTTTGGAAGCCAACATCCCAAGCTGGCATAGTTGCCCTTCAACTGTTACAGCCAGCCAGTGGGCCAACAGGAGGATTTTTGAAGTCTGTCCTTTGCTTGTTCAAAACATTGCTGTGCGCCCCCAGAAGGAGCGAGCACAGCTGGTGTCAGAGGACTGGTTCAACTTTTTCGTACAAACTGTCTACAATTTCCAAAAAGGGTAACTGGTAACATGATTTTTTGTCCATGCCAAGGAAGTGGAGTGTCTGACAGGTGGCCAGCTATGAGATGGCAACAGACTTACCCCTACCAGCCTAGGTTGGCTATTGACTGGCAGCCTGCAAGTGTTTTCACATCTCATTACCAGCCTCTTGACACAGGGCACTGCCACTGCTTCTAGCCTTAAGAGAAATAGCAGCTTACAATAGTTAAAGTCTCTGATACCTCTCTTCAATGTGGAGATGGTTGTTTTATTGATTTTTTTATTGATTTTTTTTTTTTTGTATGCCTGAAACTGGCTCCCTCCACTTGATCTGAAGGCTCAGGCTGTCTTAACTCAAGGAGAAGGAGAGCGTAAAGCAGAGCCTGCTATGACACAGTGTTGCTTTTCATCTCTGGACTGCAGTACTTCCAAGAAGGCACCATTTGATCATTATTGTGAAGCTCTCCTTTCTAAGACTTCAGCTGCTTGCTGAAGCCCTACAGGAACTCTAATTCGGCCAAAAAAAGCACTGTCAGGTTGTGAAAACTGAAAACAGCTCGATAATGTGGTAGTAACACATGAATGCTTCTGTTTTCTGGCTGTTGAAAGGTTTGGAGAGCCAATTTGGAGATCAAAATTGTTGGATATCTAGTCTCCTTTAAGTTTCTCCACTTAGGATCTGGATTGTGAGAAACTTTGCATTATGTCAGCTTCTTGAACAGTTTCTCGAACCGCTGGAAAAAGCCTCTGAATAACAAGCAAATTGAGTGCAGTAAGTATTAATGCATGCTTAAATGAACTGTTTATTTCTTCACATCTACCATCTTCAGTCTTCCTGAGCCCAAATGTAGGATGTGAGACTATTTTTTTTCCTCCCTTTCCTTTCTTAAGGGGTGGTGTAAATGATACCTGATTCAAGGAGACCCTTCCCCCTCCCTTAAGTAATTGGGGTTTGTACAGTCTTTTCCTGGTTTCCTCTAGAGAAGCTTTGCAGAAGTTCTTCAACCCTACTGCTCTGCCCTGGGACTCCCTCCCTTTGTTTGCTGGTGTCTATAGCAATGGCTGCTGTCAAAGCCATCATTTTACAGGATAAGTGTTCTGAGCTGCACTGAAGTTTTTTAGCACATACCCTTTGGTGTTGTGTTACCTCGAAGCTCTTAGTCCATTGTCTCGGAAAGGACTTCCATGTTCAGTAAAGATGTTCATTACTTCAGTTATGAAACCAAAAAGCTGGAGTGTTGTTCCTGGGCCATCTACTCTAAGGAACATTCTAAGCATCTAAGGTCTTCCACAATGATTTTTTTCCCTATTTGCTGCTCACTGTAATAGCTGTGAGCTCATTTCTTGGAGTCAATATATAACTAGCTTAATATTAAGAAGAAGAGAGGGAATAACAGTGTATTTGCCTTCTGTATCAAAATATTTGATAAAGATCAGTTCATGATAGTAAAAAAAATGAAAGGAATTTGCTATATGTGTAATAAATATGTTTCTTTATAATGAGCAGATTTAACTGGTGACAGCCTATGAATCTGACTTATATGACCAAATGCAGTTATATACTTCTGAAAGCCTGGAGACTGGCGCAATGACCTGGAAAAAACATTATAATCTGAGTACGTTATTTTTCTCTCTCCTGTGAGCCTTCAAGTCAATGGAAAGGCACTGATGGAAAGACTGTTGGCATTAGCAGGCATGGAACTGGTTTCTTCGGTCTTGGTTCAGTGCTTACAGGTCACTGAGTTGAATTTAAATCTTTATGTTCAAAGCTTTTTTTCTTGATATAGAATTAAATAGCGGAGGCTATAGGCACTAAAAAAAAGAAAAAAAAACAAAAACAAAAGCAAAACAAAAAAAACAACTTAGGAAAGACCTATTAGGTCATCTTGTCCCTTTTCTCTCAGCAGTGCAGGATGACTCCCTGAAGTACATTCACACGTGTTTTGTCCATAAACACCTCTGTTTATTAACAAAATACAATAGCTGTAGTTTTTCAGTGAGGATTGGGATAGTTTGCTATACTTTCTCATTTTTAGCAAGGGGAAATAGCTATCATTCTAAAACATATTTCTTGGCCTTTGGATATTGCTCATGTGAATTCAAGCAAAAAACCCTAATGAATGGAAACTTGCAGAAGAGTTAACAGCAGCTGGTTTTATTATGGACCATGGCTCTTACATGATCTCACGCTAGTTTAATACAAGTGTTACCTCACTGAGTTCAATGGAACTGCTTTTCATTTGCAAGGGAGTAAATGAGGCCAGAATCAGTCAGAGACCAAGGGAGACTTTCTGTGAGAGAAGTTTAGTTTGGGGAATGTACTTCACATACATATAAAATATATGGGTATACTTGCATCATCACAGTAAAAGTGTCAGGCCACCTGGGAGAAAGGGCAAATTCTGCTTGGAATATCACCAGTGTAAATCCAGAAAGAGACTAAGGTAATTTGCCAGGGTGTGCTGAAGAAGTAAGTACCTTATTATTCAGAGTGCCATGTTTAGTCACTTTCGTACTGGAATTCTGACATTTCCCTGATGAGATGGTTGGGAAATAGGGCAGAATACGTGTGTTCTGCAGGGAACTTTTGTTTTTTTGGCTTCTTAATTTCAAACATCAAATTAAAAGAGAAATTGTGCCGACTGTTACGGATCCAGCTCAGACAAAAGCACCACATGTGCAGTCATTCTGCCTTGAAACTATCAAAGCAAACAGTGAAATAAGAACCAGTTACTGTTTTTTTTTTTTCCCTGAAACCTCTCTCCAAAATTGTGCAATAGTACATCCTACTTAAAGTTGAGTCTTCAACTAGGTAAAGTTCTAGGAAGGCTGCTGAGACATACTGAAAGTATCATTTTGGCCCCCCAAAGGGCTAAGAAACTTTGAACTGCTTGAAGAAGTTCTTGAAGTGCAGTGGATGCGTTACTTTATAAGCACAATTCTTGGGTACTCTAATAAGGCTGCAACTGTGAAATAGATTTTGCTTTTGGTCTATGTGTGAGGAAATAGCTGAAAAAGTGACATATACCAATTAAAAGTGAAGAAAGTCCAGGGAAGAGGTTTTATCTTCTCAGTTAATTGGTCTTGTTATTTGCTTCTAGTGTTTTGGTTCATTGCTATCTCTTCCCTCAAAAAAGTTGTCTGGGTAACATGCATATTTGGAACCAAAGTCTACAGTGTCTTCAATGAAAGCTCTGAAAGTATCTTCTTTTATGTGTTCTTTTTTTTTCCTCCCTGTGATGGTGATGAAGTTTGATCTTTAGGTCAGAATTGGGGAGAGAAAGCAAAAATAGTATGGAAAATGTTCTAAATGATCCTATCTGCTTCTAGAAAGGGGAGCTCTTATAGAGAAAGTTAAAGTCAGTCCAGCTGATTATATGCTTTTTACTATTCGCTCTCTGAGCCAAAGCTAATTGCACAAGCCATAGAAAACATGAGGCAAAATCTAGTATCCCTGTGGTTCATACAAGTGCTAATTGTTCCCACTGGTGATGCAGAAGTGTGTCCTCACAGAGCTGGACTGAAATTACCAACTTGTTTCGTGTAGGGTGCTATTCTGTCATCGAACAGAAATGACTTCTGTTGGCTGCAGTGCTCTGCCAGATTCACAGTGGTAGTCATGAAACAAAGGCCCTGTGGCTCAGAGGGTTTGTAGGTATTTAGTCCCTCCTTCTGAGCAAATTAAGTGATGATGAGAGAGAAATGTCCTTATATGATAGTCTCATTTGAATATAGTACTACAGATTATTTGCCTGATTGCTTCCAGTGTGCTTTTGCTGTGACAAACCATGTTCTTGCTATACCCATGCTGTCTTTAGATGAACAGAGCTTGTCTAAATGCAAGCTGATTTAAAAAAAAATATTGGGCATATCATAGGTACCTCCTTTAGGATAAAACTGGCTGAGGCAGTATCGAAAACCAATGAAAGAGGCGGAGCAGAAACCAGGAATTCTCATTCCTGCAGCAAGACACACAAGTCTACATTGTGTTCACATCCCAAGATATTCTCTTAGGTTAGCTATTTATTTGTCATTTTTGTCGTAGCTCTTAGGACTCTTTTCTAGGACTACTGTATTGACTACAAGAGAAAAGAAAAGAGCAGTTTTTGTCTGTAGGGAAAAAAGATAAGTGTATTTGGTACAAGGTTATCTGCTGCACATTCTTCTTCATTAAGATTTTTATTGGCGAAACATGTACATAGGTGTTGTCTAGTAACTTGAATATTGTGAGAGGTGATGTCTTTTATTTGATACTCAATTCCTCCTTCACTGGCTTGATAAGTCCAAGGTTCGCATGGAGTGTTACGGTGAGTGTTACTCAATCCAAAGTAGTCTGGCCACCCTTGATCAATTTAACTTCTGATCAATAAAATTTCATGGTAAGATACGTTGAATCGGAATCCTGCTGCTGGGTACTTGCTGCTGCTAAAAATAGTAAGACAGTCTATGTGTGTGGAATTGTATTAGTATCTGACTTATTGGATTATTTTTTTAAGGAATCAAAAGGGATTCTATCTTAAAGCCTGTCTGAGGCACAGACGGACAAGAGACTGTAGGGAAACAGTTGAGTTTCTCATACAACTTTGGTGCTACTTGCTCTACTAGGAGCAAAACCATAACTCTCTGAAATATCAGAAAGCAAAGCTTTATGTACCAGATGTGACTTTGCATTTATACAGGTGCAACTGGTTTCAACTGAAGGACTATTTTGAAGAAAGATGGAATGTCTCATTTATGTCATTGATATAAATTACTTTTTGACATTTACATGAGTGGTAGAAAACAAACACACTCCGCTTGTGTTGGTGCTCTTGTTGTGTGCATGAAAGAAGACCTGTCCTCCCTACCCTTATGTATTTTCTGTAAGGTTATAATGCCCCTATTCAGTATTCATAAAGAATGTAGTAGCTACGTAACTTGACTGCTTGATGAAGAGAGGCAGTTGCAGAATTACACCCACCTGAAATCAATGATTTTTGCAAATGAAAATTGTTTATACAAACAATTAAAAAGAAATATAAATAGTGGTTTACAACATTTAGATGGGTAGCATCACCCAAATGTTGTTCCTGTTCACTGCATGCACTTAAAATATGCATCACACAAAATCTATCATCTGGGATGTCCAATGTTAAGTGCAAGTTCCCAGTATAAATCTGAAGTTTTGTCAACCTGAATTGAGCACCTTAGGTGGTATCAGGAGAGTTTTTGTTAGTTTGTTTATTCTTGAAAGGGTAGAGGTGGTAGAAACTCTGAACCAAAATGAGATACAATTCTCTAACTCCTTACGCTTGGGCCTTGAATTACATTGTTGTATTAAGCATCTAAAGACTGAATTCAAATTACTATTCAGCGTTCCACCTCTTTAATTCAGTGATGTCTAGAAATTATTTGGGAACCAGCCATTCTCTTGGCAAATTGCTTCCTAACAAGGCAAGAGTCAAAACTTGGGGTTTGCCAGCAGTATTGAGTGCGCATCATGTCTAAGACATGCTGACTTGTACTTAACTTAGTCACAACATTAAAGCTGCTGTTTTAAAAACCTACTTTTTCTATTACCTGACCGCTTTATTTTGTATATGTTTTGCTTCACTTGACCTTTGTTGATAAGGCCTTACCTTCTGGTTTAATAATATCACAGCAGCATAAAGCATCTGGACAATTTCTTTAAGTAGCTGTTGGACAATTACTCTGTGGTCTTTTACTGCTTTTTGCAAGCAAATGAAAAATGCCTGGCCTAGCAATTACAGACCAGGTTCATGTCTATTTAAAAGCTTATTCAATTTCTAACCAATTGTGGTACTATATATATCCACTATATATCCAGAATATCTCTCTGGAAGTGGCACAAAAAGAACAGTTGTTCCTCATCTCCCTCAAGAGATTAAAACAATCTCATGGGTGTGGTAGAGTACTAAAGTAAAAGTTTAATAGAGAAAAGTGCCCATTCTGAAAATCCCTTGCAGTGTATTTGGAGGCAACACTTGCAGTTCATGAAATACCATACTGGTGTTTGCACATCAAAAGTGGTATGTTCGCTCCCTGCCTATTTATACTCCAATGCATGACATTTCCAACAGCTTTTGGAAGCAGTCATTCTGACCAATACTGGAGTCTCCCATGGCACAGTGAAGTCTGAATTGCCCCAATACTTTTATCATTTTTAGGATCCCCTGAGTATCATGGTTTGGTTGTTGCTTACTTACACTCCTAAAAGAACAGCTAATTTCTGGTCATTGTGGGGGTTTTGAACAAAGCCTATTCAATTTTATTTCCCTATGTTAATATCTGGTGCAGATTCCCCCAAAAAGCTTATGCCTGGCTTTGACTTTTACTCGTGAGTGTGGTCATTTGCTTAAAATGCCAAGTTGTACCCTGTGTTGGTGATGGAGAGGAGGAAGGTACTATTTACCTTGAAGCTCTTTAGTCATGCTCTGTTGCTCTAAGTACCAGATTTTGTTAGGAATTTCAAGTGTTATTGTCATTCTTGTGCATAAAATTATGTAGATTGAAAAAGCTTCATTTAGAGGAGCACAAAGACATATACATTAAGCTAATTGCTGTCTGGTTAACGTAGCCTTGTTAACATAACATGAACAGAGAGAAAAGAAAATGAGGTACTTTGAGCTACAAGGTAAGGAATATGGATCCTGTATTGTACGCTAAGCACAGTATTACATTTGTTAAATGTGTGTATGGTTAGCAGCTCTAAGCACTGGATGCTGTCTTTGATTATAACAGTGCTGAACTTTATCTGCAAAATTGAAACCTCTGATTCCCTAGCACATCAGTAAGTGAAACCTAAGCACATGTAATCTGTAAAAATAAATGTAGTTACTTTAGCAAATGTATTACAGCTGGCCAGGTTTAATGTTGAGATACCTGTTTCTTATAGCTGACTAGTGTCAGAAGACAGAGGTGATGGCTTGAGCTGCGTGACGCAGACAGAATGGAGGAGAAAAATTATTGCCCTGCATTCTTCTGACTGTATATTAAAGTGAATTGAACTGAGTTGCAGTTCTGGCCTTTGACACTTGTTCCCACTGTTTTCTTCTGTTTAAAGCATCTTGGGGAGGGTAGCTTTTTCATTTCAAAAGCTCTGGTAAAGTTGCAGCTAAATGGACTGCTTCAAAGTTGAACACTTGATTAAAATCTTCCTGTATACCTAAGGTATCTGAAAGCCAGATCTCTTCTAAGGCATGCGGAGCAGCAGATGGGACTCTCTATTCTGTTTTTCTTGCTGCTTTGGTTTTGCTTGGTGACCTGAGCAGATTTTTTAGCCTTGTTTTACTTATCCCTGAAACAGATTCTTTGAATTTCCATAGTAGCATTGAGGTAAAGGTCAGATAGCAGCAAAAGCACCTCAGTGTGGTTCCCCATTTGATGTGGTGATAGTGGTGAACTCTTGAAAGTGTGTGGAGGATCTCCTGGCATTACGAGCACTGACACAAATCCTAGCCTAGGTAGGTGTAGCACTCAACATTATTCTCCCAGTTCTCCCAAACAGACTTTGGGGGCATTTCCTATTGCAGGTAGGATCTCCCTCATCTGCTATGGTAATGGGTAAGGGTGTGCTTGTTCCTCATTCTTTTGGAAGCTTCCACTAAAGCTACTCTTTCTTACAGGACTGTTCTGCTTTGAGACTAAATTAGTGTTTCCAGAGTGCTTGGGGGTACTTCTGTGAAAGGTGCTGTGGAGGTGCTAAGTGCATTGTCTGTTGTTAAATAAAGCAATACCCACAATAATTAGTGACTAGATAAGGTTATAATCCACAGCTAAGCTTTTCCTATTCTTGCTCTTTGATCTTCAAGGTTTTTAATTCCTTCTTTTCAAGGTAGTCTGTGTTTCTGAAGTGCTGTGGGTCAACCCATTTTTGGTGATTAATCCAAACAGTTGGGGTAAATTATTAGGCTTGCAATTTCAGTCTTGACTTAGCGCACCAAGCTTTTTAGAATTTCACACTAGGAGTTGTAGCAATATTTAGAAATACTGCATTGAAATATGAGTGTAGGTTATAGGACAAGATTACTAATAAATAACTAGTAGTTAGCACATGTATCAGTTAAAGTACTTCTCTCCCCTTTAGGAAGAGAACGACAGATTTAAAGCAGGCAAGGATCTCAGTATTAGAGCCAGCCCAGCAGAGGTGTGACAGCCACAGGAAGAGAAGGCTTAAAGCGGCTTCCTGTGCATTTCAGACGCTTCAAGGAGCAGCTGTAATCCAGCAGTAATTCTATTCCCCAAGGAGGCTTTTATGGCAATAACGACAATGCTAAGGGATGCCCTAGACTGTGCTGGAGCAGCCCGGGCTTCTCTTAATTTAGGGATGAGTAAGTTGTTGCCTCCCTGTCTTGGCTCCAGTTTTGTCCCTGGGAGCAGCGTGAACCTCGCTGCTGGTGCATGAGACGAGAGGCACATTGCTTGTCCTTCTTTGGGGCTACACCGCAGGCAGTTAGCAGAGGGAGAGTACATGCTGGACCTTGTTGCACAGTTACCGTCATTCTTTTATTGGTGTGTGCTGGCGTTGCCAGGAGAAGTTTTTATCCTGTGAGATGCTGCTGGGAGTGCCCTGTGGATCTGGGAGCAACTGTGCAGCCTGACCTTGTGCCTCCCATCTTCCCATGCCTCCTACTACTAGAAGGGTAGCAGTAGTGGTGGTTTTGGTTGTTTTTGCTTGTTTGTTTGTTATTCTTTTTAAAGAAGGAAAATTGCACCTTTGGCTTGACTTACAGATGTTAAGTGGGCAAAATTCCTGCTCAGGATGATTCTCAGTCTGTGTTGTGTATGGCCCCTAAACCCCAGCAACTCATAGCTGAGATTTGTTTTGTTTGCTTGCAAAGGAAAATTAATATATTGTGATGGGCAATGCATGGCACATAAGTCAAACTACACAAACAACTGAGGATTTTTGTGTTCTTATATCTGTCCATGGATAATATTTAGAAAACAAAGTCCTTTGAAAACCTTAAAGAATTTTGGCTGCCTTTCAGAAAGGGTAGAGTTAAGTCAATAAAATGCTTGGTAGAGATTGTATGTCCCCAAATGTATTTTATCTTGACAGGTTATATACTATTGAGAGCTGCAGCCATGACTTGAAGCCAAGTTAGGAAAAGGACACTTCTGTTACAGGGCTGTATTTGATGGGAATCGGAGGAGGGGAAGAGAGAGAATAGAGTATGCTCTAAGAATGCCAAATGCAGAAAGCTTCCCTAAGTCAAGTTCTTGGGTTGTATAAATCATTGTAACTCCACTGTCATCAATAGGTCTTTACTGATTTACACCCTCCGGGCATCTGGTTGTTTTTGGTTTTACACAAGCCTAATTGCTCTGGATCCATGAAGGCAGGGGTTTAATAGAGGTTATATTGATGGGCAGCAGCTTGTAATTTAAGTAGAAAAGTTTCTAATTTTTATAATTTTGAGGCTATTTCTGCAGGTGCCTACAAAAAAAAGGCAAATTGGGTAATGTCTGGCCCGCTGGTCCTCTGTCTGAATGAAATCTGTATACTTTGTTCCACTGTGCTTATGTGGCTTTATTGAAATTTGCTCATCAAATAACTTGCCTTTTATGCAAGAGTAAAACTGGGGAGAATAGGCTGTCTGGTAGGAGATGGCTTTACTGGAGTTATGTGACACTTGAGCAGATATTTTATTACCCTTTTACCTTTCCATCTGAGAGGAACCTGAAGAATTCATCCTAATAAAAGGGGAATAAAATCTCAGTTATGCCTATTGAAGAGTCTGTATATCCATTCACACTATTTCATGATTATAACTCTTCTGATCTATGATGGCAGAAAAGCTGGGTCTATTTAACAACGAATTATCTAATATCTGTTATCTTCAGCCTCTGAATTAACATAAAGGCCAGCTCTTATTTCTTGATGAGAATTTAATGTAAAGGGTATAGTTTGGCAATGGGTATTATGTCTATTGACAGAAGGCATTTTTAATATATGCTAACCTCTTTTTTAGGAACCTTGAATTCAACTTGCAGATTGTACAGGAAAACTATACACAGGAAGCACAGAATGCATTTTGGTTATAGCTTCTGACTGACAAGGAATGGAGGAGCAGCTTTGTGGGAATTTGCAGGTTACATTGTCAATGTTTACTCAGTGTCTTAAAAATGAATATGAACATAAGTAACACAGGTGTATGTTCTCTCCCAAAGCTTTATACAATTATATGCAAAACTTTATATTCCAAGTTAATCAAATGATCTTCATAAGTATAGACAAAGTTTGTGTTCCCTCATAGACATAATTGAGAAAATGGTGTTTTGTGTTGCTACTGTTAAAAGAGATTTTTTATAACCATCGTTATATATTTTTCTTATTTTCAAAATGGAGAAATATGTAATTTTTCCTCCCTAACTGTTCTGTCCTTGAGGCAGTGAACAATAGTTTAAAGCTGATAAGGGATGCAGTTGAAAATGCAGCTGCTGACTACAGTGTGAAACCAGATGCTCAGAATTAAAAACTGTCAAGGGTCATTGCTTCAGCTGCCATAAGTTGGTGTTAGTTTGTGGTGGCTTTGCAGTGTAAGTCCACAACTTGCTAATATTTACTTACTCTCTCATTTTCATTAAAAAAAAAGACCTTAAAATTTATATATTTGGACAAACTAAGTCTCTTGAAATCCTCCGAGGAGAAAGGCCTTAAGCTAGAAATGCCTTCTCTATCTGCTGTAGTTTTCCCATTAAGTGACCTGAAGCACTATTAAAGTGTCTTTTTTTTTTCTTCTTCTTCTTTTTTTGTTTCCTTGTGGCTATGCATGTTAGGGTGATAGAAGGTTTTATTTTCCCTAGACATCGTCTTTCATATATTGAGTTTCAGTCAGATAAATTAACTGGAAGGTGGGATATATAGAGAATATAATTTATATATGAAGTATTGTGTTATTTCTCTCCTATGCAAAAGGAGAAAGCAAAAAATTGCTTATGGGGGAAATTTAACAGGGTGCAAAGGTGTTAGCTTCCCCCATCCTCCCTAAACTCCACTAGTTCTGCCTGGTGTGGGATTCGATCCAGGATAACGTGACAGAGGATGTCAGGTCTTCACTTCTTCCTATCAAATATGTTTAGACACTAGGGGAGAAAACCTCACTCTGCTGAAGCCATTTATTTCATAAGGGCTGGAATACTGTCTTGGCATTTTAAGACCTACTGCTAATTATATAATTGTCTTGACTTCAGTGAAAGCAGGATTGATCCCTTAGCTTCTAGGAACGGCAATTATAAAGCATGTCCAGTAAAGTGGAAGTTATTCATTTGCTCTCTTGAGAGGCCTTAAGTTTGAATTAAAAGAGCTCTTGCTTGCCAAAGCCTTTGTTGAGTCTTCATTGATTTTTTTTTTCTGGGTTCCAGATCTTAAAAAATGTTTTATTCAATTGGATAATTAAAAATATATTAAAACATTTCAGGAGACTGTTAACTACATGATCCCTTTGAACTGAATGGCTGTGTGACTCATTTTTAGAGAGACATATGCTGAATGAGACTTGGTCTGAAGTTATGGGGACTGAATGGCATGGTGCGATGCAGAATTACAAGGTCAGATAGAGCTGATGTCAGTGTAGTTACTTAATATTGTTGTTCTCTGACAGCTCTGTTGTGATTTAAGGCATGCAAAACAATATACTTAATCAATGTTTAGGAAACACTCTTAAATACAGTTCTTCGGACATATTCTTCCCCTACCTCCATTTATAGTCATACTAATCATTAATAGATTATAGTTCAGAATGTAGTTATGTCTTCAGGGAAGTGTAATAAAATCTGTATTGCTTAGCCTCTGCCATAGCTGTTTCGAAAGGGAGGACTTCACCTTCAGGTCTGTCTGTCCTGCATGTTTCATGATCAGTGAATTCACTCAGTTTGCCATTGTGCAATAACCTCTGAAGTGTGCGTGTTCAATGAGGTTGTCTTCAACACTACGCTAAAAGAGTGAAACCTATGCTGCTATGAAAGAGTATTATAACGTCAGGTGAGTCCCACAGAGTAAAAAGAATTTTTTAGTAATGGATGTGCTTATTTAGACATGGTTAAGGTTGTATTGGACATATCTGGCTTCTTTTCTTGTGAAGCAGCTTCTCACTTTTTATGTTTTCACAGGGTCATTAGGACTATTGACTGTAAATACAGAACCTTCCTTTGCTGGACCAGCTTTTTCCCTTGACTAAAACTATCCAAGTGGTCTAAGAGAATTTGTACTATAGGGACTGACAAAATAAAGACAACCTAAAGCAAAAAGTGTGCAATGAGCGATGGATATATGATTGGTAGAGATTTAAACCTTCAAAATTGCTCTTAGGAGCACCTGAGGGTGTTTCTATTGTTTCTGAAAGTCCTGCTGGAATTATGACCCAATACAAAGGAAGTGGCATTTTGGGTGTAGCATCAGTGTTTTTCCGAAGTCACACCTCCCCAAAAGCAGACATTCTTTTCTTGCTTTGACTGGTAAGAATCCAGATGCATGTTTTATAATTTGGTTTACTCTGGATCTATACTCACACAAGCAAAGACAGAATATTGGTCCAGATGGGGATGCTTAAACCACCAGCCCATATCTTCATTTCTCTTCCTGCAGTTTGTCTTTCCTTTGAAATTCTGGCCACCCAGGATAGTTTCTGAACACTGTGATCTGGAATATTCTCTTAAAACAATACCTGCAAAGTTATTTCATCCTGGTGATTCATTGCCATCCTTCCTAGCATTTTTTGCTTTCCAGTTCTTTCTACAATGATCTTTGATTTGGCAAGCCTAAGGCAGTAATAAAAAGAAGCAGCTAGTCTTTCATTCAGTACGTGGTTGTTCTGTATCCTCTGATTTCCCTCATGGCCGAACGTGTAAGGCACCCAGTGCTCAACAGTGTCGTTCGTATCAGATTTCTTTAAAAATATGATTTTTTCAAGCTTGTTTATGAGAAGTGCTAGATGAGCTGCACTGAGATGAAATTTGTTTTCTTTGTAGAACAAGATGGCCCAAATGGAAGTTTTTATCAGACTTTCCTCCTGCCATGAAAGTCTGGTTGTTAGGAAGAAGGAAGGGCTGTGTGCAGACTCCATACTCATGTAACCATTGGCCTTACGTATGGAGACTGTCAGGAGAGCTGCTTACTTATGGCAACTTTATTCTTTTTTTTTTTCCTTTGTTAAGTAAAAAGCTGTCAGGATCATGCCTAAGGAAATCACTTTCCAGTGGTGCTGAACGTCATCAGGTGTCACGAGGTAGATGAGAAAAATAAATTTGTAAATCTTTCCAGCTATTTAGCCTTTGACTGTTATTGTAAAAGGACTAAAAATACTCAAAATACACATTCCGTTGGATTTTCTTTCCCAATCTGAAAAAACAAATAGTCGATCTAAAGTCTTCTTAATGGAAAATGATTCCCAAGGGAATAGAGAGCTTCTGGTTCTTTTCCAGTAACTAAAATGTTAACATTGAAACAGGAAGTGCATATAAATATCTACTCAGCAAATATGCTACACATTTATGTAGCTAAGAGCATAAAGGTTAAGGGTGTCCACTTGGCGCTGGGAATGCTCCATGTTATCCAGGTTTACAGTTCCATTATTGTATTTAAAACCTTTGGGAAAAGTATAAGTACTTACCAAATATTTGCATTTATCCACTCCCTTGCAAATCATTTGCAATAATGATATTTTAAAGATTTTGTTGGGCTAGCTCAGTGGTTGTGGAAATTCTGTAGTCTGCCCTGTCCCATACCTGTAAGTTTTTCATTTGCTTTAAAAGTAGCCCTAGAATTAAGGGAAAGATAAATCTTACGCTGTCCCCTACTGAAAAAGGATTGGAGGATTTTTACAGTTTGGGGTGGGGAGAGAAGTAGGCCTTGGAAGCTTTGTACATAAAATCAATGGTGGGACATATTCCAAAGTCAACAAAATATACTGTGGATCTGCTTCTGTAACCCATAACTCCCATAAACACTCCTTTTCAATATGAAAAGTACCACAGCTGCGGTGGGATTATTCAAGTGAAATGGGTTAGCAGAGGAGGCTTGGCTCCTACTGACTGTAGTTCCATAATCTGAAAGCAGACGGTCCCTTTAGATTTTGGACGTGATTTGGGGAAACATGTATAAAACATGCTAGTCTTTCTTGAGCAGTTATTATGATAACACGCCAGAATTAGAAACCTCTGGAAAAAGTCAAATGATGAGTAAAAGTTGAGAACTACTACTACTACTGAGAGATACTACAGCTGCTACTACTTACGATTCAGATAAAACACACAGACGATTGAAAGATTGGATCTAGGGGATAGTGAGCAGTGATGAAGAAAAGGCAGCTGTACAGTGCAAGATGTGTCACTCAAAGAGGGTCTATTCATATAAATTGTTGTAATACAGCCAAATGCAAAATCATATATCCAGGAACAAGGAAAACAGTGTGAAGGATTGTATCTTGTCTGTATGAACAATATCAAAGACTAATAAAAATCAAAGCTGGGTACCTCCATGGGGAGAAATATTGGCTACTAACAGATTCTATGATTCTAGCAGAGAAAATCCTATCTATCTAATATCTGGAGTCTGAAGCGACGTAACTAATTTAGGTACATATTTTTCACAGTCAGGGTGAAGAAGCACTGGATGAAAAAGGTTTGGTTGAACCTTCATCTCTTGATGCCGATCCCAAAATGCAACATCTGCTCTATGTTGCACTGTCCCACTGTTCTGTTTTGTCTTTCAGTTTGGAAGTTTCCTCAAGTGTGCTGTGTAAAACCTGATTTGGAGAATTCATGCATACTATATCCTGGAATCCTGCTAGACACATTAAAATCCTTCTGATCATGTCTGGAGTGTGTGTTGTAACAAGAGTGTTAACCTTTTTTTAATTAAAAGCCCAATCGGAGTACTTTCTTCTAATGATTCATAACTGTGCCATAGTCTGCCTGGAGGAGTTCCTATAGAAAAGTTATGCAGAGACATGTGGAAAGAAAAAGAAAAAACACAATGTATGGGAACTAGTAAGTCCTTCTAAAAGAAAAGTGAAGGCTAATACAGGCCTCTCCCAAAGTAGGCTTCCTAAATAAATAAATTAAAAAATAGGCATTAAAGAGCAAGAGACTGGAAATGATCAGTGAGGTGCACTGTTAGAAGACATTCTGAATGAGGGCTTTCATAAAAAGTTTTCGGGCTGGAATTTAGTGTAAATGTAACTGCTACATTAGTGTTTCACTAACATAAATCAAAAGGAGATAACATCATATAAAACAGTTTTGCTCTGCTGGGTCTCCAGAACCAGGGCAAGTTATTTTAATAAATAACTAATGATGTAATTTCTAATTATGAAATGTTTTCTTTAGACAGTAGGTTATCTCAGTGAAATAACAGAAAAAAATATTATTTGATAATTATTTTAATCTATGTCTTATTCAGAATGGAAGAAATTCACTTAGAGCTGTCTGAATTTCATATGAATTGTCCTTTTATTGCTTTAGGAATAAAGGGTGAGAGTCCTATGCTAAACATTTATCATGAGACTAGAGACTCTGCTGATTAACTGTGCTGTAGTACATTGTGAGCATGACTTAAAGAACAGCAACAACAACAACAAAACATTCTTTTTAGAAGGTCATATACGCTTCAACTAGCAGAAACAAGGCAGATAATGCATTTTTACATCTTTTTGTATGACACCTTCAAACAACGAAGGTCAAATGCATTACACACATCTTAACTTACTTTAGATGTATCCTTACCATATTGTCACGCTGAACATTTTTTTTTATGTAACTGGGGGAAAGAAACCAACACGTTAAAATGTAGGTCTTCACATCCTGGATATTGCCAATAGCGGTTATTCACTTTTGTGAGTACAGTCCAGACGACTAGCTCAGAGGAAGACACACAAACAATCAAGGTCTGATCAGAGAAACCTCACCTTCAATATTTAGGCTTTGTGTGCTAAATTTTGAAGTATTTGGCACAATTCAAATCAGTTGAATGGTCACTAGAAAGTCAATAGAAAAACTGTAGTAGAATCAAAATTCCCCAGCTGGACTTTTTAAAGCTGATCTTGGTGTTACATGGTACAGGGTAATATATGATAGTGCAAACACAGCTACAAACTGACAAGTTGAGGGGAAAAAAAAAAAAAAAAAAAAAAAAAATAAAAAAAATGCCCGTTTGAATGATTGTGTATCAGAAGAATTAAGTAAATATTTGCTGAGGCTGCTCCGATCTTGGTAGGCTCAAAACCAATGTGAGCATCAGGAAGTTCCTCTTTTTCCTGAAGCCTTGGTAGAAGGTACATGGTAGACATTGTAACTCCGTGGGTTACCTGTCTGCTAAACTTCTGGCAACGCATTTTGGAGCCTATGGAATTGCGGCTGCTTTGGAGAAGTGAATAGTTCTGATCCAAGGGAATTGCTCTGTTGCCCTTTTTTGCCCCTCCTGTTATGGAAAGAGGAAAGAAGTCCTAGCTAGCTGAGGGGAGATTATATGGGGATGTTGCAAGAAGGTTGGGATGGAGCCTGGAAACTGAAAGAGATGAAAGTATGAGGAAGAAAGAGCTTTAATTCTGTGTCAGCAGGAGATGGAAAGCCTGTGAAAGCTTTAAAAGAGTGTGTGTATGTGATGTGGCCAGAAAATGGAAAAAAATAATAAAAAAAAAGACTTGTTTCTGCTGTGGTATTTAGTATCTGAAGTAATGGGGAAGATCAGAGAGAAAAGGCAGCCATAAGAGAGAATTGGAAAAGTTATATATATATATATATATATATATATATATATATGTATATATATTTACATTTATACTGCTGAGGGGGATTATGAGAATGGAAATGTGAGAAATAGCAGTGGAATTTAGCATGAAGCTGTTGCATTTGGGAAGAATGTTAAAACTTAAGATAGCATTGGATGTTGTTTGGGAGACCGAAGAGTGCAGGAGCTGTCAAGAGTGATAGAAAGGCAAAAACCAAGCAGTTTTGGAAAGAATCAGTGTGAAATAATGCTGTGGCTGACAGGAAATGAAGCAACGAGCACAAGATGAGCAGGTGATTAGAATGATACAATCATGGAGTTGAGCTCAGAAATATGAGCTCTTGGCACTACTGAGGTGGCCAATTGTGACCTAGTTTGAAGCATGTTGTATTTGTGTTTAGATGTGTTAATCTTTAGTATATTATAGCCTAGTAGGGGTAGTATTGTTAATTGTGGAACTCTTCCATCTAGTGGAAAATATGTATTTAATTTTTAGCAGGGACATTTCACACATTTGTAGGTAAATAGTGATTGAGTGGGGAAAAAAATGCACTCTTCTGGTAGCATAGGTTTGTGTCCTGTACATTTCTGTGAACTCCATTAACTTGTAAGTGTATTTGCCTTTATGCTTTGGCCAAATGGATAAAATCACAAAGTGAGGTGAGGATGGCCTTTGCCCAGGGGGATGAGTCAGAATTCCCTTTGGTATCGATTACCTCAGTTGAATGCTGTCTGAAGTAGTGTTGCAAGTATTGCCTCAGTTCCTTCTTGAGGGCTTACATGCAGGAAAAGTTGGAATAGGTAGGCTTTCCATGCTGGAAGCAGGATATCATGAGTTTTGTCCTTACTGGTATAAAATAGCTGATCCTCGTATACAGTGTTATCGGGTTTTGCATGTTAGGTATATGTAGGTAGCATTAAAAATCTTGCTATTTTTTGTAGTAGGTCTGATAGCAGCTCTAGTGTTTGTCCAGAGCTCAGAGAAAATGTGTTGATAATACTTTACAAGTTTTTAGGACCTCTTTCCTCTAACTTTTTCTTTCTTCCAAGAGCATTAAAAAATTTACAAACTGAAATGTTTAATTGATCTCTATAAATCTTTCCTGGTCAGTAGACAATTTGGCTGAGGCACTAGGCCAGAAACACATGACAGAATATCTGTCTTCAGCTGTGATTGTGTCCATTTATAACAGTGGAGTGTGTGTGGAGTAACAGGGAGATCTGCCAAGTCAGGAGGCTTGAGAAGGCTCTCCTGACAGTGATTGTTGGTTAGCTTGAAAGAGGGAGATCTACATGTGATGCAGAGCAATATGTCATCTTGTTTATGTCTTCAGGTTTTTTTTTGTCCTTTTTTTGCTCTGTGAGGCTTGAGTTGTTAGGACACCGTGACATACTTTTTCATTGTTGTCTTGTGGCTTGAAGCTGTATTTTTAAATGAGCGTTTGTGTAGACTTCTCCATTGCATATTTCATTGCCTTTTCTTGGTGTCTCTCAGTAAATGTTAAGCACTTCATCAGTTCTGTGGCTTTATGCACCTTCATGGAGGGCTGGTGACCACAGATGTTCCACAAGTCTGCATATGTCTTGTCAACACCAGTTGTGCCTTGGATTGGACTTGCTCCCAACTAATGCAGATAGACAGCCAGAAAGAATTACATCAGGGCCCTTGTCTGTGCCTAAATGTGCCTTGTTTTGCTTGGTGTTGCAGCTGGCAGTGTCATTGTTCTAGGAACTGAGATGGGGGAAAACTGAGACTTTGTGGCTACTAATTGAATAACACGTCTCCATAAATTTCTGTCCATTTCAAGTATGATTTGCTTTCTTGACATCTTTGCAAGGTCTTTCCTTCTGTTGAAACTTGAAATATTTTGGGGTCTTTATGGATATCCTTGCTGTAACATGCATATTTAGGAGGATCTTTGTCAAGGTGATTCATCATGAAGTCATGGTGTGCTTCCTGCCTGGGTGGTTTCAGCAGGTCATCGTAGAGTGATGGCAGGATGACCTGAGCAGCTAGCAAAGTCTAGCAAAGATGTACCTGTTCAACCCTTCTTCAGTTTCTATAGCATTCACAGCATTTCTAGCAAAGCTTTCATATTTGCTTGCTTTTTTGAATCTTATGTAGCTTTATGAGTTCAACTAGTTAAGATTAACTCAGTTGTACTCCGTCAGGTTTTTCTTGTTATCTTCAGTTCTGATGTCATCTTCCAGTTCATGTAATATGCCTGGGTCTGTTTAGTATATTACATATATATATATATATGTATTATATGTATATTATACATATATGGCAAATGTATAATATTATCTAACTTTCCTAACTTCCTGGCAGAAATAATACTCTCATGTTTAATGAACAGCACTTTTAATGGTAAGGGGTGAAATGGAAAGGATAAAAGAGGTGTTTTCCTTCTTCTATGGTGATTTTCAGTTCAAATAGAAAGAGTAGTTTAAGCTGCCTGGAATTAAGCCTGGATTAAAATTTGGACATTAGCTCCACTTCACATGAGTGGAAATAAATAGAGAAATAAATTCCTTCTTGATAACTGATTTTTGCAGAAATGCCTTTTGGTTGAAGTACTACATGCATTTTACAAAGTTCATGTACCTCTGCAGTTTATTTTAAGAGATCTGAATTTATTTGGTGTAGATTTATGTCAATTATCTAATCAGAAGCAGACACATAACTTCTTAGCCTGTCAAAGGTATTCTGGAATGTATGACAAACTTCAAAGGAATGCATAAGATCTTGCTACACATCTTGCTATATGTTTTTTATAGAAAAAGAGTTAATTAAATTTACTCTTTCTGCCCAGAAATTATTTCTAGGCTAAATTAAATATGTGGGGTTATAAGGCTTTTGAGTGTTCTTTTTTTCTCGTTTAGCTTAGTGGCTGATTATGCTTATCTGGATCAAAGAAGTAATAAGCAAAGGGGCATCCTTAGGCCAGTTATCAGCAGAAAACAATCTTAACTGTCATGTATCCAAGTTTCAAAGCACATACTTGACTGAACGGATTAAGTAACAGGAATATGCATGATACTGTTTACTTGTGATGAAGAAACTCCTTAGAAGCAAGAAGTACTGTTTCCTAGTAATATTTTCTTCAGGTATGGATTTATGGGGGAACAAAAGGACTGCAGCACCCCTGTGAGCCTTGTCTGACTGAGGAAACATGAGCCCAAATGAAGCTGCAGCTCATTCTTGGTTAATTCCTATGGGGACTTAATTTATGTTCACTCACTGGGAGGGAAAAGGAAAAGAACTCTAGTTATCTGAACATATAACATTCAAGTACATTTTGCAGGGACAATATTTCAAGTTATTAGTCTCTGCAATTTAGATAAGAACATGTACTTTCCTACAAATGACCAGGAACAGTGTCTTAGTATTAATACATGACACAGAGTAGCACTATGTGATAAAGTACCTAGATAGCTCAATGAAGGGTGAATTAGGAATGCCTGGGAAGATATGTGATGCCATTAGTTAAAACATAGATTTATATGTGTCACGAACATCTCTAGGGCAGCAGAAGCAGAACTGTGCTACTGAAGTTGCATAAATATTTCGCTACCCCACCCATGCAAAAGTAAAGTGCTGTGAGATCTTGGAGATGATATCTGAAGCCTAAAATACTGCCTGTGGTTTGGCAGAGCTACTTTTCCCCTCAGGTTTTCCTGGGTGTCCTTTACTGTATGACTGGGTTCCAAAAATTTGTAATCCGTGATGGCTACTCATGAAGATGGTGACTCTGTGAGATGGCCCTCACTAGATAGAGGAGCTGGGTTGCTCTTTCCTGACCTTTAGGTCATTCCCATCAGTTTCTGATGGGAATGCCTATATATGAGTGGAAGAGTTAAGCAAATAGGGTAGCCCTAAAAGAGCAGGACCAGCTGATGACATGCACCAAGGGTAGTGGTTTGTCTGGAGTCTACTTCCTTTTGGGAGCTTATACACCAGTGTCAGGGAATACAGGCTGTTAATTACTCTTTTTTTTGTGTCGTGCCTCATCAGGCTCTGTTTTGCATACTTGCGGACTGAGGCATGGGTCAGCAGCGATGCACAGTTGTTCAGACATGGGGCAAGCCTGTTCTTAGTGTAATAGTTGTTGAGAAGGAGGATTCACTGTCTCACATAAATTAGAATTGAGAGATGTAGCCACAATTATAATCCTCCTACAACCTGGAGTTTTAAAATCTTCTCTTTCCCACTGGGAATTTCCTGGTGTGCAAAGTGAATTCAGTTGTGCAACAATTCACTAAAACAAAAAACAGCTCCCAGCACCACCACACACACACTTCTCCGTGGTGCAATATAGGGTTGTACTTCCTTCTTGCTGAGGGCCTAGGTCAGAAGCTAGCAGTCAATCTATATTGTCCTGAAAAAAAAAAAAAAAAAACATGTCATGGTGCGTCGAATATGGAAAATTCCAGGAATAGCTCAGTTTCCTAAATGAGGAAATGATTGTCTCTGGATCAGATGATCAGGCAGGATCTGGTAAATGGTGCAGTGATTATTGAAATTGATCTTCTCCTCAACTTTGAATAAACTATTACACAGCTATAAAAAACCTGCTGGTTTTGAAGTGTAAGACTGTTTAGTTTAGGACATTTGGTGTTTGGGGAAAGTAGATTGAAGAGTTTTGTGAAAAAGTTAGTACATGTCCCTGTAACTTTGAGGATCAAATATAAAGGATAACCATAACTGTCTTACAAGCAAATGTGAGTTGCTGAAGATTTATATACATACATAGCCAAGATATTCTAGCACTCAGATATTAAGTCATTTTATATTTGGTGAAAAATCATTAATACTGCATTACATGTAAAAAACACTTTTCATCCAGAAGGTCTCGGAGATCTTTACGAAAGTAAATTGTGCCAAACCTCAACGAAAATGTCATTCAGATTTCAGAGAAGAGGCTGAGGCATAGGGAGCCTGAGGATTTTAGCCTAGAGAAACACTAAGAGCCTGATACAGGAATAATGGACATATGGCAGTGTTTCTTAGCTATGATCTGGAAAAAAAAAGTCTGCATCTACTGCATGCAGAAAGGGTATAGAGAAGTTTACAAATACAAGAAATGTTGACTTTTCTCATTTCTGTGTTTTTATGAGGAAATCTGACCCGAGACACAGCTCCATGCAGCTTTTCGGTTAGGTTAGCTTTAGGTTATCTTTTTGGTTAGGTTAACATTTATTGGTTAGGGTTCTTTAAGTTTCATTTTATTGTTCATGTCATTTTTTTGTTTGTTTTAATCTTGTAGTCTGAAAATGAACAAAACCATGCTTTTATGATGTGTAGAAATATATTTTACATTTATTTTCGTAACTTCCACTGTAAAGAAGTCCCTCGGAGGACTTGGTTGGGTTAATAGAGCTGGAGACTTATATTTCATGGAGTGATGAAGTCCTTGAGATTGGACAATTTTGACTGTGTGACAGTAACAAAGATGCAAGGATGTAACTTGGCAGCACTCATCCTCAGTAGTCACAACATGAAGCCTTGATGGAGCCTTGATGGAAGGTCTTAAATGATTTTTTGGATAATAAAATAGTTTGTCTACGAAACATCAAAGAAATTAGATTTTAAAAAGAGCCTTTATGGGAGAGTAGGTTTATATATATATAAATATATATGTATATCTTAATATATACATACCTTTTATATATATATATATATATATCTTAAGTGAAAGATAGCATGTAGGAATGCTATCAGATGCTGAAGTAAGAAACAGATGCCGAATTTTTGATGCCATTGATGGTCATGGTGAAGCTTCTTTTATATCCTGTTGTATTCCATTCTCAAATTTGACAATCATCTCACTAATTTTTGGCTACTGATTGTTTTTTAGCAATAATTTCTGTCTTTAGTGTGCCAGGTTTGTGGATGTCTAGTAGCTGAGCTAGTAGAGGTCTTTAAATCCTGTGCAGGTACTTACTGCATACATGCACTTCCTCTGCACGTGCCAGGATTTGGCCAATGCTTCAGATGCATTCAAATTCATCACAATGTCAATGAGTGCAACAGTGAATAAATCCCAGGAAATATCCCAGACTTTCTTGCTTGGTCTTGTTATTGTTGCCAGATTTGAGAACTCTGGACAGAAGTTGCAATGGTTTCATCAAAATTTGCCATCCAACTAAAGTAGGATAGAGCAATTGAACAAAAACCATATATGAACGTTAACTTCGCTAGAATGAGCCAAAGTCCTAAACAGCCATGTTAAATTCAAATTTTATACTGTTATCTGCAGTTATACGATGCAAAACAATAGTCTGGCTCTCAGTAGGTCAGAGTTCTGTTTACTCTTTCATATTTGTCCTCACTTATTTTGAAAAATGGACACACTTTTTTTTTTTCAAAGAAAAGAGGTCAAGACAGAGTATTTTTTTGCAAAGTTATTTTTGAAATTTCTTGATTCTTGGACATCCTCTTAGGACATTTTAGACCTGGCTGTCATTACCTTGGAAGTCAAGTCCCTTTACAGCAGCTTAGCACAGGCAACCCAAGCAATTAACAGCTTTTGAAAACTTCATCTGTTTCAAGTACATAAAAGATATATATTGATATTTTCTCTCTTCTATTTCAGCTTTAAGCAAAATTAAAATATGTCCTTTAAGGAGCTAAGATTGGGATCTAAATGTTTACTTTTCAGATGTCCTCATGCATATCCTTGCACAGTTTTCCATCTTTGAGATCTGTTTCTGTAGTCATGTCCACTTTTGTGGGTACGTATAATAATCCTAGTTACAAAGAGCTGTGTTCTATGCATATATTCACACCTAACAGGCTGTGGGAGTTCGAACTGCAGTCTTTGCTCCATTGTAGCAGCTAGGTCGTCTTCCCCCCACGAGCCCAGCAATGGAGAATATTCGTACTAAGTGAAAGTCCCCTATTTTGTCAAAATCTAGTTAGCGTTGTTAGGACTCCATGAAATAAACTGTTGTGAGAGGAGCCCTGTCTAATGGAGCAACATTGTTTTATTCAAAGAAAGAGACTTTGAACAGCGCATTCATTTCTTTTTATGCTGGACCTTGAACATCACCTGGGATTATTTGTGATTTGCTATGAATTTGAAAGCATAATCCCTTCCTGTGTTTTAAAGCAAAGCTTGTGCATTGTCCTCTGTCATTCCATGGACATTTTCCTCAGTATTTCTGCAATGTTTTTCTTTTTCAGCACTTGGACATAAAATATGAAACCGAACAAATCTTTCTAATAAGAATTATTCTTGGGGAAACTGCCAAGAAAACAATTTATTTGAGATATGATATAAAGCTTTCTTTCAGTCCCAAACCTAATTAGCAAGAGTGTCATTACAGGAATATCTCGGGATTTAGAAATTTCCTACAGATTTTGTTACTAGTGTGTTTTCCCGCTTTAGACTATAACATGTAATCTTTCCTTGACTCAGGTAATCTACCTGCAAAAAAAAAAAATGACAGTTATTCCTAGACAATTATTCAAACCCTATGTAGATGTAGGATGTTAAATATGCATTTTTCTAAGAACTCTTTAAATCAAAGTTGTCTTCTCTAAATAAAATGGCACTGAGGTCACGCTTTTTATACGTTTGTGTGTTCTCAGATTTGTTTACAAAGTAGCTGGGTATTGTTTTCTGTTTTGTGAGTCAGAAAAATTGAAGCATAAAAAGAGATAAATGACTCCAGCAACAGCACAGAGACGCTGAGATCCCTGCCAAGGGCTTCGTCCACTATGTCATGCTGTGCTCGGGAGGACTCTCATCAGACTTTCTAAGTAGTATTAAATATGGTACTAAAACGATATAAATATTATTAATAAAGGACCTGAATTGGATGCAAAGACAGAGGAAAAATACTTTTTACAATACTTCCTTGTTTGTAAATAGAATTATTGCAAATGATAAACCCTTTGAAAAATCCATTAAAGGAGAGGATGAAATTAACTTTTATAAAAGTGATTCAAGTAATAGCATAACTTGTATTTTGTCACATGCAATTTTAACACACCACAAGTGAGCCAGACAACTCTGTTGTTTTAACCCACATGCAACATTCCTATCAGTAAATCTGCACTAAGGGCCCCATATCCATATCTTATGGAGTTCTATCATTAAATCTCTCTCTCTCTTTTTTTTTTTCCTTTTTTGCTACTGCCCAGAATTTCATTATGAACCATTAGTGTTGTAATACTAAACCTATGGAATTTTAAACATGCCTTAAAATCTGTGGAATGAAATAGGCTCCTACCAAATCAAAAATGTAGTGCCAATAGAAAACATTGTGTCTTTTTTTTAAATGATTCATTTTTTCCCCCAATGTTTTAACCAGAATGTCTCAAAATAAACTTGCTTCAGTATTATGAGTTTTCAAGTTTTTTTTTCTTTTCTTCTCTTCCTTGTTCCCAAGACACTATTTGTGGGTTTATTTAAATACAAAAAGTCTGTTATATGCTGCCCTCTTTTGCATGAATAGTGTTTTACTTGCTTGTGTTTCCTGTAGGAGCCTTCCGTTGGGATTTTTCCTAGAATTGTGGCATTCTGCAAAGACTGACTTTCTCACCTTTATATTCTGAGATCTCCCAATGTTTCATTAATAGGCTATGTACACTGTAGAAGTCTGAAGGAAGCATAGAGTGAAATTTGCATCTTTGAGAAGCTTACCAGCTCACAGAAGAGGATATAGTTTGTAGTGGAGTTACTCTTCAGACTGAAAATGGCATTAGACTCTAAAAATATACATTTAATTATATGGGGAGTAATTCAGGAATGTTTTGACTCCTCTGTGAAACATTTAGCTGACACACAGTGACGGTTCTTTTATTTGTATTTATATGAATTAAAAAATTAAAGAGTATACTTTAAAGGCAGCAGATACTGAGCTGCCAAACATGGAAAGAGCAGCCAGCTCCTGAAAGTCAGGTGCAGGCTTTTTCTGGAATCCCTGGAGAAGCCTTGCAGAGCCGTAGGTGTTTGGCACTGAAGGATCGCTAGCCATGGGGAGAGGACCAGCATGAGGGGCACCAGTGGGAACTGCAGTGTGTGGGGGGATGCTTACCCATAGGCCTTGGTACTCACAACATGAAATGGGTGAGAAAGGATGGACCGCAGGGCAGAGAGCACGTCCTGCTTGGCTACTAGGAACATTGAGGAACCACGCTTAGGAGAAATGACTTATTGCTGGCTCTTACCAGAGTGTGTGGGAATAAGTGGCGGGCCCAAGTGATGTTGGCTGGAGTGTGAACATCCATTCATACTCTCTCTTCAGTGCCCTCGCTGTCATATCTGCTTGTCTAGCTATCCTCTTCACCACTGAGGAGCAAGTTGCAAGGCTTTGCTATCAGCTCGCCACCTTATCTTGGGATATGCTGTTATCTCTAGATGTGTGGCCTTGACAGCTCTGTGAGAGTTGTGCCTCTTCATTGCCGACACAGCCTCCAGCCCCATCCAAATTTCAGCCTGTCTTTGGCTGGGTGTCCACTGTCAACACTGCATTTGTTAAAATTGATCTTTTCATGCCCAGTATTCCCCAATTGCAGGACTCCTTGCCAAATTCCTCAGTTTCCCTCCTGATGTGTATAGGGTGTCCTTTGTTTTTTAAGAAGCCAGACTGTATCTGAGCACTGCAACGAGGTCCTAGTCCCAGCAAAATGTGGCTTAGTTTGTATTCTATTCTTAACATCAGCACAGGTTGAAACTTGAAAGAATTTTTATCTCATCTCTTATTTTCTTATGTGTGGATTATGATATAGATTGTTCATGGTTGGTTAGTGGTTGGTTTGGTGCATAAAACACTTACTAGATCTGTCATTGTGTACAAACAGGAATACCCATATATACAGCAGCTAGCCAAAGGGTGAAGCTTTCAGCATGGTATGACTGGGTGCTACAGACGCTACAGAAAAGATTTCCACTTCTCCTTTGTGAACCTGATGACAAACTTGTCAATAACAGCTGTGCAGATGTAAAAAGCAAAGCAAAAAATAACCGAAAAAACACCCTTTCTTCAGATCTGTCTTTCCTTTGAGCTATAAATTCACTGCTGATGTTAGCTTAGCGATTGGCAGGCTGCCAGATAGAGTTGTCCCACAAAAATGTACAGAATCTCTATCCTTCAGTCTCCTAGGAAGAATAGCATGGAACAAAAACGTCAAGGAAGAATGTATTAAATGGGATGTGGCCTTGATTGATATAAATATACGCAAGACTTGGAGGATCCTCAAAAAAGCCATTCTTCTCCAAAATATAAGTAATTTCTGATGATGATTAATGCTAGAATTGATAGAGACAGTAGGACAGATGAGTGGAGGAAGTGGAAGTCAATGAAATGTCTGATCAGAAACTGCAAAACAAGGATCTGTCTATACGTGCATCATTGGGCAATTTATTGTGTTGTTGGACTTTGACAGGGAAAGAACAGATAGCCTACAGAACTGGATGTAATATGTTATCTAATTATTGTGCCATTGATGCAAAGTGTCAGAAATTCAGGTTCCTTTTTGAAGTGTAAGCAAGACTAAAAGCTGTACTTTGGGCTAGGTTGTGACTAATTCTGTACCTTTTCACATCAGTGGGGAAAAATCATAAATGCACTATCTGGTATCAATCAGAACTGATTCAGTTGTCTTTTAAGTGTTGTTACAAAAAAAAAAAGAAAGAAAAAAAACATATTGTAACAGATAAGGCTGGAGTGTAAAAGATGATACCTTCCTTTTTGCAGGCAGAACTATTGTTTTGTAATTTTAGCCATGTTCCTCTAACATGGCTCAGTTATTATATCAAGTTTTTGAAAAATGGCATGTTGGAGGAGAGCTTCAAAAACATCCGAGAAATTTATAAGTAGCAACCTATTAAACCTTTTCATCATCCTTCAGTCTTCAACTTGGTAGGATGTAAAAGTTGGGAACTTACATCCCAGGATCTTACAGAGCATTTCAAACATGGCATAGGCTTGTGTATGTACATGATTCTGCACTGTGAGTTGCTTGCTTTTAGGAAATCAAAGAGGACCTGCTCGTGGGTTTTGTCCTGTGCTTTTTGATGTTTTTAAGTGGAAGACAGCATTACTGATTGAACTGTATGAATTCTCAGCCATTTATTTTGGAATCAGCTTGGGTTATGTTGTCTTTGCATCTCTGCAGCTGAATAAAATAAGGCCAAGTAATCCTAGGGAGTTTCTGCAGCCAGAATTGCTGGAAATCCAACATATATAACATGCAACATATATGACAATTCAATATATATAATGTTTTCCTCTGAATTAGTGCCATACATGCCCTAGCTTCAATGAGGTGCTTTGCTGTTGCTCATTCCATCAGTTTTAGTAGCTCTGACTTAAGCATCCGGAGATGTTCAGAAATCAACATCTGATTTCTAGAGGTGTTTAAATGTTTGTGCCATAGTGGGTGGAGAGAAGTTATTCTTAGCATTTTGGCCAAGCACGATGTGCATCTTGCCTGCTGAAATTCATTTTGGAGGGTATGGTATTTCATGGGCATGGCAATGCAGTGTAATATTTGTTTCCTGATATACATTATGGAACAGCTGTCATGTTTCATTATAGGGTTTATATGTTTCAGTAGGTTAGGTTACTCGCTTTTGGACTTTGGGGATATACCATTAAAAGCACATCCATATGGTGCTATGACATCCTTCAGGAAGAAATTACACGATATTTTAATTTTTTAAAAGGCTAAAAGCTTTTTCTGGGGTCTTACTTTCCATGTTTAATTGGGTCAGGACTTTGGGACAGAAGCAGTACAACTGATTAATCTGCCTGTGACACACTTTCTCTGGGATACTGGGAATGGGCATGTCAGAAAAGGTACGCAAATGCCCATGCCTCCTCTTGCCTTGTCTTCTAACAGATTTAGAAATGATCGTGGAAATGCTCGGGGCATTAAACAGTTGAATGCCTCATCTATAGGCATCTAACAACTAGGATCAGTCCCCTTCCAGGAGAAAGCAAGTAGGTACTTAGCAGTTTGTTGATGTAGGATCACGTACATATTCTTATGTTTAATATCACAGAATAGGTGCTGGGGTTGCCCTACTGTGAAGGACTACAGAAATGGCCTTAACTATTTTGAATCAAAATATAGCGCCCCTAACATCACACCACAGTGACATGGAAAGGGCCAGTCTCTAGGTGTTCGTGTAAGTAGGAGTCCTCCTACAGGCTGGATCCAATTATCGATTTCTGTAAGCTACTAACATGAACTGGATTGTGCTGAGATAAAACAAGAAGCAGTGTAACTATTAATTGACTTCTGTGTTCATTCATGTAGCTTAAAAAGTGCTTATCTATTAGAGAGAGAAAGACAGAAAGACATTTGTGATCTTCATTGGTTTGGACAACATACTGACATCCCACATTTCGAGCTCAGGCTCTAAGTGCCTATGTATTATTATTTTTTTTAGTATGCCATTAAATTTTTGGAGATAGAGGAAGGATGGAGAAATGTATGCTTGACTGTTTTGCTTGGCCTATGAAGATTCACGATGCTATTTGATGTTTACGCAAAAGTGGCTACAGTATGTCAAAATAACCCACAGTATCCAGCTTGCATGTCATAGTGGTCAAGTTAAATTGGAGGAACAGAATTTCTCAAAAATATTAGGCTAATGCATTGCAATCTAAGCTGTAACGGCTATATTTTCTGAAAAGGATCATTTCCCCCTTCCTACAGAGAACAGAATTTCTTCCTGGAAAGGAGCAATGGAAAAATAAGATTTAGTTTGCTTCTAAAAATGTAAATGGTCTGTTTCTCTGTTTAGATGTAGCCATCCCTAGCTAAGAAATTATGAAAGGAAGACAGTACTGGGAATTATGAGAGAAAGTTTGTATTTCTATAACAGTTTGGGTTTTGTACCTACACTTTCATTTCCCAGTGCTTCCCCATCCAAAAATGTAGGTTTTGTTCATCAATATGCAAGTAAACATATGTAAGTAATATGTAAGCAAGCTGATCAGTGTGTAAGCCTGCATAATGGTGAGATCAAGTATAGGAAAGGTAAAAGAATTTAAAAGTAAAACTTACAGGATCTATTAACTTGTAACACATTTATATTGTGCTTTGGCCTCCTTTAGGAACGAACTGCCAAATGATTAAAACTCTAAATCCTCTAAGTTTTTCTTTAGCTGTAGCAATGTTGCATCTGCAGCATTGTATTTATGCAAATAAATCAGTTTTTTACAGTCTTATTAGTTAATGGTCTCTCATTAATAATGACTAACAATAATAACTGATAACTAATGATCTCTCATTAGTTATTTTGCAGGCCACGTGGTATAAAGGAGGATAAAAGTATGCTGAAATGTATTAAGCAGGCTCAAATCCTGTCAATCACTGGTATTCTCTCATTTGTAAAGTCTTTCAAATGGAAGTTCCAGTATTGTCTCATTTTAGAGAAAACAAAACAAAAGATTTTTGTAGCTTGGAGGACACAAAAAAGACTTCATAATTAGGAAACAAATCATGTGAAATATACATTCATTTGTCTGGTATAGCTGAGTTTCACTAACGAATTCTTTAAGACTCATAGCGTAATGAATTTTTCTTCTTTCTACTATGCTTTGAATTACAAAATAACACTAGCCCATGAGGGAGAATCATGTACTTGATCAGGAATATGCATGTGCATATGCAGGAATATGCAATATTGTTTTGGCTCTGCTTCAGGAAACATGTGCCTAGCTTTAAATATGTGAGTAATCTTTTAGTTGATTAAGAGCGTACTTAAGTACCTCACGAATCTGCACACTTAGGAATGATGTATGGATGTTAATATATCACACAAAACAAAACTAAATGAAAGAAATGATGATGAGATATTCTTCTGATAAAGACTAAGATTTACTTTTGGTGGAAATTTATCTCTGAAATATTTCATTAACCAGGATGTGTCAGAAGTTAATGGTGTTTAGCTTTGCTTTATAATATATATATTTCCTCATCATATGTAAATGTTAGAATATATTTGTTTTTCATGGCCACTGCAAGCTAGGTAGTGTGAGCAATGTAAGAACGAAAGTCTATTTGAAAGAATTGGGATACCTAGTAAAGTTGCATGACTTAAATGACAGTTCAGCCATTGGTTTGTATTAACTCTTGGAGTGCGGGATGGAACTACATTTGTCTGTGGACTACAATATCCACCTACTATTGATTTTAATAGAAGTTTTACTGGTACCAATTTTTTCCTGAAACTTGGATCGCAGTCATATTCAGTGTAAATCTGCATTCCTAGTTGTCCTCGGTGTCGCACACCTCTGAAAATGGGGAGTTCAGCAGAATAGAGTAGAATTCCGTTTAGGAACTGCCACCTTAGCTGGACACAGCTGTGATTCTCCTTTAAGGTAGTTCTTGAAGCAAATGAGGTGTTTGGATAGCAGAGCCCAGAGGGTGATGATAACTGGGGCCGAGTCTGGTTGGAGGTCCCACAAGCGTCAGTACTGGGCCCGGTGCTCTTCAGCTTGATCGGCAATGACTTGGGCAGAGTACACCATCAGCTTTGCAGATGCTGATGCTGAAGTTTGGAAATGACACCAAACTTGGAGGAGTGACCGACACTCCTGAGGACTGTGCTGCCATTCAGAGAGACCTAGACAGGATGGAGAGCTGGGCAGAGAGGAATATCATGGGGTTCAACCAGGACAAGAGCAAGGTCCTGCACCTGGGGAGCAATAACCCCAGGCACCAGTACAGATTAGGGGTTGACCTGCTGGAAAGCAGCTCCGTGGAGAGGGATTTGGGAGTCCTGGTTCACAACAGGTTAACCGTGAGGCAGCAATGTGCCCTCATGGCCAGGAAGGCCAATGGGATCCTGGCTGCAGCAGGAGTAGCATTGCCAGGGAGAGGATCCTGCCCCTCTACTCAGGTGAGGCCGCACCTGGAGTATTGGGTGCAGTTCTGGGCTCCTCAGTACAAGAGCGACATTGAGCTTGTAGAGAGGGTCCAGCCGACAGCCACAAAGATGATTAAGGGACTGGAGTATCTGTTGTATGAGGAAAGATTAAGCGAGCTGGGCCTGGGAGCTGGGAGAAAAGAAGGCTGAGAGATTTGTTTAACATGTTCAAGTACCTGAGGAGTGATTATAGGGAGGATGGGACCAGGCTTTTTTCCATGGTGGCCGGTGACAGGACGAAGGGTAATGGGTACAAGTTGAAACACAGGAAGTTCCACCTCCATATGAGGAGGAACTTCTTTACTGTGAGGGTGACAGAGCCCTGGCACAAGCTGCCCAGAGAGGCTGTGGAGTCTCCTTCTCTGGAGATCTTCCAAACTTGCCTGGATGCCACCCTGTGCCATGTGCTCTAGGTGCCCCTGCTTGAGCAGGGGAGTTGGACTAGATGATCTCTAGAGGTCCCTTCCAACCTTAAGCATTCTGTAATTCTGTTTCTTGTATTTTTAAAGTGATATGGTTTAAGTGGTATTTAGCCGTGATGGAGCATAGAATTTATATATTGTGGAGACCAACTCTTTTAGCTGGATTCATCTGAGAGGTGGTATAGAATTAAAAAAAAATCCCTTCCTCACAAATAAATATCCCCCCTGAATAACACTGGGGATTAAAAAAGAGATGAAGCAAAATTGCATAGTGTCACTTGCAAAAGCATGACCTTTTACAGGGAGATTTTGTGGAGCTTTGCTATTATCTTCTCCTTAATCCAGTAACTCTAATGAATACTCTTAAACACATATGCTGATCGTGTTGATTAGAGGGAGAATGGGAAAACTGAACTGTATATTTGTCTAATGAAATGTGTCTTGCAAAGTCAACTCCTGTGTGAGAGCTCTCTCTTCACCTGGTGCAGAAGATACAAAGGTGCCTGGGGCCATATGACACCAGACTTTGATCCTCTAGGTATGTAGACATCAGAAGGTCTTGTATTTTCCCTGCCTCCATATATGAGAGAACAGGAGCCCTAGAGCTGCTGAGAGCTTTCCCAATTACTTCAATCCAAGTGGGATTTCTGAGCCTAGGCAACTCTCTCCAGTGCTTCTGCTGAGGAGGCCTCTTGGGGAAATTACCACTCTCACTGCATGCTCCCTAAGCTGTTACCTTTTATCCTAGCTGCTACTCTTTGGCAGCTGTTCTATCACAGTCACAAAGTGGCTTAATACCTTTAAAAACAAACAAACAACCTGACACCAAAAGCTATGTAAATGCATTCCAGCAGCTATGCAGAAATAGCCAAACATCTTTGCACCTTTGAGTGGAGGCAGCTGGCAATTAAGGAACCATGCTGGTTTGGAGAAAACAAAACAAAACAAAACAAAAAACAAACAAAAAAAAAAAAAAAACCTGAATCATGGGAATATAATCAGAGTTTGTTCTACATTAATTATTACAGTTTGGTTTATCTCTAAAATCTCAGGTGTGTGGCTGATGCTTTCCAAGCTGTTTTTCAGCTGCACATGGGGTGTTCAGGATTACGTTACTTTCCTGTTGGGTTACAGTGATGGCAGCAACCTCTGGTGAAGATAGTAGTTTCCCTGTGGCTAGAAGTAGCTCTTTTTCCCTAGTAGGACCCCTGATTCCTGCATACTCTACCAGAATTGTTTCTTCCCCACTGGCAACTCCAGAAATCACTGGAGAACATAAAGCAACTGCAAGTCAACTTAGTCAACAGCCCAGCAGTACTGAGCAGTGAGGATCATGATCTGGATATCTTCCTTCAAAATCGTTCCTGTAAAGCTCACCTGCCTTTGGTGCCCTTTTCATTTCCTCCATAAACAGTTCTGTCTTTCCAGTGATTTTCCATCTTAATTCGATGTGTTAGGAAGATAATTTATGGCAGCCCTTGACTGAATTGACTGTCAGAAATTGTTTGTTTGAGAGCTCAGGCTTCCACCTTGATCACTTCTTTCCCTGTACATGCACAACAGTCTAGCTTTCTGAAACATTGGAGAAACATTTCTGAGTTGTGGCTCTTGTGGTCCCTGGATACTACCAGAATGGGAAGGGAGCATTGCTTCCCTTGACAAGGCTTAACTCTCATTTATCTTTATCATTAAAACTATGTGCTGTCATGCAAGAATCCCCCCCCACACACATAACCTCCCCTATTTGTACATGCAGGTATAGACTGAGATAATTATTTCAGTTCAACAGCCACACTAGCCTTTCTCCTAGTGAAAGGTTATGATTATGGAGACTATTATATGTCATTAAGATAATAATATTGCTGAATATGTAGCAATGCCAATGACTATATATTCCCCTAGGTCTGGGTTCTGGTTTTAGTTTGGTAGGGACATGTGAAACAATTCTGCTTGCCAGGTGGGAGGAAATTTGCTTGGCTTTCAAAAGATTGTTGTGTCAGCACTTGATAGGAGTCTTGCTAAGCAATAATAATAATAAATGTTCCCAGGCTGTGCTTGTTTTATAATTGTGCTTTAGCACAAATTGCTCCAAGTGAGGGGACTCCATCAATGTAAGCACACAGATGGAGGCTATCATGCCATGTGTTGCCAGTGATATTACCGAACTGATCTAAAAGGATGGAACATTTATGTAAAATAATGATCCAATACAGAGTTATAATGTGAAGGCTAATGAAAACAATAAAAAGGGATTTTAAAATTCTGCAAAGAGACCATTTTTAATCAGAAACTGCAAGGGGAGCAAGCCTTGAATGGTTACCCTGCCTTGCTGTGGAGCTTACTGAACACGTCCCTTAAGTGACTGATACTGGCCACTATCAAGGCCTGTTACCTTAGTGATATCACAGATCTGATTCTTCTTGGCTTCTCCTCTGACAGCAATATTTACAAACACGTCAAGGAGTCGTGGTGATACGCATGGCAGAACTGATGGCTGCATGTCTGCATTAGCCCTTATTGAGTGGGCAGCAGACAGGGACTTGCCTTTGAATTGTGGTGCCTCTCACACTATTTTCCAGCCAACCTTTTATTACAGTTAGAGTTCATCAGGCAGATCATTATATCCCTCACCCACAAACGCTTTTGAAGCATTTACAAAGTCGCAAGCTTGGAAAATCCTGAGAGCATATTGAGTTTGTGTGGCCAGCCGTAACTTGTCTGTGCACTTGCTATTGCTATGACAGTCTTTGTCCAGAGGGCAATGAGAGACACTGTGAGCTGGTATAAAGCCCAAAGGAATAGAAACCTAAAAGTGATAGTTTGTTGGACAGTATCAGCTCTCAAACAATTTTTATTTGGATGTGGAAGTGTAAAGGCTCAGGTTTCAGTCCTTGGGAATAATTAATCCCTAAGGAATGGGAAACAATACAACGTGCCGTCCTGATGAAGGTGGGCCGCCCTGATGAAGGCAAGTAAGAGAAGAATTATTCTGGGGACTATTAACTATGCTGACTAACAGAGAGTTGATTAATTCTGTAAGGATAATGTTTTGGGCAATTTCCCAGACTTCAAATGCCTGCAGGCAGACTTGTCCATATTTGTGGTATATTTGAGGTCTTGTGTTCCTCCTTTGGGCCATATATTTTAAGAGGAAATGTTGCTGGAAGGAAACATTGCTGCAGAGTAGCAGTCTTCTCTGAAGCACTTTCCAAAGAAATGTTAAGGCCAAAGGTCTTATTTTTTCAGGGCAGAAATGAGTATCTCCAAACTTTTACTGTTATAAATAGCCAGGGACAAGGCTCTAAGGATGGATGCCTGTGAGATTGTATCAGGGCTTATTGTTCCCCAAACTGAGCAAAGGCAAGTTTTTTTTTTTTTTTTTTTTTTTTTTTGTCACCAAACACAGTGTTATCATTAAACGGATAGAAAATAATTATAATAAATCTTGTGAGCTTTTCATTCCTCTGCTCTGGTGCTGCTAATTTCTCCTCCATTCCAAAAGGAACAAAAATGTGTCTTATTTCTAATGATGGATGACAGTTTGATACTAGGGGAGTCTTTATTTTAAATATATTGTTTTTCTAGTCATACTAGTAGTGATGCTGATTAAATCCGCATTAGATCAGTGCAGATGATGGGAGAAAATGCAGAGTGAGGAGAGGAACACTCAAGTGGGACCTAGGAGGTTCTGCTGTTGGATGGCCAGCAAGGTTTGGGCAAAATAAATGCGATTATCCATACCTCTCTTTCCCCAGCTGTAAACAGAAGGAAAAACCAATGTGTTTCTTTGAGAGACAGTCTTTGAAAATGTATTACTTTCAACAGAGGACAAAATTTAGTAATGTTATTGGTCCTGCATAGATGAAGGCTAGCTAGTCTAATTAATCAATGGATTAGTTTGCTTGCCACGGGCATTGTGAAGCGCAACTTTTATATCGCCATAGACTTAATGTGAAACTGAAGGGCAAAAGCCCTGTGTTGCCTCTCTAGGGAGCCTGAAGGGCAGAGTGTTACTAAAGCCCTGACATTTCCAAGCAGTTGCTGCACGCATAGACCCAGGGGTCTGCCTGGAGTCACAGGCCACCTCTGTCGCCTGCTGCAAGGCATCTGCGCTGCTCGTAGGCAGCTACACAAAAATACCCTATCGTAACAGTCAAAAATACCATGTTACTTATTAATTCCTGCAACTTTTTTTTTTTTTTTTTTTTTTTGTCTGGAACGTATGTTATTACAAATAGTTTTTTACTACATTTTTAACTGAATGCTGCCCACATCCCCAAAACGGTAGCTCATACTCAGCACTCAAAAACAAAACAAAACAAAACAAAACCCTCTGGCTATTAAATGATAAAGGAATTGCTGCATTTTTAGTGATTGTTGGTACTATCATGTATGCTAAAGTCATTCCAACCAAGGGCATGTGGCAGTAATGGAATTTGATGTACAGTCATTTTTAAGGAACAGCCTGTGCCTTAATATAATCCATAAAAAGCTTCCAAACTTCCTGAAATCAGTCCTTTCTGTTTCCAAGTCTGCATATGATCTCATAGGAAATGATCTGGGAGAGGCTGGCTACCCTTTTGCATAATCAAGGTGGTATTGTTCTTCTGATGCCTAAAGTTACATGTATTCCTGGTACAAGTTCAGTGATCCATTTTCCACTGCAGCCAAATCCCTGTTATCATACTTCGCAGTGATTTCAGTAGCATTAGATAAAACAGTAACTGAGAGGACCGAAGCGTGACTTAGAGACTGACTTTGACAATGTCCTTCATTTGCTTTGTCACCCTTTTTGCACTTAAAAAAATTTCTAAACTGTGTGCTGCCAAGAGCAGCCTTAAAGAGAGAAGCACAAATATCTAAAACAAATGCTTGAAGTTTATTCTGCAGTAGGCTCAGAAATACAGCACTAGGTGAGCAATCTGTGCCTCACTAAGTTTTATAAACTACAGTAGTAGCAAGGAGGATGGTGACGAAAATATCTGACCAATGTACAGATGCGATATTACATAACTTCTCTTGTAAGCCAGCAGCACATACAGAGTGTGTTCTTCATTGGAGCCCTTTAAACGGCCCCAGAAAAATGTTTTACATAAATGCAGAGCGCTTCATGCAGTGCTTATTAAAGGTTCTTTTATATCCTCGGGATACCCAGGGTTTCCTTAATATATTTAGCCCGAGAAGGGAAACACTCCAAGGAGCTTCAGTCTCTGAAAGCCTTGTATGGCAGCTAGCATTAATCTTTGTTGGCTGGGGAGAAAGAACAAAAGTATCTGTGTTTTGTAACTGTGCAGAAAGTACAATTATGGTCTAGTTAACGTGAATGGATAGTAGCTGCGCTGAACTGAAATTGCAGTGAGCCTAAGCAGAGGGCTCTGTGGCACTCTGCTTACTGCAGAGTTGTTAAGCTTGGCACTCTGCTCTGGGCTCCAGTCAAACATTTTCTTAACCATATTAGGTTATATGGAAATTGTCCAAAAAGCCATAGGCTTTTGATGTACTTACTGTTTGTGCACATATCTTATGGAGTAGGCAGCCACTGCTTTTCTTAGGAACTACTAGGTTTAATAAAATTAGACAAATGGAACCCTTTAAGATCCGTCACTGAAGTATGGTAACAACAGCAACAGAAAAAGCCTTTCCTAGGACAACGGAATCAAAATTTAACATTATTAAAACAAAAGTTAGTGTTTTCTTTAGGCCATTCTCCCATGGATCTTGATCACTCAGCAGATTGGTTTTCAATTGCCCATTCTAGAAATTTGACCCAAAAGCTTTGGTAATTGAATATTACACAGTGAGGTGAAAAACAGACTACCGTGAACCTGAGTAGCTAAGGTAAGAACACATGTTCCCTTTGGTGAACTCACCAAGGTATGGTAGTCTGCAGCAGAAGAGAATGGGTGAGCAAGTGGGTGCCTTTATCCCAAAGGCAAAAAGAATAGGACTCAGCATTTATCTTCAGGAGTACCTCAGCGTGGAGCCCCTGATAGACTGGAGCCTCTGGTGGACGACCCTCATGGGATGTCGTGCTCTGGTATGCACAGGGCTAGGCTACACGTGTCAAGGAGATCCTCATGAGAAACCTAACTGAGTCAATACGAAAGCAACCATCCTGACACATCTGTGACTCCTTAGTTACTGGACGCCTAAAATTCCATCAACCAGAGAGTAAATAATTTATTTTGGATATTTCAAAATACATTTTTTTTTCAAACCAAACTTTTAAAAGAGTGTTTTCTGAATTTAACTGACAATTCATATGTTCTTAAGAAAAGCCAAAATTTGAGAAGCATAAGTAAGTGCTGGATAAGCATATCATTCAGTCAGGTCTAACCTGGAGCCTCCTAGACTGTGCTATTAAAATTACTTTCTTGACCATACATCTGTTTCCATTATTTTTGTTTTAATACTGTTTTCTGTAGCTGTAAACCCTAGCTTTACTGAAATGATACTCTGCCCTTGCTAATACTGTTGTAATAGTTGCCGACAGTTTTCACTTCCTCTTCTCAGGGTTTAGTCAGTGGGTGCATCCTTAGCTCTTTCAGTCTTTGTAAGTCAGTCCCTCTGCTTACTTAGCATTTTTATGGCTCTCCTGTGATCTTCCTCCATATTTTTATTATCATTCAGGAAATGAGTTCTCCAGAGCTGAATGAAGTATTCCAGGTGTGATCATCATAGAGTTGTGCTAGGTATACTACTTTTCCTCCCTGTGATGTTGTGTTCATAATTTTTTTTAGTATTGTGTGGTCTCTTTTTCCTACTGCATCGTGCACTGATTTGATGCATACATCTGAAAAAGTTGGTATATTCATGTCCAACTCTAAACCCTTCAAGCTTTTTCTTTGTGAATTTTGATGGCATTTTTAAAGATGCAGAAATGTCTGGAAGCATGTACTTGGCTTATAGCTAAAGGCAACAATATGTTGTCAGGAAGTTAAGATCAGTTCATGAGTTCTGACTGTGGTTTTGTTGCTGATGGGTGATGTGCCATTTAACGTCTCAACCCTGTGTCCTTACGGGTTAGAAGATGCTAGCTGGGTAGTTGCTACATTTTGAAAGGTTGCCGTCAGGGTCAGTTCATGTTTGTACATGAGCTGGAAAATACGAAGATCTCAAAATGTAAAGTATTTGGGCAAACGGCTGCACCACATTACATGATCTCTAAGTCTATGCTGTCCAGGCTTGTGGAAATCTAGGAGGACTGTCATTAAAATTCTATTTGTGTATAGTTGTTTATCACCTTGTTTGCTAAAAGAAGAGGGGAACTAAATCAAACAAAAAGAATGAACTTTATATTGGGTGTAAAACCTGCAAAGTTCACCAGAGACCTATTAAGAATATTGTTTTAACATGTCCAAATGTGCTTTGTTGTTTTGCCCAGCTGTTGATTTTTATTTTAAAAGATCTGCACAAGCAAGTATACAATCAGCAGGATGTCTCAGAAAGGGAAATGAGCCTGTCTTTTGTTTAGGTGTGTTTATATGGGCTCAGTTGATGTGATTTTGTGAGGAACCAGGGCCTGTTGATGCTATTTACATTTTGAGGGACTTTTCCAAGTTTCGAAACAGCTCTGACTGCCAGGCTGACTCCTGTGCAGAGTGTTTTTAATCAGGTCCAATATTGCTTCTATGAGTTTGAAATATAGATCATAGAATCATAGAATGCCTAAGGTTGGAAGGGACCTCTAGAGGTCATCTAGTCCAATCCCCCTGCACATGCA